>JAAKBH010000052.1:247500-699650 GCA_019776075.1 Amaranthus palmeri
TTGAATAAAATGGCATGCTGCTTTTGTTTTTTACTTTTGTTACCACTTGTTGATTTGGTGTATTGTTATAACATGTTTCTACTTGCTACATTATGAGAAACATGTACTTCTATATGTTATCAATTCATGCTTTTCTTTATGATGCAATTAATGAAGGCTACTTAAATAAGATGTGATAGATGCATATTTACAATACGAGGGGTAGAATAGTTTTTTATGGAAGCCTCTGGAATATGAATATTATAACTAATCTAGCAAAAGGCATCAAGTTTGTTAGGCTTGTTAGCTATAAATAGTATAATGTAATAATGTAATGGGGATGATTTGGAAAATACTAATACACTCTTCTCCTCTCTTAACTCTATTTCTGTAATCTACCTTCCCCTCCCTCTTCTATTCTTCTCTGTATTTTGATTTGTTCTTCCCTCTCTCTCTATTTCTTATTCTTCTCTTTACAAATTCTGGAGTGCACTAGCTGGGTTCATCACATAAGAGTATACTAACAAGTTAAGGCCGCGTTGCCTATTTAAGATAGCGACATTGACTCTAATCACCAATGGACAAGAAATCTTTGGAAAAAAATTTTTATTAGGTACTTTTTTGAAAAAAAAAAAAATTTATAAGGTATTTTTTGACACTTTTCCCTAAATTCAACTCACTTTTTTATGCTAATTCAAAAGGGATGGAGGGGTAAGCCACAATGGCGTATAAATGGATCGGTTTTGGGAATTATGGATCCGATTTTAACTCGAATTCGGTTTTAGACAGCCTAAAAGTTTTATCAGAAGCCTATATATTGTTAAATTACGCTAGACTTATTGTCAATACCAGCACATAGATGGGGAGACACGAGGTGCACACATTTCATAAGCCAAGGAGATATATAACATACCAAAACCATATGGCAGCTTATAAAGTGTGCATACCATCTTTCTTTTGTCGATGTGGGATATCTCATCCCAACACCCCCCTCACATGCGAACCCCCGTCAAGTTCGCATGTGGGAGTAATTAATTAGGGTATAGGAACGCCATTCTTTTCGGACCTACCATTTTTTAATTTTTGATCGAACCATCGGCTCGAGACACGAGGTGCACACATTTCATAAGCTAAGGAGATATAAAACATCCCAAAACCATATGGCAATAGAAGAAGGTCTCTAATAGCTTATAAAGTGTGCACACCATCTTTCTTTGTCGATGTGGGATAACTCATCCCAACATATATCTTATCACATATATTTAAATGAGATAGTCTCATAATAAGATTAATTCTATTGTATAATTGTATTGGCCCATTACATTTAGTGTATTTAAATAATATAATCACTGATAATTTTAAATTAATCAATTAAAAAAAATGGGTTAATTATATAAGCTTGTCTCATGGTGAGACCGTCTAATACCATCTCGTCTTGTATGAGACGGACTTACCACGAAACGAGTTCATACAATCAGCTCATTAACTAATTGATCACTTTAAAATTGTAGAGATCACTTTAACGTTATAAGTGATTATTCAATCACCACACTTCATGCAAAAGAGAGGTGTAGTGTCAATCAATGCCAACGTATGATATAAAAGATTTTTGATCCAAATCCAGGCTATAAACAAGCATCATGACTAACAAAATTAACTAATAAAATCACAAAACTAACTATCTAAGACGGAGTATGGGCGACGCCCAAAACATTAAATCGCTGCTTCTCATCGCCCAAAACATTAAATCGCTGCTTCTCATCGCCCAAAACATCAAATTGCTGCTTCTCAAAAGTCAATAACTCAACTTTTCATTCTGTCTCAACATCGAAAACACTAAATTAATAATAATTTAAAAGAATAAGCAATATGAACAAAGGTATTTGCAGGTCCTATCCCTGAAGAGTGAAGACCCCTCTAGAGCCGAAGGACTCTTATGACCGCCCTTTCTTTATGGGTATGAGACGCCGTCGACCTTTCTTCCCCGGACCCTGACCATAGAGTATCTATGTGCGGGAACACTGGGTATGATGATGATGAAGCAATATGAACAAAACATATGTTGATATATGTAACTTACGTAAATTGTAAAATATAGCGGAAAATATATTGTGTGCATCAATGTATTTTGATTATTTGCTGTCAATATTTAATCTAGTCATCCATATTGCATTGAATCACATTGTTATCAAAGTTATTAGCGCGATTTGTATATGAACTAAGGTAAAGGACCTATCCGGTATCTCATATAAGGTAGGGTTCGAGTGAGTTTTTTTTTCTTAAAAGATGCAGACAAATCATAACCGTACCCCTAAGGAGGGAGTAAAAAGACATGCGTGCAAACAAGAAACCGTTCAATTGATACATGCGTCCAGTAGAAATCGAACCCCAAACCTTCTGCTCCAAATGCAGATGCTCCCTCCATTGAGCCACAAGCGCTTTTGGTTCTTATATGAACTGATCTAATCAATTACCCTTACGATCCGTTTGGTTAGTTGTACTAAATGGTGGTAATGGGAATGATATATAGGGTAAATTTTCATCAAAACTTTCATGTCATTCCCATGATAATGAAACTTTGATCACAAAAAAATTTTTTTGTTCACAAATTTCCGTTACCATCTAATACCATCTCTCCCATTGGTAATGCATTGGAATGGATTTTATGAACAAAATGAGATGATTGGAGGTTGTCAAACATGGCAATCAAGGTAGCCAAGAGATTTTTCAACCCAAATTACACTAATTTTTCATTCCCATTACCATGATATATTACCGCCTACCAAACAGGCCGTAAAAGTTCATTTAAAAGTTCATTTAAATTTGATTTTTGTGTAACTTAATTTAGAGATGGGATTTAACTCATTACCAACTATCCAAGATGAAATCGAACCTGATCATTATATGTTCAAGGTGGAACTCAATTTTAGTTAATAGAGCTAATGAATTGAGTTAAAAATAACTACTTCCTCTGTTCCAAAATACTCGCTACATTTCTATTTTGTGCACTATTCATGGTATAAGCTTATTTTACATATTGCGACTAATGTGTAAATAAAAATATAGTCAAGTGGGATCTTGTTTGAATCGTCTATTCGCATACTTTCATAATATAAAATTTTTATAATTTTTAGATCAGTGTAGTTTAAGATATTAATGATAAAAATTGTGCATTGGATTGCGTGAAAAAGTGAAATGTAACAAGTATTATGGAACGGAGGAAGTACATGATTAATGTATTAAAGTTTTAACAACTTATTTAGGCCGGTTCATAGCATAGTCGGGGTAGCCAACCACCTAGGGGTCTCAAAATAAGGGGCTCAAATATTAAATTGTGCTATTTAGACCGTTCTAAGCAACATTTTTTAAATGATTTATATGTAAATTTTTTTTATATTTAAAGTAAATTCAGAATATAATGATACAATAGATCTCGTCTTGAATTATTTTTCTTGAAGTGGAAAATTTTTATCTTTTGATATAATAAAGGGACCCATTTTTAAAATACATTATAAAAATAAATAGGGATATTTGCTCAATTACCTGAATAATTCAACATTTTCATGATTAATTTTCCTACAATAATTTCACCTATTAACTAACCATGAATAATCCCGACTTTAAGGGGTATTTACCTAAGGTAAACTTGGGTAATCGGATGACCTGCTATATTAGATAATTCACCAAAAAAGTAAACTAAAAATAAATTTAAAATTAGAGAAAAATTTTGAACATTTACATAAAAAAATTCTAATCAATAAAAAAATCATAACTATTTGTAAAACATTTTTTAAATATTTTTTCCGATATTTTATTTTAATTTATCTTTTTTCAATTACTCTAGAAAAATATCACTCAAAGTTGGGATTATTCATGATTAATCAATAGATGAGATTATTGTAGAAAAATCTCAAATATGTTGAATTATTACAACTTTTCCTAATCTTTATTCTAACAATCTTACAATGGTCCAATAAGATGTGATTCTAGTTATATAAAAATGTATAAAAAATCCAAAAGTTGGCATATATTGCTGCAATAACCCTTTGTTGATAACTTATAATTTTCCTTTTATAGAATTAATGGAGAATTGGGAATCATCCAAAATAAAGGATGAGGAATCTGCATGTGGAGTAGAAGGTTTAAAGTTCGATTCTTACTGGATGTAGGTATCATTTGGGGGGTTTTCTTGATTGTGTGCATCTCTCTGTACTCCCTTCTTAGGGAATGGGTATGATTTGTCAGCATCTTTCAGGAAAAAGAAAAACCTCTCACCTGGACTCTACCTTGTGCGGTATACTGACAGTGTCCTTTAATTAATGGAGAATTGGGAATCATCCAAAATAAAGGAGTGGTTCATAGTGAAAGCAAGTCTTCCCCTCCATACTTGTATAGTATAATTGTATTTAAAGACAGACTAATGCCGAATTGAACTCAAATGCCAAGCTTATAATTTGTTTAACTCGCAACTATTGGCGGAATTAGAAAATTTGTTAAGTGGAATTAATTAAAATTATTAGAAATAATTGAAATCATTTATCACTTTTTGTTAGAATTAATTGCCAAATGTATCCAACTTAAAAATAAAATTCTCAATTTAAAAAAATTTAAGTAGAGTCAAACAATCTCATTATTCGCAGCTCACAAGTCACAACAAATGATCATGCAATCTTAATCATTGATAATTTTATTATAGGAATTTATTTAATTATTTTTTCACTAATTAAAAAATGATGAATTTATGCGACTAAAAAATTTGAATTAACAAATGATCTATGCAGCAATTACTCCCTCATATTCACTTTAAATGTCCCATTTGATTATTTTGGCACATTTACTAATGCACGTTTTCAATATATGAAATAATTCTAATTGTGCTTGAGTAATAATTATAAAAAATTTATATTAATAAAGTTTATATTAAGATGAATCAAGCAAGATCACATTTGACTACGTTTTAACTTATAAAATTAAAAACAAAGCACATAATAAGAGTGATTGATAAATAGTGTTGAAAAACTAAATGGGAAATTTAAAGCAAATAGAAGGAAATTTTTTTCAACAATATATTTTTAAAAATTTTATTTAACATTAAATTTATTATAATGGTTGGCTTTAAAATCAAACACTATAAAATTGGCCCATATTTTTACTACGATTAGCCATCATAAGTCATTTTATCTATTAATCGACTTATAAATAAGTTTTACGAAACTATTTAAATTATTGAGCACAAACGGCCCGTTTGGTTAGTGGTACTAAATGGTGGTAATGGGAATGATTAGTGTAAAATTTCTTGAAAACTTTCATGTCATTCCCATGGTAATGAAACTTTATCACAAAAAAGTTTTTTTGTTCACAAATTTTCATTACCTCCTAATATCACATCTCCCTTTGGTAATGCATTGGAATGAATTTTGTGAACAAAATGAGATGATTGAATAAGGTTGTCAAGCATGGCCATCAAGATAGCCAAAAGATTTTTTAACCAAAATTACATTAGTTTTTCATTCCCATTGCCACGATTTATTACCAACTACCAAACGGGCCAAAAGGATTGGTTACAACATCAACAACATCCACCTTAAAATCAATTTAAGCACGACAATCAATCAAATCAAAATAAAACCGTAAATCACTTAAATAACAAATCACCAAAGTGCACTACCCACCATTAAACATCAACTATAAGAGAATACGAGTGAAAATTGAAAATTTCACCAAAAAAACCACCAAATCTGATTACACCATTGAGATTAAGCCCGGCATATTATTAACAACAAATATAAAACGAACCAAATCGAAACAAGTTTCCCACTTCATCAGACCACTTGATCAAGACGTCAATCTAGAATTCTAGACAATAACTACTTTATCTCTTGATTTAGTTAGGGGTGGAGAAAAACTTGATGAAGTTTTTGAAGGCCCGGTGCAATTTTAAAAATTATGATATTTTCTAACTTTATATATATTAAACACATAATATATGCCATAAAATTCAAGATCTATGCGATCGAATATATTGAACATGCTCAGAATCTCTCTTGTTTTTAGTGTTTGTTGTGTATTTATCCTCTCGTACTTGTTGCTATATATGAGAAGACTTCTAAAAATGTAAACAAATAGCTCAAGGTAGACATTATGCATCTTTCACAATCTATTAGAAAACAAAGTTAATATAAATATCAGGATTATTTTTAATCCAAATTCAACACCCCAAAAAAGTCTATTAAAGGGCTTGTGGCTCAATGAGTAGAGCATCTGCATGTGAAGTAGAAGATTTGGGATTCAACCCCTACAGGGCGCAGGTATTAGTTGGAGTGTTTCTTGACTGCTCGCAACTCTCCTTACTCACTCTTTGGGGGAACGTATGATTTGTCCGCATCTTTCAGGAAACAGAAAAACCTCCCACCCAAACTCTGCCTTGTGCGGGATACCTGGAGTCTCCTTTACCTTTATCTTTACCTATAAATATAATAAGGAATATATAATGCATGGGATTAATTATTGTTTACACTTTTAGATAACATGGAATTTTTCTTTTTAAAGAAATAATGGGTATTGAGAATCATCCAATTATATTAAATGAGTGGCTCATATTGATGCATACAACCTTCACCATTTCTATATAAAGCCCCTTGCTTCTTGCTAAATTTCATGTACTCAATTAACTAATTATAATATCAAATATTTAATCACATTTTTTAAGGGAAGAAAAATGGCTCAAATTCAAAGGGTTGAAGGTCAAGTTGAGCTTAGATGTCATGCTAACAAATTCTTTGATATTTGGGCATGCAAAACACACCAAATTCCTAATATGATCCCTAATAAGATTTCCAAAATTGAGCTTCATGATGGGGAATGGGATAAGGCCGGTGCTCTTTTGAAATGGAGTTATGTTCTTAGTAAGTAGTTCCTCTATTCTGAAATATTTATTACATTACGGTTATTGACACTATTCATTGTTATATTGCGGCTAATATGTAAGAAAACATAGTCAAGTTAGATTTTGCTTGAATCGCCTAATCGCATACTGTCATAATATTAACTTTTTATAATTTTTAGATGTCTATAATTTAAATATGAATGATCACAAAACTCAAAATAACACATTGAAGTGCGTAAAAAGTAGAGGTGCTCAAAACAGACCCGATAGACACCCGACTTAAAAATGGATCTACAATTATGTAAAAACCAATGTGAACACAAAACTCGATTTTGAACCGACCTGAAACACCTGGCCCGAAATTAGCCCGATGACCCGAATGAAGACCTCTTGTAAAAAGTCAAATGTAACAAGTATAATAGAACAAAGGAAGTATTTATAACTATTTATCAAGAGAAAGCTTTGTATGGACTTGATCTATATGTTCTTCTGTGCATTAATGTTATGTATAAAAATGACATACTTCGTTTTTTCACTTGACAAGTACAATCAGTACAATCTTTGAGAACTAATTTTTTTTTTATGTTGGTCAATACTAAAATAGTATAGACTAAATTTATTCCAGACTTATATGTACTTATCAACCATAGCTTTATAATATTAGCTTAAAATTTATTTTCAATCATTTGTCAAAGAACTTTTAGATTATCAATAAAAAAAATCATTTTCCAAACACATTATTAATACTTATATCATTAAGTATGTAATTGATATCAAAGTTACATGATATGGGTCATTCTTAATAGAAGTATAATAGAGTAATCCATATTGTAAGCAAATTTTGTCGCAATTTGTTTGATTTGTTATTTAAATTATCAATGACAAGGATTACACATATAGTCTTGTTAATTAGAATAACCTATACTTACTAAAAACTGATTTTTTTTGGTTTTTGGATAATTAATTACGAACTATAGTAAAATGGTTCATCAAATCATGTCTATGTCTTATTTTTTTAAAGTTATATATATGTTTCAATCAAAGGTCGAATAGAAACAATCATTTAAGTGTGATCGCTGATAAGGATAAGGCTGCATTCATCATTGTTTGAGTATATATAATTCAAGGTAAATTGTTAAAAATAAACCATTTTTTGCTGATTCGATCAAAATAAACAATCTTATTACTTATGTTTAAATAAACTCTCCTATTAGGTATATTAGCAAAGTTGTTTTAACAATCTTCAAAACTTCTTTGTAACTTGTAAGTAAAGATTTAGGAATTAACAATAGTAGGATTTATTTTCAGCAATTATAATGAATAGCTGTGTTTTTTTAAAAAATGAGTTTATTTTTAGTGGATCGAGCAAAGGTTGATTTATTTTTTATAATGTCCCCTATAATTTATCAACAGGCTCCAATTATCAACTTAAACTTTTGGTTGAATTATTAGTTCTTTAACATGGTATCAGAGCCAACATGACAAAAAGTCACGATGTAAATCTCACACAACGCTTACTTAAAGTGAAATATTTTGCGCCAAGTACAAGGAGGGTTTATACTGCATCCTCACTTCTAACCCAAAAGACTTTCGTGTAAAAGGGCATGTTACATTATAATATAACATATCATTGAGTTTCAACTATCGACTTAAGCTTTTGGTTAAATTCCTTCCTTAAAAATCCTACCCCTAAAACCACCATGTGAATTATTTAACACCATTAGGTTATGATCATACTGGAACTTATTTTTGTTGTAATAAAATATAGAACTTTTTGATAAAACACATGGATCAAAAAATTACTAAATTGTTTTCGTGATCTATGATTTGGTGAGTATAGATGATAGCAAGCTTTCTATAAGGACAAAAGTTGAAGAGTTTGATGTGAAGAACAAGAAAATAAAGTTACAACTACCCTGATGGATTCATCGCCAAAAACATAAAGTCACATATGCATGCAATTCCGAAAGAAGATGGGTCAGGATGCATAGTAAAGTGGGCTTTTGAGTACGAGAAGATGAATAATGCTGAGGGAGATCTTCCTGAGGCCAAAATATACATAGACTATCTGCTTGACCTTGCTAAAGGGATCGATGCCTCATCTCTGCAGCCATGCTTAATTAATTAATGAATTGCTACCGGTCATGATGCACCTATATAAGCTTGAATAAAATGGCATGCTACGTATGTGTGTTTAATGGCATGCTGCTTATGTATGTTACTAATGTTTTTATGTATTACAACTTATTGTGTACTGTTATAGCATGATTCTGCTTGCTACATTTAGAAACATGTACTTCTAAATGTTAACAATTCATGCTTTTCTTAATGATGCAATCAATGACTCCTAATTAAACAAGAGTATATTAACAAGTTAATGTTGCTCTCTCTCTCTCACACACGCCACGCACTCACTCACATATAAATATATATATATATATAATATATATATATATATATAATATTATATATATATATATATATATATATATATATATATATAATATATATATATATATATATATATATATATATATATATATATATATATATATATATCTATATATATATATATATGGGATTCCAATGTGAACGGTGTTCAAAATGAGAAGGATAAGAAGCATTCTATACCCTTCATTTGAATAATAAAAATCTAAGGTTACAAATTAGCCAAAAACACTTGATGTAAAAGTTTCTATCTTTTATAGAAAAGATATTATCTTATAATCTGGAGGAATGTATTAATTTATAACATAATATCTTTTTTGTATATAATAATTAACAAAAAATCCTTCTTATCACTCTTATTTTAAAATCATTTTTTTATTTGATTTTATCTTGGTGCTTTCACTCGTGTTACAGGACTTTTCTATCTAGGGTTTTGAATGCGCGCATTTCTCGTAGCCTCTCCTTCGAGTGGAACGGGTATGATTTGTCAGCTCCCTCCTAACCCTGATTTTGTGCGAGATGTTGTGCTGATGACCATGATCATATGTAGAATCAAATAAGAAGGTTACATATTATGAAAAGGATAAGTTGTTTTTGTTGTAATAATATATAGATTAGCTCGATCGTGACATTTTCGGTACATATAATGACTTTTATAAATAAGTATTTTTAGCTCGATCGTAACCTTAGACATTCTTATTAATTGAAATCAATTACGTAGAAATCAAAAATGTAGAATTCTTCTTATCCTTTTAGTTTAAACACCCTTCATATTAGATCTCTGTGAAATTTATTTACCTAACTACTCTTATCCATCTTTCAAAATCTATTGTAATATAAAAACAGGGGCCGTCGAATGGCAAGTGCAAAGCGGTCAACCGCCCAGGGCCCCGTGTTTTTTAGGGCCCAAAAAACTTATTTTTATGTATATAACTGATATTAATTTGAATCAAATTTATATATATCTTACATTTTTTTGCTAAATAATACTCCCTCCTATTCAATTACATTGTCCACTTTCCTTATTTGGTAAAGTCTCTTTACTTGTCCACTTTCTATTTTTGGCAAAACTTTTTACCTAAATACCCCCAACTATCCCAACTTATATTATTTAATAATACCCCACCTACCACCTTTTCAATTATTATAATCACTTAAAATACCCCACTACCATCTTTTCAATTATTATAATCACTTAAAATACCCCACTACCACCCCACTACCATTTTTTCTTAAAATCCGATCCAAACCCAAAGTGGACAATGTAATTGAATAGGAGGGAGTATGAGTTTATAGTGTTTTTTTTGTAAAGTAGATTAAATATTAACAATAAAAAACAAAAGATGTATTATATTATGCGTTATGTCTTAAGTTTTTAGGGGCCCATTTTTATCTTTAGCTCTGAGGCCCAAAAATAAACGAGACGGCCTTGTATAAAAATATCTGAATCCAACACCCAAAATGGTCTTATTGAGAATCATATGCATTTATAGATAAGAATATTTCTTTTAAAAGAATAATAGGTATTGAGAATCATCTAAGTATACTAAAGAAGTGGTTCATATTGATTTCCAAGAATCTTTGAGCCTTCACCATTTGTATATAAAGCCCCTTGCTTCTTGCTAAATTTCATGTACTCAATTAACTAATTATAATATCAAATATTTAACCACATTTTTTAAGGAAAGAAAAATGGCTCAAATTCAAAGGGTTGAAGGTCAAGTTGAGCTCAAATGTCATGTTGACAAGTTCTTTGAAATTTGGGCATGCAAAACACACCAAATTCCTAATATAATCCCTAATAAGATTTCCAAAATTGAACTTCATGATGGGGAATGGGATAAGGTTGGTGCTCTTTTGAATTGGAGTTATGTTCTTAGTAAGTACTCCCTCTATTTTATAGTTAATGTGTCATCTGCTTTTTGGACGCAATACTCTTAATTTGTATTGTATTTTCAATCTATAAATTAAATATGGTCAAGTGAAATCTTGTTTGATTCGTCTTAATGTGAAGGTTTTTAATATCAATTTTTTATCATTTTTAGCACAATGACAGATATTATGAATTGAATTGATGTATTGATGAGTGTGCAAAAAGCAAAGGGAGACAAGTTGGCGACCAACCCTAGTCGTCGCCTACTAAAAAAGAAAAAATAAAACCCTGTTAAACATGGAGACAAGCGGCGACCAACCCCAATCTTCAACTCTTAGCAGAAAAAATAGGTGATGAGCTTGACGATGAACAAAAGTCAGTCGCCTTGGCCAAATAACTTTATGGCGACGAATTGGTGACGACTAAGGGGTCGTCGTCTTCTATATCTTACCAAAATTGCTTTTTTTTGTAGTGTGTTTGTAATAGAACTAGACAATTTTTTTAATAGAAACATCATCAGAATTCAGAAAATTAATAATCTAATTTTTGTGATCTGTGACTGTGAGTGTAGATGATAATAAATCTTTCCATAAAGACAAAAGTTGAAGAGTTAGATATGAAAACAGGAAAATAAAGTACAGTTATCCTATACGGATTCTTCGCCAACAGCATTAAGGCACATATGCATGCAATTCCGAAAGGAGATCAACCAGGATGCATAGTGAAGTATGTTATGAGTATGAGAATTGAGGCAGATCTTCCTGAGGCAAAAATATACATAGACTATCTGCTTGACCTTGCTAAAGGGATCGATGCTCATCTCTGCAGCCATGCTTAATTGATTAATAAATTGCTACCAGCCATGATGCACCTATATATATATATATATATATATATATATATATATATATATATATATATATATATATATATATATATATAGATATATATATATATATATATATATATATATATATATATATATATATATATATATATATATATATATATATATATAGGGTTTGGATCAGGTGAAACCAATTAAAATGGTGAAAACTGAAAACAGGGGTACATAAAAGCTCTAATAGAGTACATATATGGGTAGCAGTTTTGTAAATAATTAGACATTTGCTAAATAGTGTACATATATGCTTAAAAGGGGTACATATTCAGATGGCATTTTGTAAATAATATGAACTTTTTTCTTCACAAAAAATATGTACACCCTATAAGATAATATGTACCCCTTTGACACAATATGTATACCTTTGTCTAGTTTTCAGTTTCACCACTTTAAGTGTTTTCACTTGATCCTACCCCTATATATATATATATATATATATATATATATATATATATATATATAGATATATATATATATATATATATATATATATATATATATATATATATATATATATATATATATATATATATATATATCTATATATATATATATATATATATATATATATATATATATATATAAGCTTGAATAAAATGGCATGCAATTTGCTTATGTTTATTACTTTTATTTTTATGTTTTATCACTTGTTAATTTGGTGTAGTGTTATAGTATATTTCTGCTTCCCTAAACCCTGTTCATAGTTTTTTCTATGAGCGGGATATACTGGATAGGATAATGATGATGACATTATCAAAAATGTGTACTTCTATATGTTGTCGATTTATGCTTTTATTTATGATGCAAGCAATGGCAACTAATTAAACAAGAGTATACTAAAAAGTCGCACTGCCGATTAAGAATTGTGATTTTGACTACAATGGACAAGGAGCCTGGGTTTGACCCCAATGAACAATCATTTTTCTTTTTTGTCCCTTCCCTTGTAAATAAATAATGTTCATTCTCTCTCCTTATCTCTTCCCTTCCTTCTTCCTTCTCTTTCTTTCTTTTTCTCTTAATTTACTATCCAAATATTGTGTAAATCTTTTTCATCCTCTACAATCATTCCTCATTCTTCCCACATAGCACTATTAAAGGGTAATAAAATATATTTGTGTTACTCAAAGGTAAAATTTACTTCATTTTAGGCATTTTTTGGTAATTTAGGATTTGTTGTATTTATTTATTTTCGTTCAAACGTAGGTCACTTGTTTGCAATTTAATATTGCACAACATCATCCTCAACTGATTAAGGTACTAATTAATTGATTTATTACTTAATTTTGTATTTATTTGACATATTATTGGTGATGGTGAATCGTAGTTGTTTATAATTGAAGTTTTTCCAATTACTTTTGTTCAAGGAATTAAAACTTGATGTTAATGTGTTTTGTTATGAAATTGATAATGATGTTGATTTCATATGTAATTCTGTAGAAATGGCATCATATTGTGTGACTATACTATATTTTTCGAATTGTTCAATTCGAGCAAGTGAAATGAATGTTGAGTATGTTGGTGGTAAACATAATCTCTTTGTATGCAACTTAAACATGGATATGAATGAGTTAAAACTTCATATATGATCCAAGATAGAAATTGACTCGACAAACAAGTAGTGTAAATATAAGTTTTAAATATGGGATGAATGGAGAATTCTTAGCCTATTCCATTGAGTATGAGGAGGCATTAGAGGTTATGTGGGAGGATTCAGAGTCTAAACTTATTCCATCTTTGGAGCTATATGTAGAAGAGATACCCTTAAGAATCAATATGTATATGTGAATATAGTAGAAATCAAGTGCTAAATGTAACTTTTACTCCATCTCTTTCTCATATGCCTTTTTAACCCAAGAAACTCAAAATCCTTATGTTCCATCCTCATCTTGTTCTGCATACGAGTCCTTTCAAATGCAAGTTTCGAATGACATCGGGTTAATTTAAAAGCAACAAATAAAGGTCTGCCTTAAGAGTCTGATAATGAGAGTAATGAATTTGTAGATGCTCCTCCTAAGGAAGATATTGGTGTGGATGAGGATGCCCTAGCCAACGACTTGATCATAGGCAACATTCCTATAGTTGTTCCTCCTACACTTTATGCTCTAGTTCCACCTTTAGATGGTCATTTAGTGGACAACTCTTGGAAGTTTGGGCTTGTGATACCACTTTCACTGAAGAAGGGGGAGTTTGAAATTGTTCAGGTGTTTAACAATAAGGAGTTTTCTTAGAAGATGTTAAATTGTATCTTATTCGTAGAAATGTTGAGTATAAAACAAAGACTTCCAACTAGATTGTCATTGCATTGAAGTGAAAATGAGGATGCTCTTAGAAACTAAGGAGTATGCAAATTTCTTAATCCTCCTCATGGCACAATGTAACTTACAAAGGGAAGCATGACTTTTGTGTATTAGTATTGACAATGTGTAAGTTAGACACATTCATTTGACATTCTCTGTGATTGACAATTTGATTAGAAATTCTATTGCCCAAGTCCCATCAATTAAGGTATTAATCGTACGACACAAGGTGAAAGACCAATTCAGTATAGATGTGACGAATAAGTTGGAATGGTGTGCTAAGCAACAAGTCATGTTGTCCATCTATGGTACATGGGAAGACTTTTCGGTTTACGTGTCGAAAAATAGGCGAATAAGTACTTGTTTCGACCGGATTTTCGAAAGAGTTATTCCATAAGGGTAATCACGGCGTCCATTTTTTTGAAAAAAATCGTTATAATGGGTAAAAATGACGTTAAATATCTTTTATTTTTATTTAGTTAATTTCTGTCTCTTAATTTTAAATTATTTAAAAATACGAGGATTAATGAGATACTGCCGCATAGACAACTTAACTTCGCAAATCGGTCAAACCCTCAAACTTAACGGTCAACTAACATTTTCCGTTAAATGGTAGTCATTTGCAAGAAATATATTAGATTAGATAGTTTTTTACAAAAAAATTTACATAAGGTAGTTTTTTTGCAAATAGACCTATAAATTAGGTAGTTTCTTATAATTTTTCCTTTTTTATTATATTTGGGGATAGTTGAAAATAGAAATCATTATGTGGTGGGAAAAGGTGGAACACAAGTTTTTACTTGAGACTGTCTTTTGTAAAGACTGCTCTCAAACACCCAGTCCAATTCTAAATATACATTTTTACAACTTTAAATATAAATTTGGGCTGGACTTTAAAAATCGTCTTTACAAAAGTGGGTATAAAACAAGTCTTAAATCTCATTAATGGAGGAAAACTCTATTACAAGTATTAATGTTTGGTTGAAGAAAGAAGCTAGTTTAGCCGTTTAAAGGTAATATCAACCTTTAAAAGCGAATGGGTATAAAATCCAAACCTTCAAAAAAAAAAAACTTAAGACCTTTAAAAGCAACTTCAAACCTTTAAAAGCGGATGAACTAAAGTTCATACCCTTTTATATCAAATTTTCCCTTAATATTTATAGAACACTAACTCGTTAATAACAATGAACAAAAAGCAGCTAGTTTATACAACAAAAGCTAAAACATCAGCTAGTAATCCATTGTTACTAATCTTGTAGCTATTACTAATAGCAAACAAAGACGCAGACTTTTTTTGACTTTTTTTTTTTTGCCAAATTGTTTGTTTGTAATTAATTACAATAACAGCAAACAAAAATAAATCATAGATTCGAACGAACTTGGTGCTAATTTTGAAAATTAAAATTTATCAGTTTATTTTGAGAATTTTTTTACAAAATTTATTTTGTTCAAATTTTCTCTCCCCGTTAAATACAAAACCACAACCTAAAGAGCAAATTCGCCCCATAAACCAGCTATATAGGATTAGTAATGGAGCGTGAATAACCCTAGGAAAAAAAAATTTCTCACTCTGCAGTCTGCACTTTGTGTGTATTGCTACTGATAATAACAATTCTCGAACACGCAGTAGATGAAACTAAATCATTGTAGCAAATAAGTATGAAGGTAAAGGCAATACACTTTCACCAAAATCAAAATCAATATACCCAGTATATCACTTTTGAAATATTATGACTATTTCCCGCGGAAAGACCTTCATCTAACTAGATTTCAAAACAGGGTAAACAAAAAATATAACGAGAATACATAAAAGGAGCATACATTTTGGCATCCGAGCAACATAATAGAAGTAAATGGGTAGAACAAAAGGCAAATAGTTTCTACAAAATGATTGTAATTTACTCCAACTTTATCCTATCCATATCATTCATCACGCCTTCAAGCTGCAGAAGTAGCGAACAAGTTCAGTATGAAAACATTCATTTAGTACAAAAGGCGTTAAAGAAATGAACACGATTTTACCTTGGCAATTTGGCGCATGAAATAATCACCATAACGTTTGATTGGCTTAGGTTCGATGATGTGTACCATATCCTGGAATAGCATCAAAAGTCAAAAAGCTTGTCCCATTAACTCACATCTAGCATTTTTATGTATAGCTGATGTGTAATACACAAAGGTGTGATTGCACAAGGGCCTTCGGCTTTCAACGACAAGCTTAATGTAATAGATAATGTAAAAGGATAGAAGCATATAAATATATCTGAGAAATATTCTTGAATAGACTTACGTCATCGATATAGAAATCAATATCAGCGTTGGAGATAATCCTGCCCTCAGCATCAACTGCATGCGTCTTGTGCTTGTAGGACATTAAGATTGTCCTGACAATGAATAAAGGTTAAGGACCTCAGCATCAACAACAACGATTAGACATTTACAAATTCTCACCTTAATGTAGCTTCATCCACTTCCATATAAGTAGCAAGTTTGCTAAGAGATATGGTAGAGTACACCTTCAAAAAGGTGCGCACACTGGCCAGTTGCTGTTGTTGCTTAACTTCATAAAGGAAAAGCTTCAATTGAAGTCTGTAAGCATCCTGCATAGTGCAGTTTCAAATAGACGAGTTACACCAATGCAGTTTTATCATGGCACAAAATGAACATGAGATGGAGACAGCGATTGAATACTCTAAGTACCAAACAGCATATATGCCACTAATTGGAAAATAAATCATGTAGATCAGTAGATGCATCAATAGATTCCACAATCCATAATAATCAAGGGTCACAAGGGAAACAACTTCTTTAAGAGTTGTAAGGGGCACGACTCAACCTATTTGCAAATCCACATCCACATGCATGTGTCAGACGTCCAAGACAGCAACAACCCAAAAGGCAAACCCATTCTAAGTAAAAGCCTACTAAAAAGCATCATACTCCCTCCAATTCAGCACAATTGTCCCATTTAATTTATACTATTTATTATCACTCTTAATTTGTATTTTATTCTTTATCTAGATGTCAAAATATAGTCAAGTATGATTCTGTTTGATTTGTTTCAATGTAAATTTTACTAATATCAATTTTTTTAGAATATTTAATAATGCACAATTATATATGTTTAGGACTTGAATTAGCGCATTGGATAATGTGAATGGGATGGAGTATAAGATACAGTAACCGAATCAATTTAGAAACAAATGTATCTTAACAGTCATCAATATTTGTTACTTGCATCATGAACACACAAATGAATAAAAATAATCGACAGAATTAACAGTTAGAAGGACAGTCCTCTAGAATACATAGAAGATGTAAACATAATAAAGCAGATCATTAACAAGTAACACATTACAGTCAGTGATTCAAAAAGTTAGAAACTAGACAAAGTACCCAAACTCAATGGATGATGTTTTCCTTCGGTTCAATCCACTTGAGTTAGCATATAAAAGCATGTGTGCCTAATCATATTATTGTCTATGTTCAAGCAGATCTATTCCTGGTAACTTGATCTATCTATTCAAAAAGCACCCTAATGGCTAATTGTTGGAGAGGGATAAAGCAAATCAAATAGCAATAGAGAAGAAATAAAGACAGAATAGAGGCAAGAGGACTAATCAACAGAAAACAGTGGGCAAGGGGTCATGATCTGCCAAAATTCCAGGACAAGCAGGGAACTATCACAAAACTGAAAATCTAGGAGTTTCTCAGACGAGATATCAGAAACAGTCCGATCCTCAGACAGATTGTTCTTTTATTAGAGCAAGAAACAACTTCAATTAGAGACTCACATGTGATAAATTTGAACAAAAGCCCACATCAAAGCTATGCAAACATTCAAATAAACCTTTCAAAAAACCAATAAATAAACCTTGCATCTCTAACTCTGCAATACATAACCAATTTACACAGAATATATACGGCTTCCAAATGGCTTAGCTAGAAGACAATCGATCATAAGATTTATATATTCAAACAAACAGCCAGAAATCTATTTGATCAGTAGAAACTTGTTGAGGTGAGTGTCACCCGCATCCAGTTATAGGAATATAGAAAACTCTACAGCTCGAAGATCATACCAAATTAACAACCAATATATTAACCATAAAAAGTAAATAAAAAAAAAATATGCAACACTCATATCATGTGTCAAACATTTTATTCACCTGATTGTAATTAACAAGTGGTTCATCATAGTTTGGAGCTGATGGAGTAATGAATTTAGGACAAGCATAAGAAAACAGCTCGTCATATAGCACAAAAGCCTCATCATCATATCTTTGCATCCTACTCATCTTCTCACCATATTTCTCCCTAAGCTGCGAGTTCACAGTTTCTTCAACAAGCTTTGTCTGGGGACAGAGAGAAAGACAAATTGCCAGCAAAGCATACATCTGCTCATTTTTCTTCAGAATTTGCTCATACTGCGGAGATTTCTGATGATACTGTTTTGTCTTGTAGATATACAAAAGAATTTTATTAAATTCGCGAACCGCCACAACGTATCTACAAAGAACATGCTTTGGCAGATTAGTGAAACATTCATAAGCCTCAACCACCATACAATCTAAACAAAAAAACATACCTTCGTAGCATAAGATTTGCGAAACCATAGTGATAAATAGTAGCGATGTGGCTTCCAATTACAGTAGTATAAACACCATGCTGACTAATGTCAATTGGAAGTAAGCACTTCAACCCAGTGTTGTAATCCCCCAAGAGACAGTGAACTCGAAGCAAGCCCACCATGCTGAAGTACCCCAATACTCGCAAAACATTACTTCCACCATTATAATCATACCCATCATCTGCAGTAAATCGTTCAAGTCCCTCTTTTTCCCGCTTCAAAATTTCAATAATCATTGACTTGTCAACAAGTGCTTGCAGGTAATTGAGAACACCACATACACTCCATGCCTGAAAGAGATCAATTTAAACAAGAAAATTTTTCACGTTAACAGGTTTATAATTTCTAGTCACTAATGAATATCAATAAAGCTAACAGCTACTTTTGTATCAATCAATACAACCACCATCATTAAAGCAAGAGGAAATAACAAGGTGGTGGGAAGATCATAAGGCTTTCTAATCTCATAATCTTTGGTGTAAAGGTGTAAGATTGTGTTTTATGTTGGCGGAAGAATATCTCTTGATATTATACAATATTTAAGGAATGAAAAGTGCACCACTGTAAATAGCGTACTGCACCATTAAAGAATTACCATAATCGTCAAAATTGAATTTTTGCACTATGATCCTGCCCATCTTATGAGCCTGTATGACTCAATCGGATCCTAAAATGACGCAACAAGATTAAAGTTTATGTTTGATAGAATTGATTGGTCGAAAGTTGATTGTAGGATCCTACAGTCTAATAAATTGGATAAATTTTAACAACAATGCTCAAGCATCCCAAGTCACAATACAATTTGATTACCTAACAAGCAACATTAATTCATCAAACAATGACTCCAAAATCTTAAACTCTGGATCCTATCAAACCTAACAAAAAACTAAAAGGTGAGTGTCAATAAGTAGTTATTAGTCTCAGTTAAACTCCAATATGATTCCAAAAGTTCCTGGATGTAATTTTAAAGCACCATCTCAAATTAACATTAAACTCGGTATCTCTATTCATCCTAGATCAGTACCTTATCCAAAGTCATTCTACAAAGACACTCAGAAAGAAAGATGGCGTGAAAATCACACACAATGTCTCTACTAATCTTCTTCCTCAATCATGGAAATCTAATTATAATTATAATAATTCATACATATTCAGACTTCATCTTAGGGCTAAAATGACACAAACTATAATTATAATAATGATGACAAAAAAAATGAAGAAAACAAACCTGATCGTGTTGTCGAAGCAACGCAATTTCCTGTTCAGATTTAGACTTCATCTTAGCCCTATACTGACAAAAACTCTGAAATTGATAAACAAATTCATCAACCATATCCCACAGCCACTGGTTAGGCAATTGCATAGTAACAACACCGTGAAGCAAAACTTGAAAAAGACTGCAATAATTATCCCAACTATCAATCCTCTGTTTAAGAGTAGGTTGAAGACGAGCATACAAATGTCGATACCACATCTCGAGATAAAGCAAACCAAAAACATGATCGTTATCGACGTAACTTGCAATAGCGTCCTTAGAGGGCCATGGAGTATCCTTAAACATGCGATCACTGAGAGTGTGGAAGGAAGTTTCATACATTTGGTGGATTTCGTAGACATTTTTTTCGCGGATATGGCGGTAGAGATGGACAACAAAGGATTTGACGGAATCTGGAACGAAATTTGGATCGTAAGTGTTGGATTCGGCGGAAGGTGGTGGTGCGTTTCCATGGTGGTCATCGTAGTCGTAACTGGCCGCCATTGTTGTAGGAATTGAAGGAAATGGTGGACAGAAGAGGTGAGGGTTTGTGGTTTTCACCCTTGAAATTGTAGAAAAGTGAAAAGAGAATAGAGATTTAGGGTTTCGGGGTGGATACGGGTCTGGATGGTGTAAATGGGTTTTATATGGATTTGAAGAGTCCAATTTTCGCGTAGGAACTATTGAAGATCCCTTCAATTTGGAGACCGATGATAAAATGTACACAGCCAACACAGGTAGTCTCTTGAGAGACTGTCTTTTCTAAAGACGACTCTCAAAAGTCCAACTAACTTACCTTTTTTAGTAAATATAGTTATTTTTTTTCTAAATTTAAACATTGGGTTGGCCAAATCTTGAGACGTCTTTTGTAAAGACGGTCTCAAGTAAGAATTTGTGTACTAGTATAGAAACTCGTGCAATGCACGAATTTGTTGGTGCAAAATATGTATAAAAACAGTTTCAAATAATAATGTAAGCAATGTAAACAATCATTATTACATTTACCAAATACATGATTTTTTTAAATCAAAACATAATTACTGACGTTTATTTTATTATTTACCTGATAAATAACTTTTTTTCATTCAATTGAATATATCAAGTTCTAAGTTAATTAAATAGAGTTATCATAATATATCATACAAATATTTTACCTAATTTAGCTTCAAACTTAAACAAAAAAATATTAGATTCTAAATTTGATGAATATTGTCATGCCTTTAAATGATGACACTTGGAATTTTCCAAGACTTTTATATGGTTGTATGATGATATGATGATATGATATGATATAATGATATGATGATATGATAGGGTAAATTGTTAAATATAAATCAACTTTCAAATCTATTTATTATTTATTTTTAATAAACTGGCCTACTTATTTGTTAAAAAATAGATCAACGTAATAACAACTTCAAATCTTCTTTATAAGTCTAAAATTATGAATATACCATAGTTAAGTTTCTTTTCAACAATTATAGCGAATAGGTTGATTTATTTAAAAACAAACAATAGTTAGGGTTATTTTCAGCAAATTGGGCAAAGATTGTGTTATGTTTTTTTTTTTACAATTTCCCTTATAATTAATCTATATTTTATATAATTGATAACTTTGAGATTGTAATTGATCACTTTAAGGTTATAAATGATTACTCTAAGACTATAAAAAGTGATTACTTTAAATCTGTAAGTAAGCACTTAAAGTTTGGAAGTAATCACTTTAAGACACAAAGTTCACATTAGACCAGCCCAATAAATGTGGACTCGCCGTGAAACCGTCTTATTTGAGAATTTGTGTTGAACATAATATTATAAGCTTTAATCATACAATCTAATAAAAAGAATGTGAAATTCCACGTGTCATTCTCATATTGATTTGTCATATAAATAAATTTTGACCAAAATTGATATCAACTTATTAATTCCTTAGCAGTTGAGTTGTACTTCTCGCAACAAGATATGTTCTTCTAAATTTACTTGAAATATTATATTTTGGAATTTAAAAGCTACATAAATTTCAAATTAGAGTTTCGTAAAATATATTTGTTTTTTATTTATAATATAAACAAATTAATAAAGTTTCTTCCTTAAAATTTTAATTTCTAAAATATTTCATCAAAAAACAAAGTTACATGATAATCAAAAAAATGTTTATGATTATGTTAAAAGAAGATTTCTCATATTTGTCTTAAAAAATATGAGAGCTTTAATTAATAATTATTAACAAAGTTTTTTTTTGAAAGAATTATTAACAAAGTTACATGATATTACATTACTTTTATACTGATAGCATGTATAGCATCTATTTGCGTTTCTATTTAAAATTTATATATCTATATATACTTTTATACAGTATTAAATTCGTGCGTTGCACGAGTTTTTATACTATTATACTATAAAATTACAACAAATCTTATATGAGATTATCTCACCATGAAAAGTGCTTATACAATTAGCGCATGATTATAATTCATCACTTTAAGATCAGAAGTGATTATTACTCAATGTTATAAGTGATCCTTCTAAGACTTAAAATTGTAAGTGATTATTACTTAATGTTATAAGTGATCACTTAAAAACAAATAATGTATATTTGGTCAGTCTAATAGGGATACTCTCACAGTCTCACTATGAGACCATATCATTTAATAACTTGTAAGAAATTAAGTTTCCATGAAAACAAATTCTCAAAATAAGCATTTTCTTGTTCGAATATGAGGTATGGGTTTGTTCGTTAAAACTAACTAGGTATTTACCCGTGCTATGCACCGGTATTCAAAAGATTTTTGTTATAATAGATTTATAATATATTTTTAACCAAGTTGCCAAATTACAAAAAAGGTTTAAAGTTATGAACAATAATTACACATGTGCGTATGTATATCACTATATTTTTTTTGAAATGGTGTATATCACTATATAAGAAAGTAAAGAGACACATTACAAATTTAAATTTAAAATATTAACTTGCAAAATTTTATTATTGCACAAAAATTTTTAATTTATTATTTAATTATTATATTAATTACAATGATTATAAAAATAAATAAACGTAGTGATTATATTTGGTACCCGTGTATGAACTTGATGTAAAACTTGATAACAAAATGTACCTGCACGAAAGATAAAAAATAATTATATTTGGTATATGAACTTATTAATAAACAAAATATTTTAAAAACCTCAAAGAACATTATTGTTCATTTTCTTGGATAACAATATATAAGGATAAGAAAAATAAACTAAAATAAAAAGTACAACTTAAAAACAAATAAATATAATAACCAAACCCATAATTCCTTTATTTTTTTAAAAACACCAAAACTAAAATCAAAATATTGTTCATTTTTTTGGATAACAATATATAAGGATAAGAAAAATAAACTAAAATAAAAAGTACAACTTAAAAACAAATAAATATATAATAACCATACCCATAATTCCTTAATTTTTTTAAAAACACCAAAACTAAAATCAAAATCTAGTAAGTCATATATCTATTCTTTGAATACAAATGACATAAAAATTTCGACAATATTTTGAAATGAAGTTGAGATGCAATACTATATGATATATTGTGATATATATTGTGAAAAATCGATGCTCTTTCATCTTGTTTTGGAACTTGATAATATTTATATATAGTATAGTTCAAATTTAATGGAGGTAACCAAAGGGCTTGTTGGTTAAATTTTGTGAAAATAGTCTTTCAATGTTAATTTAATAATATTACTTTTAAATTTCAATAATAACTACATTTGATGAAAATCCAATCTTGTTAAGTCTAAAAAGTTGATCAAGAGTTACAATAATCATCTACGTAATAAAGTTCTATTATATACGAAGATGAAAAGTCTTTCATTTATTAATAAAATAAAAATAATACCTACAATTAATGAAAACCATATCTTAGTATAGAAAGCTGATCAAGAGTCACAACAATCATGAAAGTAATGAAGTTTTATTATAATCGAAAATGAAAAGACTTATTTATAAATAGAATAAAAATTCAGCATTTATAAGAATTGACAATAAAATGAGGAAAACATGAAATAAAAGCCAAACACTCTTCCATAGTGTGACATGTGGCAAAAGTTTTCCTGTATTATAATATGTATATATGACAACAAACAAAGGATTAGTTGAAAAAGTTGGTCCAGCTCTTGTTTGCTCTAACTATCAGCAAACAAAATAGAGTGGGTCAAACAAAGTACGCAAACCCTTATTTCGCCGTTAGCAGCAGTAAACTAATCTTTGAAGTTATGCTTTACTTGTTAATGAAAATCAAAATGCTTTTATTAGGCTCGCAACCCGCATGCTTCAAACCCTAAGTCTGCCACTGCTTGTTAGTAACTAACATTGTTACATCTTCTCTGTAAATGTTTTTATTATTCACAAAAACTTGGACGCGACCGTCCTACTCTAGTCGAGATCTGGGCCAGCCCATTGTTAGATACACGTGTACTAAACGTGCATGCTTTGCCCTCCAGATTTCCTTTTTTTATTTTTTTTTCATTTTCTGAATATTTTCAATTTGGACCTTAAAGGTATCAATTTTGACTTTAAAAATATCAATTCTAACATAAGTAGTACTTAAACATATCAATTAAAGTAAAATTTTCAATTTGAACCTTTAAGTGATCAATTATGGTGTTAAACTGATCAATTTCTATAAAAAAATATCTAAATTTGAGAACGAAGTTAATAAAATGTTATTATTTTATCATTCTATGGATGAAATTTAAACATTTAAAAACATTGTACAATACATGTACTTTTATTGAATGCAACATGATGGTTTAACGGAACATAAGTATTTGATGTTTTATGATTTAACTCAATTTTGAACGTATAAGCTTCAATATTTCAAAGTTTATAAAGATATTGTATATGTTTTAGTTCAAATTGAATAAGTTACTAGTTAAATTATGACATATAATTTGACAATGATATTTATATAATCTAACTCAATTTAGAACTTCTAGTCTTCAATTATCGTTTTAAAAATAAGTATTCAAATTGTATAGATATATTGTATAGCATTTATTCAAATTTAATTATTGATAGTTTTATTGATCATTCATTTGTTGTTTGAAATTCATTCATAGAATAATAGATAATACCATTTTATATAACTTCGTTCTAAAATTATGAAATGTAACCATATATTAGGCAAAAATTGATCACTTTAACGTCAAAATTGATCACTTATAGGTTCAAATTGAAATCTTTACTTTAATTGATTGATATGTTTAAGTACTACTTTACGTTGAAATTGATATCTTTAAGATCAAAATTGAAACCTTTAAGATTAAAATTGAAAAATGCCCAGAAAATAAAAAAAAAAAAAGAGAGAGAAAGCATGTAAGGCGCGTGAATTGGGCCGACCCAATTGTGTCTCAATTTGAGACGGTCTCGCCCAAGACCAGTTGTTTATTATTTTATGTAAAAGTTCATAGACTCATAGTATACGCATACATAATATAATAAAAATAAGGGAAATTATCAATGATATCCTTGTATTATTGCACTTTATATTTAGTACCCCTGTATTTTTTGTAATTTCATTGGTACCCCCAACATATCTTGGTAATTACAAACTTGACACTTTTTAAGTTTTTTTTTTGTTAAGTAGCCGTTAATTTTTGAATCTGACCTAATCATGGTTAGTTTCTTCTTCTTCCCTTTTTCCCTTTCCTCATCCTTCTCTCCTTACATGGCTGCTTCTTCAAGTATTTTCATGGGATGACTCATCCTTATAACGGTTGTTAGATGTAAATTAAACAAATAGATGATGTAGATTAAAATAAGAATAATTAATTTAATTTCTTACATAATGTTTCATTGGGTCCTTAGTTTCTTCTATCTCCTCCTTCCAATATCATCAAAAATTGCCAGATAATCAAGAACATGTCATGACATGAAATTGAAATGGCTGAGAGTATTTCAATTCAATTAAAGATATAAAATGAAATTTAGGTTTTACAAATGGTAAAATTTGTCCATTTTGTTGAATCTCCAACGAGGAAAAAAACGAGTAGGAGGAGAGTTCATTTAGATGAGAGATAAATATGATTGTGAAACCACAACAAAGACATGCATGGAAGCTGAAGTTGTTGGATATTTAGAGCATGTAGGACATTATCCAAGGCTTAGAACATGTATTACATAACTAAGCTAGTACGTAACAACAGAACCAAAACGAGGCATCACGAGCAAATGCTCGTTCGAGCATGTGGGTTGCTCATTCGAGCATTGGGCTGCTCGTTCGAGCATGTGGCTCTGAGCACGTCAGAATGCTTCTGAACATTATGTTTGATGTTTTGGTGGTTTGCTCGTTCGAGCACTATGGTTGCTCGTTCGGGCACTTAGAGTTTTTCGAGTCAGAAAGTTTCTAGAAGTTGTTTTGTGAAACAAAGTGATTGTTCATAAAACAAAGTGATTGTTCATGAAACAAAGTTATGTTTCATGAACTAATGTGTTGTTATGTATCAATGTGTTACATCGTCAATCGATGTATGGATTGGATGAAACCATGTGACACTTCAACTCTATAAATAAGAGTGAGTGCATGGATATCAAATCACTTGTTGTTGGAATCAAAATTCTGTCATCTTTCTCTTATTCTCTTGAAACGTAAAGGAGAGTGATCAACTCTTTTATAGTTTTTCTGATTTCGATCTCTACAAAAACACAAAGTCGTTTAGTTCAATCGATATGTACTAATCGGTTGATGTGATTGATTGTATCTCTTTGTGAATTTCCGGTCTCATAACCCAAGTACCTTTGTGGGGAAAATATCACAAAAGGAAAGTATCGATGTCGCCTTCAATCTATATCAAGATTTCCGAGCGATGTCGTTTATCGTCGCAAACTAATCTTCATTACGGTGTTCATTTCGTGGTTATTCAAATCAAGGAGTCTATTGCCATATACAAAGGTTCGCTTATTATTTCTAACAAAAGTTCATCGAGGATGTGAGTCATAAAGCCCGGAGGAGAGAGAAACTCTGGTGTGATAACGACTTCTGAAAAAGAAAATGTTGGTGACGAAGATGGAGAAGTTGAAAACGAGCTTGAATGAGCTACAATGGCAGAAATGAGTGAGAATAAAAAAAATTGCTATCAATTGACATATCACAAATTGTGAGAGACTGTCTTTTCAACAAACACATTAGATATATATGGCTATTGGCTAAATAGGCCAATCAATACAAATTAAAGAAAAATACAAACATGTGTTTTTTATTTTAAAGTTGTCTTTTTAAGGGACGGTCTTCACAACACAAGCTATGACATATTAGTAAGTGTAACCCCCTAATTTCATCAATACTTTATCCATTTCATAATACTTGCTACTGAGTGTGATATATTATGTGAAAAAATATCACTATCAGTAGCAAGTATTATGAAACGGAAAAACTCTAAAACTCTTAACTACTTCCCAACCTATTAAAAATCTTTTTCCCTAATTTCCTACTTTCTATCCTCCATAACCACAACAAACATGCCTTCCAAAAATATTTAATATTACCCTGACAAAAAATAAATTAAATTCGAATCCAACGGCACAAATAAAATTACCGGCACAAATGATGCAATGAACTTCCACGTGTCACAATCTCATTTCTTTTGTCACCTTTTTTTACGTGTTATATGGAAGTTAAGTATGAATTTAATTCTCCAGACGGCATAAAGAATTGTTTCCATTTCATGCTCTCTAATAAAGAAATAGGGTTATGAGAGAAATATAGTGTAAAAATTCTTGATTTTAATTTCTTTACTTCTGATTTTGATTGTTGGTGCTGATTTTCGGATCAACTTAGTGAAAATTTCCCGATTTCGCCGGAAGATTCTTGATTAACCGGCGACAGCTATTTAGCCGTGATTTGATTGATTAAGTTGTTGGAGTTTTTTTTATTGATTATTGAAAGTGAAGAGGAATTTTTAATTTGAAGAGGAAAAAATGGTGAATTCAATGGTGGAAAGAGCTACTAGCGATATGTTGATCGGGCCTGATTGGGCTATGAATATCGAGATCTGTGACATGCTTAATCATGATCCTGGGTAATCAATCTTTTTTTTTCCTTATCATTTCTTCTAATTATTGTTTGGTTATTTTAGGATTAGTTTCGTTTTCTTTTTTTTTTTTTACATGAATTTAGTGTTTAATTATTGGGTGAGGGTGACAGAATAAAGAGAATGTGTTTTAAAGAAGGCGTCTGTATTTTTCTGGTTTAGAAAACAACTACCTCTACTTTGAGCTAGATTATGGTTTTGTTCCATTGGAGTACTAGCAGATTTGGCACCTAAGAGACCAATTTCACTTATAATGTCAAGAGTGTTTTTGCGGGGGTAACAAATAAACCTTTCTCACTATTGCAATTTCGAGACCAAGGAAATACTTTAGAGAACCAAGATCCTTCAAACACTCACTAAGATATTTCTTGAAATTAGTAATTGCATCAGGAGAATGAGATCATCGAAGTAAAAAAGGACATGAATAGAAATGTTACGTATGATATAAAGGAATAATTGGCATAGGATTGCCAAAATCCAAAGCGTTTAAGAGCCATCAAAAGTTTAAACCATTGCCGAGGAGCTTGACGGAGACCATAAGGAGATTTTCGAAGATGACATACTTGATGAGTAGTAGTAGACTTCAAGGGCTCCAAACGCATCGTGGACTTCTATTTGATAAAGTTTCCAATTCCGGGCTGCAACAACAACTAATAATAATTGAATTGTGACCATTTTTGCTACGAGTGGAAAACTTCCATTATAATCTACTCCAGGAACTTGGCAATTTCCAAACACCGCTAGATGAACTTTATGTCGTTCAATAGACCCATCGTCATTTTATTTAGTCTATTAGACCCATTTTTCATCCCAAAGCTTTCTTACTTGGCGGGAGCGTTGTAATAGTTCAAGCACCGTTACGCTCAAGTGCATCAAGTTCCACTTTCGTGGCGACATGTTATTGAGGATGTTGATTTGCCTCAGAAAAGAGGATGGCTCATGACCCAATGTGATAGTAGTTAAGAATTGTTTATGACGCTCTGAAAATTTATTTCAATTCACATAACAAGCTATGGGATAAAGTGTAATCGAGGACCGCATTTTGGGAGAGGGTGAACCACAAGATTTAACAAGGTTAGAAAGGAGTTGTAATGTATTTGTGATATACCCTTTCAGACTAGTCGATAGTTGTCGAATTCTTTGTCCTTTACCTATGGATTGAAGTAGCAATTACAGAGTCAATATGGGTCAAAGGAACAAGTGGAAAGTTAATGTTGCGAGATAGAGAATCGATGGGCACATTTTTGGTGTCATTTGATGAGGAAGATGTAAGACTAATGGAAGGTGGGTTGAGTCCTCTCAACAGAATGTGAACTTAGTGGATCCAGGTGAATTGGATCATCAAAAAACATAGGAAAGGGCCCTTTTGGTGGAATATCATGAAGGGGCTTAGAGGAATATCATGAAGGGGTTGAGAGAAAGATTGAGCAAAGGGGGAAAATCATGCTAAAAAATATATCCCTAGACAGGGAAAATGTCTTTGTTTCTAAGTCATACAAACGCCAACCCTCTTTACAAAGAATAACCCACAAATAAATATTTACGTGATAAAGGACAAAATTTATCTTTGATTCGTGGTCTATTATTGGCATAGCATAGACAACCAAAGGTGAGAATAATAGAAAAATGAAGGTTTGCAAAATAAGTATGATATTATTTTGAAGAAAGGGGGGAGGGTACGATTATTAAATATGTTGCATTGGTGACACATTCATTTTAAAACTCAATAGGGAGATTAATGCTTACCTCAACACGATCGTTCTAATGAGGGGTGTCAATGTAAGAAGTTTGATGCAGAATCCCATTTAGCGGCAAAATAAGATTGCAAAAAGGTAAATTTTAAGCCATTGTCACTCAAAATTTTTACACATTTATTGAATTGACTATTGAGTATTGACCATAGCACAAAATCTTGAATTAATTGTTTACCTTATTCTTAGTAGATAGAAAAATCATCAACAATGGTAAGAAAGTAATAAGCACCATAACTGGATAAAGTAATTTAATCAGCCCATATATCACAATGAATCATATCAATTAAATCATAAGACTACGAGTTTGATGAAAGCATAAGCAAATATCACAAGGACAGGAAGACTTGTATATCTATTGGACAAAAAAAAGGCAGAACTTTGTAGGAAGGATGCCCAAGTTTTTTATTCCAAAGCTCAAATGTGTGTGGAGTAGTAGTCTGAAAAGCTAGAGTTCTCAGTGAAAACTTGAACTAGTACACCCATTTGTTTGTTCATCCCCTCCAAGCAGGCCCCTCGAATTGTGGTTCTGAATGATACATAACTTATCCGTGAATGTAATAGTATAAAGAGATGTTTGTAGCAGATGTGAGACAAAAATTGGTTTGCAAGTCAAAGGAGGAACATAGAGAACGTTATGTAATGTTAAAGAGTAACTTAAAGTAATGGTGCCAGCTTATTTGAGAACCATTAGGCAAACCAACTAGGGTAGGTGGAACATAAATTAGAGAAGTAAACATATTTTTGTTACCACTCATGTGATATGAGCAACCATGATCCAACAAGAAGAATAATACTTACCCTCGTGTTAACTGCAAAATGTTAATTTTACATATAAAAATAAATATTTTCATCAAATGTTGCTATGGGGAACTGCATGATCATTAGTTGTTAGGGTTGATGAGGAATTGTTGAGAGAAGTGCCATTGACTGCATTAGCAACGACTATGCTACGACCACTGCAATTGTTGCCTGTCCTTCCACTACGAGAACCACGACTAGTGTGAGAAATGTCACGTCCTTGTGCCACAACTCGATTTTTAGCACCCCACCAGTGAATGAGTTTGAAATACCGAGTTCGATCATGCCCATTTTATGACAATGAATGCATAGAAGTCCATTGTGAGATTTTGAAGCAATACCTTCATTGGACAAACCACAACTTTTAGAATTGCGATTTTGAGAGGGAACTTGAGCAGTAAATCCAATTGCTTTTGTTTTTGCGTCCATTTGAGTGTATAAGAACAAGATTATGTTTTTTCCGCAATGGCTTTAGAAAATACCATATTTATGGATGGAAGGGGATCATGCAATAACACATTGGACTGCACATGAGAAATTTGAGTGGTGTCTGATCCTATGAGGAATGGATGGGTACATTCATCATCCCGTTCTTTGGCTAACAAGGCCTTTGCTTTATTCATTGACTTTGAGACCGTTTCCAATCAGAAACGTTTTTGAAGGTCATCCCACATATCTTTAACATTATCAGTTAAGGGAACTGTTGAACGAATTGGTGCATCAAGGGTGTTTTGCAACCATGATGTGAGCATATAATTAACTTGTATCCAAACAGAAAAATTTGAAGAGGTTTCGCATGGTTGACTGATGGAATCATCGAGGAAGCCTATTTTGTTGTTAACTTTGAAGGCGTTACAGATAGGTTGAGCTTATTCACCATAATTGTTGCCTTGGAGTACAACTGGAGATAGGATGAGGTTGGTGTTGCAAGTAGGATGAAGATATATATGGAGATGTTAGGTCAATGGTTTTTAGATTGGTTTTCATTGGTGTTGGTGTCCATGGCAGAAAGCAACAAAGGAGAAGGAAAGAAATGGAATACGACAAATAAAGAGAATGCGTTTTATGAAGACAATGTTTTTTTGTACTTCTAAATGAAGAGGAAGACCACCTTAAATACAAACAAACCTAGAGCTAAAAGAGGATACAAAAGATTAACATATAAATTAAACCAACTAAATTAATGCCTAAAAATAAGCATGAGATATTAACAAAAGATTACCCATATTTACTCTAAAATTATGGAATTGATAGTTTGGGAAGAATTAAATTTTGTTGGTTTTGATGCGTGTGGATCAATAATGCTTGTTGATTTGGTTGGTTGCAATTCTGTGATGGACTAATGGTTAATGGAGTGGTTAAGAGGTTTTTTTAGTGTAGTAAATTTGATCTTGTGATAGTGTTGGAAATTGGGAGAGTGTTTGATATAGTAGAGCAGAGCGTGATGTGATTCAATTTGATGAAGGGGCTTGTAAAAGTACTAGCGAAACAGGTATTATATGTGTCTGGGGTACTTCATATGCTTTTGAAACTTGGGGAGTAATTGCAATTATGCATTTCACACGGTAAATGCTATAGCTTAGGTGAATTATTGTGGCAATAGAGTAATACACTATATATCAAAAATGGAGAGAAATCATTGTTTTGCTTTTTGAGTTGATTCGGTTTTCTCTAAACATGAAAATATAGCACAAGGAACGTTGTATTACTTTTGCTTTTAGTTTGCAAATTAGAATAGCAACTTGAGAAGAGGTTGGGGTACTATGTAGTTGACAGTTTGGAGCTCAATGTAGGCTGTTTAATTTCTCCTTTCTTATCAAGGTGGTTCTCAAAAGGATGAAATTGATAGTGGAAGAATATGTTATAAAATGTTTAAAGATGTGTTTTGTAAGTTTTAAACGCAGCTACGTATGTGGTTGACATTTGGATACTGAGAACTCATAAATTTTCAGTATTTTCCCCTGTGACATAGAAGATAAATGAAATAACATTATGCTTATTTGAAACACCATTTCCCATTAGCAGTTTCATTGCTGGGGTGACATGTTTTTCCATTTTTAAAAATTGGGGTACTCATATTTGGGTTTGTGAAAGGCGAAGGAAAGTTTCGACACAAAAATTTAACTCTAATTTGGTACTCCCAACAATAGTGCAAAATGTCACCTGTATCATTGTATTGCATATTGTAAAGTTTTTTAAGCTTACCATGATTGATAGGTTGAGACAACCGGGAAACCATCATCGACCATTGAATCCAATTTGTGATGTTACTCCAACAGTCCAACCTTACAACCATGCAACGGTGGAAGCTATTTTTTAAAGAAAGAATAAAGAATAAATCATAGGAGTTGGGCGGAGACAAACAACCAAAGTAATTTGTGCTTTTGATGGTTTAGAGCCATCCATGGCCATCCAAGGCAATCCAAGACTATCTTAATTACCTTTAAACTGCACCCAAAGATGTCTTTGTTGGAGAGAGTTAAATATGATTTAGAAAAATGGAATTGCCGGTATATAACACATAGTGCAAACATGGTTTCGGTCACGGTCGTGAAACAAATTTCATGGCCAATACAAAAGATTTTGCGGTCAACACAACCTATATTTCGGTCATTGTTAACTAAAAAACCTTTACAATACGGCTGCGATTCAATGATGCGATCTTGATTTTTGCACTATGACATAGCACTATAGAAATAAAGGGAGAGAAGATCTTTGTAGATAGTTGCAAGCGGTGATGCAAACTCCATTTGTTGTGGTTGACTTTTTTTATCATAGGGTAGGCCGAGGGAAGGGGAGGGCTAGATGAGAATCAAACCAAAAAAACGTACTTAGAAAAGCGGTACTTGCTCTCCAAGAGTCCAACTGAATGAAGTCTTTTACTCCTATTGTTGAAATGTGCCTGTATTTGATTCTATCATTGTTTGGAATAGTAGAGATAGGTTGGTGAACATTTACATTTTAGAAAATTTTAGATGAGTAGAATAAAGTTTTAGAATGTTTACATGGAAGGTTATCATCTAGGCTATAAGATGTAGAAACTATGCTGCTTTCGGATCATGATAATGGCTGCAATTAACTCTTTCAATCTTGTAAATTGTAATATGTTATTATTTGTGTTGTTTCTCAACACTTTTAGGATATGGTACTTTTCTATTGCTAAGACACATGCAAAGTTGAGAGCTAAGTGTTTTTGGCTAGTTGAAAATTGAAATACAAGTATACAACTTAACTTGGTGTATCTGTACAATTCTTGTTGACTGGAAAATATTTATTTACCCATTGGATAAGCGGTGGTATGGACTTTGCTTTAATATGTAGTAATTTCTTTGCTAAACTAAAGTAACCATTATTATTCGCCAAAGTTAATGTGAATAGTAAATTGACATGTTCTTTTAACTCGTTTTCTTGAGAGAAGTTCAGTAATGAATGAAGATTTAGTAAAGGGGGATTCAGAAATCTCAAGTTTGTGTTCCCGGTGGCAGATTTGTGGCGTTTTTGTTGCATATCAAACATTTAGGATAGAAAAAAGCTAGTTAGTAATAGATTTTAAGGTTGTTATTGATCAAAAGATGCAGAGTTAGGTGTTTCTCTTTGGATTTATAGATTAGAGGAGGCACTTGTGTGCTTAAATGAGATGTTAGAGGATTCAAGGGGTTGCTAGATTAGAAGTAAAAATAGAGGCTGAAAGGACCTTTGATAGGGCACTTTGCTCCTGTTAGATTCATTTAATATGATTGAATGAATTAAGTCTTGGGCCTTGTGGCCTTTGTTGTGATTTGAACCTCTTCAGATCTTGCTATATGGTACTGCTTTTAAGAATTTCTTTCACTTAGGTCCTGGCTCAATTGAGTGTAAAAAGAGAGGCAAAAGTCAATGACAAACATTCTTGAAGTTTTATAGGTTCGCATTGCTAGTAAAATTTGAGAGGGAAACTAGAGTAATCTTTTACCCCAAATCAGAGTAAATATATATACCCTAGGTAAAATTTCCTGTTAAAAGCTTTGGCTCTTTGCCCCACTATTGACCATTACTGACAAAACCACCACAATCATCATTCTCCATGGATCAATAATTTTACCTCAGAAATATTGTGCCATTTTAAATACCAGACCTCTTATTTAGTTCCACTCTAACTTATTTCTCCCCCAAAATTTCTCCTTGTATTATTTTCTCCAAATCATTTATACCTTATTACATTTCCTTATCCCGCATTATGTTTTATTAAGTTTTAGATGCTCTACTTAGCTGCTGGGAAGGTTTATATAAAGGTTTGTACATAAGAAGCAAAAAGGTGGGTGTTTAACAAATAGGGTGTATTTTTAAGCTGAAATTATTATTGAAAATTGTGTGGATGATATGCCTCATTCAGTTTTAAGTGTAAAGGGTGGTTGGATGAAGCTTGAAGAAATAGGGTGCACTTTCACATAGTTAAAACTTAGCTTCTTTTTGTTTGAGCTTACTGCAGATCATAACTTAGCTGTAAATTTTTGTAAGATTTTAGAGTAACACTACATGCTACATATTGGATGACCTAGAAGAATGCTAGGAAGCTGGAGATGCTCCATATAAATAAATAAAAATAATAAAACAGACATCATTATGTCAGGTGCTCCTTTGGAGTCCTCTTCACTTGGCAGTTCACGCATGTTTTTCGCCACAAGGTCAAAGTCCTATAAGAATCTGGCCCAACAGTCTACTGTGCTATTAACACATCTTATCCGTGTCAATCTTTTCAAGTGGTTGAAATGAACTTTTGTAGTGTTAATAGTTTCTAATTTTGGCTGTATAGGCAAGCTAAGGATGTTGTGAAGGGGATAAAAAAACGTATTGGGAGCAGGAACTCAAAGATTCAGCTTCTAGCACTAACGGTGAGCTTCTCACATAATTCTTGGTTATCATTCTTCTATTTGAGTGTTGTATTTTAAATGTTGCACAAGTGTCCAGTGATACTCGGACTTGGTTGACAAGGGCCATATTGCATGATTTCATGTTCAACATGGGGATAAGACCAGGCTCCTCTGAGAATCACTTCCATAAACAAGGGTCACTCAATAGTGTTAGATTTGAAGGTTTAGATGTACTACTGATTAAAAAGAAAATTGATGACATTTAAGCAATAGCTGTGAGGCTTTGGTTTTGATGATAGGGTGATCCCATTGACGGAAAATCGAAATTGTGTTGTGGTTTCTAGTAGTTTCTTATTTTGTGAGATACAAAGTAGGGGGGGGGGGGAGGGTGGGGGGGTTGAGGGGAGGAGTTTCTTGATATTGGTGCTTCTATAGCATTTATTGTAAAACAATTATTCTTTCCTTTCCAAATTTTGAAAAATGATATTTATTGCAAGTTGCTCATGGCTATAATTTGGATTTTGGAATGTATATCCTTTTAGGTTTGGATAATTGTTTAAGCTATGTAAATTTTAAGAAGAATCATTGATTAGTGGTTTAACGGTTCTGAAATTTCCTATAGAAACTCGCTGTAGTTTTTGAATCAACTTCAATGACAAACTGTTCTTTTAAGCTTTTTGACTGAGGCTTCATATTTTTTAAATCTGTCCCCATATCTTAATTTCTTGTGTGAAGAGTATTTTTTTGGACCTACTTCCACGTCAAATCCTGATCCTCGTCCTACTACCTCAAATTTGCACTTTCTGGTGCATACATTTGCTATCATCTACATCATAGTTTATTTCAAGGACGTTAATTGTTGGGTTCAGATGATAAAATTTATAGAATTTCAATGATGGATTTTTTTCTTTCTTCATTTCTGTGCAATTATTTAGCTCTTCTACTACCTCCGTTCCATTTTACTTGCAACACTTACTAATTTTGGAAGTTTTATATTACTTGCAACCCACTATCACCATCAATCATGCATCATCCCATTAATTATTTAATATACCCACAAGTCACAACCACTATCTACTTATAATAATATTTTTTTATTTCTACCCCACATATCACAATCAATCATACACCATCCCTACTTTTACCATACTGATTTGACGACCCTTAAAAAACGTGCTAAATTCAATGGTGCAACTAAAATGGAATGGAGGAAGTATTTGTTTTATATGTTGCATCAGGAATCTGAGTTAAATTAGTTATATAATGCGTGAGGCACCTTAAGGAGCAAAAGGGTTTCTAAAGCTTGAATTGGGGCATAAATTTGTAGGTTCATCCAAATTTTAACATTGCTGGAGTCTTGATTGAGACTGTCTATACTCTATGTTACATCCATTTGTTTTATTATGTATGTCGAAAGTTTGTATATATATTATGCATTGAAATTTATACAATACTCAACAGAACTAGTTATTGTTGCAATAATTTATAAATATTTTCTATTAAAAGTCTATTTTCTATATTACATCCATCATTTTATAAATATTCTTTTACCTTTAACAATAATATTCTCTTAATTTTCTACTTCAATAACCTTGTTTTCTTAGTTGACTTTTATTTCCTTCATAAGCAATAATTTTTGTTGCTTGAAATCATAAAAAAGATTAAAGGGGTTTAATAATACGAGAGAATTATGTAAATTTAGGGGGTTAAAATTGTAAATATGTGATGCCCTTTTAGTAATATGTATTTCGGATCATTTACTAACAACAGCCTTAAAGTTTACTCAATTTCAAATAAACAGCCGCAAACTTCATTTTTTACCAACTACAACCTCCAACATAAGAAATATGACATCGATATAGCCACTTCACCGGATGACCTGTTAATTGACCGTTGACCATGCTCAATTACCTTTGACTTTCCCTTAATTTCATTAATTAAACCTAATTACTCAATTATCCCTAATTACCCAATTGTCCCTAATTAAACCCTTCTTCGCCAACCTTTCTCTAACCCACCTCAATCACCTCCATTTTCCTCCTTCACCACCACCACCACCACCATTAAAACCCTTCCTTTAATAACAACCCAATTAAAAGCCTCTTCTTTCTTCTACATTAGACTAAAGCCATTAAAATCCTTCCTTTAATAACAACCCAATTAAACCCTTCCCCAAGCTTATTTTTGCTGGATTTTTTTTAATTATTTTGTTAATTTGTTGTTGAGTTACTGAACTCATTTTGCATAACTGAACTTACTTTTCATGACTGAATGTATTTTTAGAGTACTGTACTTTTGTTAAAACGTATTTTATTGCTTGAGAAAACTGAATCTTAAGGTTGAGTATGAACTATCAACAAATGCCAACAATGTCAGTCTTAATCTCAAGAATATAAACTATTACATGATAGAATTTGTTTCTCGCACAAACTTTCAAGTTTATCTTTATAGATCTAAATGGTATGCTGACTTGAAGAATTTAAGATGTTGTGCTAATTAAGCGGTCAATTTCTAATGTAGAAGAAAGAAGAGGCTTTTAATTGGGTTGTTATTAAAGGAAGGGTTTTTATGGTGGTGGTGAAGGGGGAAAATGGAGGTGATTGAGGTGGGTTAGAGAAAGGTTGGGGAAGAAGGGTTTAATTATGGATAATTGGGTAATTAGGTTTAATTAATGAAATTAAGGGAAAGTCAAAGGTAATTGAGCATGGTCAACGGTCAATTAGCAGGTCATCCGGTGAAGTGGCTGTATCGATGTCATGTTTCTTAAGTTGGAGGCTGTAGTTGGTAATAAACGAAGTTTGCGGCTGTTTATTTGAAATTGAGTAAACTTTAAGGCTGTTGATGGTAAATGATCCATAGATAAATGATGTTATTATTGTAAATGATGTTCCAAAATGGAAAGATTCATAATAACTTTGAAATTTCCACTTGGGGAAAATAGATAGAACAAATTAGAATGGACTGACAAGTTTGATCACTATCATATTAAAACAAAATTTATCAATTGGTACTGGAAAGCATTAAGTTGCAATAAGCTAAGCCTTATAAGAACTAATTACACCTATAACTTATTTAATATTGAAAAGACAATTAAAACCACTTTTATACAATGCGGATTAAAGCTATTTAGCACAATTGAACTGTTTATTGATGATTATTAATGTTTCCACATAATATTATGTTAAATTTCAAATGGTGCTTGAGACTATTTTGTTAAGTTGTATTTGATGGGCTATCTCACTTTTTTTTTTTTTTTTTTTTTTTTTGAAGAAGGCTATCTCACTTTATTATATTGTATTTTACAACTATTTCTCATAATCGACCATAATTCGCTTTTTTGGATTCACAACTTTACAAACAATGTAAGGAAAGTCTTGGCTCCAAGATAGTCATTTGTTTTCTTGGATAGGAGTGTCCTTTTTGCTGCGAGGAAGAAAATCTATGGTTTCAACCTAAAAAGTGAAACATTTGTCACATAAAGAAAAAACGTGATGGCATATGTGAGTAGAAGTTATTTCAAGTGGGACAAAGGGTTTTCTGTTGACGGAACAATTCTTTTGGGGGGTTGCTATGTTTTTATGACCAATTGTTCTTTTCTTTTTGTATAACCTTTGGTTTGGAAGAGCCCCTGTATACATGAATACTGGAAAGCATAAGCTGTGTTTTGTTTGATTGTTTCTTAGGATCCATATTAAAAATTGATTGTCTTGTACTCTTGTGTTTCCTAAAACATGAGCTGTGAAAGAGGCTTGGTTTTTTGGTAATCTTACGGTAAGTGTTGATTTTTTGTGCTTATGTTTTCTTCTATCTGCCTGCTGGAAATATAGCTACTGGAGACAATAGTAAAGAATTGTGGGGATATCGTACATATGCATGTAGCAGAGAAAGATCTACCTCATGAGATGGTGAAAATTGCCAAAAAGAAGGTCAGGGATATTTTTCTTTGTTTTCCTTTTACTATTTACTATTGCTATATTAACTGGGAAGCTTTATGGTTCTGATTCATGTTATTATGTCTCTATGTAAAGCCGGATTTTCAAGTCAAGGAGAAGATATTAATTCTTATAGACACTTGGCAAGAAGCTTTTGGAGGACCCAGAGCACGATACCCACAATATTATGCCGCTTATCAGGAGTTATTGGTATGCCTTTTCCATGGACCTCACTTTCTAGACTCTTGGGGGTGAAAGTGATTATCTTATGCCTGCAATTTGAGTTGATTGGGTTTTTTTTTCTGTTAAGCAGTGAACCAGCGATTTTGTTGCACTTTCTTCATGTTGATGGTGTTCCTTTGTATCAGCGTGCAGGTGCAGTTTTCCCACAAAGAACAGAAAGATCTGCTCCTGTTTTTACTCCACCACAAACACAACCTCTGTCAAATTATCCTCCTAATGTGCGCAATCCAGAGCAACTGCAAGAATCAGCAAATGCTGCTGCAGAGGCGGACTATCCATCATTGAGGTTTTTCTCCTCCCCTTGTGATAATTTTGGGTGATAATTACCTCTGTTTAAAGCATGGGATTCTTGTTTTTGTCTTTACAAGATTTTAACTCATTGTTTTTTTTTTTGGTGAAAGATGTGACAGAAATTACCGAGTGATGCTAGTTAAAGAATGTTCCTTTTTGGTCCATTTATTTAGAAATGACTAAATGAGTAAAATGTTGAGTGGAGTGAAAATAAGTTTTTGTTATGTTGATGTCATACTATGGTTCATTTAGATATAGATTCCTCTTAGAAATTAGAAATCGAAATTTTGTTTTTAATTTCTTGACATTTGTTATCAAATAAGGTTTTCATTCATCTGTATGTCGTTTCTCTGCTGCATGCCATGCTTGATTTATTTATCATCTTCGGAAATGGTTTGCAAAAGAATTATGTTGATACTGTAGCAAACAGCAACGGGTATTACAAGCGTGCGAATAACGCATGTCATAGGACTATTTTTTGCAAATAATCATATTAATCTTTGTTTTTGTTTTTTTTTGTCCTCTCGGATAGCATGTCAGAAATTCAGAATGCACGGGGGATTATGGATGTTCTGTCCGAAATGCTAAGTGCAATTGATCCATCAAAGAAAGAGGTAAATGTTTAATATTTTAATAATTTTCAGTTGCCATTATTTAATCTAGGAAAGTATCACTTTGTACTACATGACAAATATAAGAAAAAGGGTGAATGACTACCAAAACTTTTCACTATTGGAAATGGTCTTTGGTAGAGGACATGGAGGCTCGTCTATGAAAATATGTTAAAACGTCATGGTATTTGTAGCATAGAGTGAAAAGAGATGGTTTGTAGTTGTGAACTTATCTGATCTCATAAAGGTTTGTCATTGCTCTCACTACAGACATACTACTTTGCACATATTGGGTTGGTGTTAGTAATTGATTAGAGAGATCGAGTTGTTAAGGTAGATTTGACAAATTAAGCTACATACTAACATAAATAATTTACTGAAGGTAAAGGGTACTCAGTTATTATTTGGAAATAACATTTGGGTTAACAACAATTTTCCATTACCGTAGTGCTATATTTGGGATAAAAGTATCTAAAAAGAAATAACACTCAAACACTACCTTTAACCTTTCAAAGCTAGTTTCATTAGATTTTTGTAAACACTCATTTAAACATCAAGCTTTATTCAAATACTTCTGTGAACGTCTTAATTCTGGGAGGCTTATGGTTTGATCAATTTGAATCATTGCTATTTCATCAACTAGCATCAACTGAAATCACTTGCTCAGCCACTACACAATGTTTGACAAGTATAAGCAATTGCATATTCCGATTTTTATTTGGGCTAGTAACTTGGTATATGTTAAAGTGAAAGAAAAGGAAATGGGTAGCGTTTGGAAACCTTATGGCCTTTTTAAAGCCTACCTTTGTATAGCTTTCTGGCTCATTTGTGCTGTTTTTCTCTTGTGGTAATTTTTGCAGGGACTTAAACAGGAGGTAATTGTGGATTTGGTCGAACAATGCCGGACCTACAAACAGAGAGTCGTCCACTTAGTTAATTCCACATCGTAAGGCCTTCTAAAGTTGGATAATAAGTGTTCTTTTTTTGGGGGGGTTGTTTGGCCTAGTTTTCTTTTACATGTAATGAGTTAAAGCAACTGGTATCAACTTGTAAAATACGAAACAGAAATTTAATTCTGTAAACTTTGAATTCCATGTGAGCTCACAAGTTTCCTCTGTTCCCTTTACTAAAATCTTATTTTATATCACTTGAATTTTTGTTTCTTATATCTGTTGATTGCATAAGCTGGGGACACTGCTTCATGCATTAGTTTTGTGAAATACAAAATGGAATGAGCTCATTATGACGTTGACTGTTTAAAATAATGTTATTATTGTCATCTTTGCTAAGAGTTTGTTAAATTATTTAGCAATTTACACATTCCTTCTGTATCCCCAATACAGTTGCAGTAGGTATTGACTTGAATTGCTTAGTTCAGCTTTTTCTTTGTTCATCAAGCTTAACGGTGAAAATGGTCAGACTAATATATGGATTTTTGTTATTGCTGTTTTCTGTGATCAGTCTTAGTTTTATTTATTGATAAAAGAGTTGGCTTATGTGATGATATGGTTTTGTGAGCAATATTCTGGGTGGAGTACTGAATACTTACATGATGAAATGTGTGCTTGCATCCCTGTAGCTGATACATTTTTTTTTGATGAAGGGGTTGCAACTTTTTATAATCTGGTTAATGTATGTGCCACTAAAGCAATATTATTATATTTTTCTCTCCTGGTTTCAGGGACGAGTCATTGCTTGGCCAAGGTCTGGCTTTAAATGATGACTTGCAAAAAGTGCTTGCAAAGCATGAAGCTATAGCGTCAGGGAATGTTGTGCTGCAGGAGAACCCTAAATCTGAATCTAGTAAGGCTCTCGTTGATGTTGATGCTCCTCTGGTTGATACAGGAGAAAGCAGCAAACAAACTGTTGGAAGGTACTCCTGCTTCGATATACTATAATTTTGTGATCTGTTTTCTAAAACTGGATACTATTAGTGTTTTGTCTCAAGATATACTGAAAATTATACCACATATGTATAACGCTACTGTTTACATTTATTGGAGTTTTATACTGGATTCTGATATCGTCGCCTTAACATATAGAGGGATTTTGATAATCTCGGACTCTCAATCTTTATACTTCATAGTTATCACATGTGCATGTGCATCAAATTTTGTGATTTGTGATTGCTCCCTCTATATTAGTCAAGTAACACTCTTGGAATTAGTTACCCATACAAAGAAATGTAGAATGAAAGTGAAGAATTGAAAATACTTGAGCACGTGTGTTGGGCCAAACCATATAAAGAAGGGTATAGTGTATGATCTGTAGAGCCATAATATACAATGAGAGATAGTAATAACGTATATTAATTTACGGAAGATGTATAGACTCACTCGGTTAATCAGGTGATATAAAAGATGGAAGTTTTACGGAAGATGTATACACTCGGTTAATTAGGTGATACTCCCTCCAATTCATATTTATTGTCCCATTTGGTTGGGCATAGATATTAAGAGTGGGATGGGGTCCACCAAAAAGATGATAGTTGGGGTATTTTAATTGATTAAATTAATTATAAAGGTGGTAATTGGGATATTGTAAGTAGTAAAAGTGGGGGTATTTTGGGGTATTGTAATTATTTAGGTAAAAAAATCATGACTAAAAATAGAAATGTGACATTTGAGATGAACTTACCCAATAAGGAAATGGGACAGTAGTTGTGAATTGGAGGGAATATAAAAGATGGAAGTTTGTGGCTGATGGGGCTGGCGTTACTTGGGGCTGCGGCTGGGGCTGGGGCTGGGGCTGGGGCTGGGACAATGTTAGATTGTTAACTCATTTTTCATAGTGATCTAGCTATGCTGACTGCTGTCTTTTTGAACTTACCGGCTAATGGGACCAAGAATAGTTTTTAGCAAAGCTGCCAAACATGGGTCAAAACATAGTTTAGACACAGCTATCTGGTATTGTTTGTCTGCTTTTGGATGTAAGTACTGTAAAAGTGACGTGGAGTGCTTGACATGTGAGTGTAACTACACTTCTATGTTTGACTTTCAAGAAAGCATTTTGTATTAGGAAGCATTCCAATTAAGCATTGAGCAACCCAATTGTCAGACACATGTAATAAATTTTCTTCTTAAATAACAGAATCATCAATGTTTTTGTTGTTTTTTTTCGTTGTGCAGCTCTGCCTCTGGAGCAACTCTTTCAGCTCCCCATGCAAATGGCTCTACAGCCACACCGACTAAAGAACTTGTAAAAATTGACCTACTGAGCGGTGACCTGTTGGGTGATGATTTTGGTACGCAGACTGCACAGGACTCACTGGCACTGGTCCCGGTTTCTGCACCTCAGCCATCTAGTCCTATTGTTTCAGAGAATAATGCTTTGGCTCTTGTAGACATGTTTTCGATGAATAATACTCCAGATTCCTCAAATTCTCAGGCTGCTTTTTCTTCTGGACACCCTTTACCACCAGAACTTCAACAGCAGCATAACTTACAACCAGCTCAACAAACACCGTTTGCAAATGGAATTACTACCAGCATGGGATTGCCTCAATATGAGCAGGCGGGGTATTCGCAACCTGCTGGTGCTTCCTGGAACTCGCAGGTTTCTCAGCAGCAGCCACCTTCACCTGTCTATGGTGATTTTCTCTTCTCTGATACTCTTGTTAGCCCTAAAAAAGACGACAAACATATAGATTTATGTATTTTCAGAACTTTTTTTCGGGTATTTCAAAATCAATCCTCAAGGATGGGTACAAGCAGCTGACACTTTTTAAGCTAGAAATACAACCTACATCTATTACCCAAATTGCCCAAATATTTTGCATATTTTGAATGCTGAGTTATTATTTAGGTAATTTGTGATAGAACATTATCATTCCATTTCACTAAGATACTGTGACTTGTGACCTTTTCAGGCTCTCAAAATGGAGGATCATTGCCACCCCCACCATGGGAGTCTCAGCCAGCTGATACAAACCCATCATTGAGTCCTCAATATCCTCCAGCAGTGCAGACCTCACCGATGGCTGGCCAGCAATCACCAACATTTCAGGGCAGCATGCATCCCTTTCACTCTCAACAAACAGGAAATGATCAAGTTTCAGGAATGTATGCGCAACACATGGCAGGTGGTCATATGCCTGGAATGAACATGCATCCCATGATGAACCATATGCCGGGCATGTACCCTCAACCTTATCCGGGAGGACAGATGATGGGTATTCCCCAAGCACTTCCCGGTTCCCAGATGAACTCTATGTATCCCGCTCAGATGTACGGAAATCAAATGGCAGCCTACAGCTATGGTTATGCACAGCAAACCGATGCTCAATATATCGATCAGAGAATGTATGGCTTATCTTTGAGGGATGACAGTTCTCTGAAGAACACTTCGAGCAAGACTTCAATGGCTTCATACTTACCTCCAATGAAACCGCAATCTAAGGGAGACGATAAATTGTTTGGAGATCTTGTTGATATGGCAAAATTGAAGCCAGGAAAACCCACCCCGAGTAGGACCGGGAGTGTATGATGTTGGGGCTTGTTCTTGCAATTTTATCTAGATGTTTTCGGATTTTTATTTGATAATTCACTTTGCTTGATTTATTTTCCAGTTCTTTTTCTTGGGGTTTCTCAACTGACTCGAAAAGTTTCCAGTACTTAAGTATATACGCGGTTTTGCTGTTCAATCCAGGTTTCGGCATATAAAATATATGTGGCCATATGATTTGATGTACATCCCCTTGTAGACAGTAACAATGATAGTGAAGGTACTTGAGTCTGGTTGAATCGATGGAAGATCTATTCGCCTGTTTCTCTTTGAATAAAAAAATTCTTGTATCACATTTTTGCTTGTAATTAAATTATTTAGGGGATTGTTTGTTGCATATCTCCTTTTTACCCATTTGTTTTTTCGTTCCAAGTTGTGTAGCCTTAAATTGCGTCTCCTTTTCTTTTGATTTAATTTAATTATTATTGTTAGCCATGCATTTTTTTTTCCCTCAAATTAATGCCTCCCATAACACTAAATTTTCAATCTATTGTCTTAAACTTTTTCCTTGAACCTGTTCAAATAGGTACTAGATTTTCCAGCGAAAAGAAAGCCAAGAGTGATGAAATCATGTACTTTTTAGAACTCTACATTTTCATGTTAAATGTTCAAGTTAGACCAATGAGACAAAATGATCTAAATTCATATAGTTTTGATACGTGTAAAATGGCTCGTCAAAGCTTTGATGAGCCATTAGCCAGGACGATTTGTCAATAATTTTTGAAATTTTTTTGAGAAATTTGTGATTGACGATAGATGGAATGGGTTGGCAATAGCACCGCCAAGGGATATGCGATGTGCCAATGTATTGGACGTGTATACACAGACTAGACTTAACATGTCTACTTTCGTTAATGACTACTTTAAAATTATAAATGATCACTTTAAGACAATAAATGTACAATAGATCAGCTCATTAGAGATGCTCTCACCATGAAACCATCTCATTTGAGAATTTGTGTCAAATAAAACTAATAGGAAGTTATATATAGCATGGTCTATATGGATGGTTGTGAATCATACAAAAGAAGAAACGAGTTACACATGAAGCATTCTTAAATCCTCTCAAACTCTCGAGATTTTAGAGGTATGCACAAATCTTGTTTACAAAACCACACACCTTTCATTCATAAGGTATTAAGTAAGAAAAGACCAACTTTGATTATGATCTTGACATTTTGACCAAGGTAAAATGCAAAAATGACCCTACCTAAAGCCTAAAGCACCTAATTTTACTCAATAATAACTTGAGTTGTCTTGTCAACCTTTATAATTGTAGATATTTAATTATCATTTAGTTACAAGTTATAGGAACAAATAGAATATTTTATTTAATTGAACTATGAACTTGTGTTATACATAGTCCATCTAAAGGGTTCATTTGGAGACTTGAGGATGAGACTTTGTTTCTCAAATCTTACCAAAAATGTTCCGTCCTTAAAATATTTTTTTTGAGACTTTCTCCCAAAATTTTAAAGTCTCATTTCTATACCCCTCAAACAAACATGAAATGGTTTCTCAATAAGAGGACACTTAGCAACATGTTTCCCTTTGTCTGGAAGCACTGCATGAGATGAAAACATAAAATTCAGAATAGGTAGTTAGTAACTAAGGAAAAGCATCAAGTACATATAACCTAGCCTTACCAGCAGCTTCAACCTGAGTACCTGGAGGAGGATCCTGAAGAGGTAGAACCACAACTGGCCCCTCTCAATGGGTCTCCCCAACCTCACCAATCTGCTCCGTCTCAACCTGGAAGCGTTGTTCTGGAGGATTGTCAGGAATCACACCTCCATTATTACAACTAGAGGGTAACCTTCCCCAGCTTCGAGAATTGCCTCCTGGCCCCGAGGCAACTCGTCCACTACAACCACCCTAGAAGCTTAAACAAGAGTGACTGGGGACCAGGAGTCAAGGTTGCAATACCATGAAAAGAGATAAGAAACAAGCAAGGTGATTCAGTGAACCAATCTATCCTGAAAGAGCATCCATATCAGATGTTTCCTCCCCTTGAGAAACATCGAAGGCAAATAGGTTCGACTTTAACTCTAGTGGATCCAGACCTATGGAAGAGTACTCTAAAGAACTTTGTCCGGTAAAGGTTGGCACAAGGACGACTGACTCAACATCAATCACCTTAATCTCAGGCGCCTCCATTGGTGGTCACAGCAGTCACAACCACCTACCCAGCAGGAAAAGGAGACATTGGGGCTTGCTTCCTTCTTTAAAGGGTGAATAGTATACCCCGGCTCCTCCTCTTTTTTCCCCTCCTCCTATTCGGAGACTGCGTCAAGGACAATGTCCTCCACCACCTAAAGGACCTCATTACCAGCTGTAGGATCTAAAGAATAAAGAATTTTATCAAGTGATCAAAGGAAATAAATTGTAGGCATGCAGAATTGAAAGATGCTATCACCTCAAGGTGTTGAGTCACCTTCAATAGAATAACTTATCCCTTTAGAGGAAGGTCCAACGTTCAACTGACCTCCTGGATGGATGAGATAAACCTGGGTACTTCCAGGATGGAAGTTGGCAGAAAGAACTAAAAGAGAACTATCACCTTCCTAGGCTGAAAAGTTGAAAGATCCTACTACTTTGTCTTCAAAGTTGGGCCCTTGAATGACCCAACCCTACAAAAGCGAGCACCGGCAAAAGACATGGAAATAAATGTAAACCTAAAAAAGAAATTGTGGAGCTACTTGGCCAAGTATCTTTGTATGATACGTCAAAGGCTTGTTTTTGCTGAAATAGTATGAAAGTTCCCACAAAACTAGCAAAATATAAACCTTGTATTTAATGCTAAAAGGCTGCCACATATATGGGTGTAGCTAATTCTACACAAAAACAACATTAATGATAACGCATGAAGGTCAAAAGGGACATTCCCGAGCATAATTAGGATAGCACTGCTCCAAGTCAATCATGAATCACATGAGCATTCCTCACCTCCAAGGTGACTAATTAATTCTATCCTATTGCAAACTCCATGAACTTATTGCTCTTAGTCAATTCGTGCATTAATTCTCTTGCATTTACTTGCAAGAATAAACATTTATCTATCTCTCGCACCATAAACTTGCCCTAGTAAAGTTCCTTCAAGTTGAGGCCACAGTGCACTTGATATTCTGTTTCTTAGATACTCTTATGACTTGAGCGTTGAAACATGTCCTCAAAGGATCCCTCCAAGCCCCTCTAATGTCTGTTACTTGAATAGTTAGATCAGGCTTATAGCAAGAAAGGCTAGATAGCAAAGACAAGACTCTCACCAAGCAATCCCTCTCTTAAACAACCTTAGTATTTACCAAGTTTGGTGTTAATTAATTTTTTTAGTCCTTAACGAAAACATGTATATTATGGTAATGAGTTAGAATTATATACACAATGGATATTATCCTCTGATTTAATACACAATAGAGATAAGATAGAGTGTTATTAGACAGGAGTATATCTATATATATATATATATATATATATATATATATATATATATATATATATATATATATATATATATATATATATATGTGTGTGTGTGTGTGTGTGTGTGTGTGTGTGTGTGTGTGTGTGTGTATATATCAAAATATTTAAATTGATTAATCACACTCGATTCCCATCCATAGGAGAGAAGACGAATAGTATTATGTATATATGTTTTATTTTTGTATTTATGTGCTTTTTTCACTCTTTTCTAATCTCATCCAAAAACTTATACTCTTCTTCTTAACCGCTTATTTCTACAATCCACTAGTTTCTTGTCTCGTACTACAACTCGATTTTTATTTTTCCATTGAATTTCACCAATTTTACAACTTGTGCAAAATGAGAGGCACAGAAAGTATTAGATAAATATTCCCAAATATCAATCTCATAGAAAAGCATTAAATAGATAAATAATAATATGATCAATGATATTGAAAATTGTAGATGAAAAACTAATTTTTATTACCATGAATCAAAATTTATTTATTAACATAAAAACACTATTTTAACCATCGTAGGCTCCATGCTCGACAATTGAGTTGGAGAATATCGTGGAAACTATATAGACTACAGGGTTGACATATTTATAGTATGAACCTAATAATAAGTGTCTAAACAACAATCTAACTCTTGGGTTTTAGCATGCCATTTTCTATAGAAAGACCAATGTGCTGGGAAAAAGTATTAGTGGAACTGAAAGGAACTCCACCTGATTTTTCTGCCGTTGCTTGATTAGGAATGGGAATATGCTGCTTCGTGACGCCAGTGGTGGGATGCACATCCTTGAAACCATTAAGGTTTAAGGAATTTCCTTGAATTCTTGCATCATTTTTCAGTAAGGAAGAACACATTGTTTCTGCAAATAATTGACAGTTTGTGAAAAATAAGCTATATGTTTGGTACCATATACTGACAACAATCTAGTTTACAATAGTTTCTAAAATTGAAATGGTAACTATTGGTCCATGAGGGATGAATATGATTCGATTCATGCTCTTAGACAGATTAAATTAAGCTTTGAAGAGAGAAACCTTGAAAAGGCACTAAATGCTAGAGTCTGTATAATAATCTCTTCGTCCCTATGATTTTGCACCTCCTATAGTTTGTCTCATTCATTTTGGAAACAATTTTTATTTGAAAATGGTCCCCACATGTCTCATTAAATCTCATCCACCCTATATATAGTTTAAATTAGGCTCTGACGAACAAAACCCTGATCATAGGCTATATGGTAGTTTTAGCTCGAGAAACCCCAAACTTGTTTTTCTATTATCAAAATTCATCCACCCAAATCTGAATTAAGTTTTCCTGAATTGTTTTAAGGTGAAAGAAACAAAATGTTGTTTGCTATCTTAGATTATAGTGCCCTGAACATTCAAAAACAAAAATCACTTATAAAAGCTGCAGCTCGACATTGATTTTGTGGTTGAATGAAAGTTTTTACCTTTAATGCTACCACAAGTAATAAGTCGGTTGAGAAAATCACGAAAATTGGTCAACACCATCCTTTCTTGTTCCATGAAACTTTCAGTTAACTTCTGTTCATTCGATGTGTCAGAAGTTTTAGTTTCCTTATCGACGGTAAGTCCTCTTGAACCTTCCTCCATCAGTATCGTTTTCTGTTCATAACACAACAATGCCATAGTTCCCGGAGATACTGGCCTTCCATTTAATCCATCACTTGCATCCAACACAGAACTGTCCGTACATATTTTAGCACCTTGCTCATCAGTTGATTCTTTTTGCACATCTCTCGTGCTTACTTCTTTTTGTTCCCCCACATCCCCTTCCAATTCAAAACGAATAGGAAGTTTAGCTTCATCCTTCTGTTGATAATCTACATTGTTGTTTCGATCTGAAGAGGTTCAGGATGCAACATTAAATAAGCAAGAAAACACAAGAAACACTTGCGGTCCGTTTGGTTAGTGGTACTAATTGGTGATAATGAGAATGATTTATGATGTAAAAATTCATCAAAAGTTTCATGTCATTCCCATAGTGATGGAACTTTGATCACAAAGAAATTTTTTTTGTTTACAAAATTTCCATTACCTTTTGATACCACTTCTCCCAATGGTAATGCATTGGAATGAATTTTATGAAGAAGATGAGATGATTGAAGTTTTACAAGCACGACCATCAAGGTAGCCAAGATATTTTTCAACCAAAACTAAACTAGTTTTCATTCTCATTAGTCATTACCACCGTTTAGTACCACCTATCAAACAGGCCGTTGATGTCACCAAATTATGTTCGCGTAAAATTTCAGTACAAAATTGCAATTCCAGAAAAAATTTGATCACAACTACTATATAGATTCCAAGAGACTGGTGCAACTAAAAACTTTCTCTAGCAGCAGCAAACAGATTCTAACTAATGTCCCAGAATTCGACAACTGAAAATAGTATGTTTGGCAATTTTGGACTTTCCAAAATACATTGATACACACCTCTATCCCTTAGAGATCCCCCCAACATGTGGGTTGTGTGAGCTTTTAAAACATTTAAGGCAATCTCTTGGGGACAAAGGTAATGCAATTCTCTCTACCTCCGTATCTTCCTTCTCCCTACCCCTCATGTTTGTCCCAGCAATATCTTACTTTCTACTAACTTCCGAATTGTTCGATCATGTTACCCAACTAATCTCATTTTTCATGCTAACGCCAAACACGCAGCTGACATAGCGACAGTAAAAAAATTCAATCTGAAGCGAAACACAATAAGGTACACAGGTTTCAACAAAGATTTCCCAATCCTATTTGTCTTTATCCACACCAAACATCTTAATAGTATTACAATCAAGTGGGTCAAGAAACTCAATTTTACAGTTTGGTTAGAAAATTCCTTTACATCAAAAAGCAGAAATAGGGAAAAGAACAAGCCCAACATTTGTTACTTTGACATTCATAAACTATGCATCACAAGGTACACTTCACATATTAGTAGTTTCAGCCTTTCTATCAGACTAAAATTTGAAATTGTGAATACCTATCTCAAAATTTGCTCAAAAACTTACCATATCACAAATTGGTATATCAATATGATATGTGAATCCTAAAATATTATATGTATCTATAAACAGAAGATGAAAATCTGTTTTGCTTGAAAGCTTATGAACATTATCAGATTTTAAACAATGTCTAAATGAACAGTAAATAGTAATAATGTCAAACAAACCTGCAAAACACTTTGCTGTGTCCTTCGAAACTATCACCAAAAGGGAGCAAAGTTCTTTGACATCCTGCGGTTGAATGACTCCAGCTAGTGGTGACCTTTGTTCAAAGCACAAATGAAGTTAGAATATTAACACAATGCTAGCTGGAAAAGGGTGCATAATGACATTCTACGTACTAATACTTCAACCCAACAAGATGAAGAATACCTATATTTGACTTTGGAAACAGCTTGGGTACTAGCGCAATTGGAGCCTCGATCAGATGCATGAGATGATGTGGTAGATTCCGTATAATTTCCCTGAATGAAATATGAGAGATCCTCAACAATATATATTTTTCACAGAAGCAGATTTCTAATGCTGGTAAGCTCTGATGAACTAAAAAAAAATTGCAATTGTTGCAAAAATATTAAATTTGTTGACTTATGTAAACCATACTAGCAGATCTGCTTTATAAATTTTGATCAATCAAAAAGTAGGTATACCTGAATATAATGTGGATTACGACAAATAGGCTGATTATTGTACATGCCATTACAGAGTTCTTGTCGACTTCTTTTTCTTGACTCTGTAGATGCTCCAAAGCCAGAGGACCCAATTGCACCGTTAATTGCCGCATTTGCAGCTTGATGTATCATGGTAGTATAGTTGTTACCAGGGAAGAGAGCCTCTCTCTCTTTACTACTCTCAAAATTTTTGCAATCGATGCATTTACAGTTGCCCGAACATAGAATATTTGCTTGGAAGCACTCACAATACTTCTTTAGACATCCTGATTTTTTACAATTGCATCCCTTGTTATGCTGTCCCAGTGGTGGTGCAGGTCCAGTTTCTTGCTGTATTTCATTAAGCAACTTGAGTGAGTAAAGTTTTCTTTAAAAATTTTTCAATTACAAATATACATAAATAGATAATTAGAGATAATAATCCAAAATTTCACCTATCCTTTTACAAATCGAACCTTTTTATTTTCAAGAAATTAAAAAATCCTTACTTTGGATACTCCTCAAAATCATCCAAAGTATAATTCCTTCTTAATTTAGGGTACATAGAACGTAAGACTTTAGAATAGTCATGAAGTCCACCCAGAAGTTGGGATTACGTAAAATAGAAAATAGAAAGTTGGGATTACTTTAAAATTCAGGGAAACTCGGGATTATTCTAATCAATTTTTCAGCCAAAGTAGTAAATGTGCTAATGTATATACGTGTCTCAAACTACTAAAAAACCGTTGCAAAAGTTCTTTAACTCTGGGAAAGCAACATCATCCAGATTCAGAAAGATTGGAATGTTACTGCTCTTAAGTTAGAAGAAAATATGCTTCCGCAGTTCCACCTACAGAGTTCAAAAGAGAAGGCAGCACTAGGCAGCTAGTTTATACATAAATATTAACCCTAAATTGGCTGATAGACCTCAGAGAAGGCCATTTTCTGAAAGCAAGCAAGAAAGTAAACATATTTACCAACAAATGCTACAAGATGTTACATACAAGTCACACCAACATACAGTACAGGTTAAGAAATAAAAAGGGACATTTGCATCTTCTTCAGTTGAATAAATGTGATGCATATCATAATACCAAATGTGGTAACAAATTAACAACGGCGATCATCCCTTGAGAGAGAAGATGGCTGTTCTTGATTCCATACTAACCATAGTGTAAAAAGGCGGTAACAGTCACAATCGCGGTTACAAAACAGTGATGTGGTAACAAAACGGTAATGCGGTAATGTGAGTGATGCGGTAATCGTGACACTTAAATATCGGTTAAACCATAAGATATCACTTGATACGGCCCAAAACACGATTTACTTACACCTTGTTTTTACACTATGATAATAACATAGAAGTTAACGAGCTAATGGAGAAAACTACATAGATCTTTCCACCAAACAATCTTTAAACTGAATTCTGTACATCCCACTCTCAATAGAACTAGAAAACTAGTGAATGGTGAAAATGAAATTGACGTAATGATTAAGAATGACTTTTCAACTCAAGGAAAGAGTTGCAATTATTTATCTTTAACTGCAGCAAATTTAGATACTGAATCTTCAGCTAAAAAACATTCCTCGGAAGTTAATACATTTAATGCCTAGGCACTAGAAAATGGAAACTGTATATCCAAAAGAAAGTTAACCACAAGTATCTTCAGAATGCATACCTTACCCACCCGAGATCCATGTGGACTACTAGCAATTTTAGGTTTAAACGCATTAGGATTGCGCTCCAGCGTTGCTGCAATAGCTTCTTGCCTGGCAGCCTCATGCTCCACCTTATTGTGACAATTTGTGCAATTGCAACCATCACAATTAGTCCCAGAAGCAAAGCACTCACAATACCTGAACAGTAACTAGTCAGATTTTACTAGACCTCCAGAGTTTTAAAAAGCATACCTTCTATGAATACAATTCAGATGTCATATCAAAACATACACGAAATATGTAACAAGTAATGAAATAAAGGGCATTACATCTGCATTATGACTACCCTGTCCAAAGCTTTGCTTCATCCAGCTTTGATTCAGCCAACCTACTAAAAAAATCTTGACATCATCCAAGAAAGAAGTGTTCCATATATCCAATTTTCTATAAAGGCAACTCTTGGTGAAGGCCTTTTCATTGAACATACAAGCTCACATGTAATCTTCAACACAAGTTAGATACTTCCTATGTCCCCTAACTAGTTGATCTTAGAAGCTTCACATGATAATTCCCTTGTCCCCTTAACTTAGCTACACAAATATTCAATTGTTACTTTAGTTTTTGGTAAAAGGCAATGGGAGAAAAATAAATAAATAAAACATGGTGGAACAAACGTGAAAATGTGTAAAAGTAATCCTATCGTCAAAATTTAAATATGTACCAAATTAAAAGGGAAAACCTATAAAATTGCAGCAAATTCAAAGGAATAGAGGAAGTATTTCTTGTAAAATGTACTCAACTTCACAAAATCACAACTACCATTCATCATGTCATTTGTCTTTCTTGAATTGGCCAAAAATCTAGGGCATCAATACAAAGGCCTTGACCACTTAAAGGTAAGATAGTATGTCGATTCGGGTAAACAGATAATGTTCATGTTTGATCTCATAGATTTCTGGATGTTTTATAATAATTCATGGAGCTATATTAAACGTAACATAATTTCATCATGTATCACGAAGGTGTCTAATTTATGTTGAGTCGGATTTGTGTTTTTGAAACTTTGTGTCGTCGTAATTTCGTGAAGTTATGTAATCGTGTTATGTCAGAATTTGGTAGCCAAAAATTGAATAGTAGAAACTTTTAAAGAACATTTAGTTGCATCAACACCAAAAGCATGCAACCATGGGGTGGACTAGTGACCACTAAGTTTTGCACAAAGACATAAATATTCTATGGAGCTCAACAATGCGACACTTAATGCTCGCTTCACCAATTAGAAACATTGAAAGCTTCTAAGCTATTATTCACAACAAATCTGATCAACTTAATAGTGTCAACAATCCTTTTCCCAAAACGAACACCCATAAACAAGGGCACAATGTGCACCTAGAAAAATTAATCTTTCACACGATTGCCTAGTCCTTGCACGTCTTGACATAAAAATTAATTTTCTTATAACATACACATGGATGTGTCATGGACTGGAAACTCCATTGTTGCAAAAAATTAGAGCATAGATTCATAGACTGTATATTAACTAATTATAGAGAAATTGTATGAAATGTATAGTGTATATTGATATGTAAAGGTAGATTGCATTACTGCAATTCAAGAACTACAATAATATATAGTGTATAGACGTGATTATGAACAATCCTCATTATATGAGCATTTGCTCAACTTAATTTTTTTAAGATTTCATTCTTCTATGGAAAAGGTTGAACAATCATCTATTAAGCAAAATCATAATGTGGATATATCATCATATATTAAGTAGCCATTTAACTTATGATCAAAAATATATATGCAAGAGTACGTTTAAAACTCAAAAAAATCTAAGAGTATAAATGTTGTTCATTACTTACAATTTCAAACATCGCGAGTTTTTGCAATTACATTGTTTCTTCTTCTTGGGAGTGCCATCTTTAACTTCAATCACACTAGCTTGAGGTTGAGTTCTTTGTGATTCTAGCATGCTAACAAAGGAGTAAAAAATCAGGTGAACAAGACAAGATTGTTATACTTATAAACAAGTTAATTTAAGCTAAGTGCATGTATCACATAAATATGTATAAATGTTCAAATAATTATAATTATAATTATAATAAAGACTAAACATAACAAATTATATTCCTTGTACATTGCAAGGTAATTATTACAATATCACTTTAACTTAAAACTTTTTTGACATTAGAAGTCTCCAACATAATCAAAATACAAATATGTTTATAAATTTCTTTTTTATTCTATTCCTTAGTCTTAATTATTGTTTAAATATTGGATTTTTTTCAAGAGCATATTTTGAATCTCAAATACTTTTATGTTCTTTTTCTTATACAAAATTTTAAAATTTTATTGACCATAGTAAAAGTGAGTCGAAGTAAGTATAACCATGGTAAAATTTAATTGTCGACCTGATTACTTTTAAATACGGAGTATTATAATCCCAATTTTCTTCTAAAATTCCCATCTTTTGTTTGTATTTTTAAATTCGACTTTTGAGATCGAATCAAATTTCTTTTAAATATCCAAATGACCTAAGAATGTTAGCATGTGCCATGTAAAAATTAAACACTTGTCAAATTAAACTTGATTTTTTTTCTATTTTTTAATTTAAAAATAAAGGCAATTTATAAAAACACAAACCCATTCTCAGCAGCCCAACCCACCGCCACCTCTACCAACTTCGGCCACCACCTCTACCAACTTCGGCCACCACCTCCTACAATAAACCCCTCCGCGGAAACCACCCCTCCTCCTCCCCATGAACCACGCATCCCAACAATCACCACCAACAAAATGTCAACTTATAAACAATTAAATCTCCTAAAATTCACTAAAACATAAATAAAAACCCAAATCTCCAAAAATAATAACCAATTAATTCTCTAAAGGGCCACATTTTATCATCTTATAATCATCAAAAAACCTAATTCAACAAAGACACAAATAATATTCAAAAGTTTAAACTTTATATTACCAAATCAATTCTAAATTATCACCATTACTAACAAAATCACAAGATTCAGGGAACTAAAACTTACACTGCTGGAGTCCCCATTGGCGGCCCAGCTACAGTATGCGCAACTCGTTGCAAAACTGGAGCCGCCTCAGTAAATTGTTGAACCGGCAAATTCTGAACCGGCGTAAAATCCAATTGTCGAGCTAATTTCTTTTGACCAAATTCCGATGACGAAGATGGCATCGCCGCCGTCGTTACCGACTTCATTTCTCCTCTTTCCATTAAAAGAAATCTCAAGATACACAATTTTCTAACAAAAAAAATATAAATGTAAAATCGATAATTGAAAAAAAAAAAAAGAAAAAGATCAAAATCCCTGATTTTGATTTCCCCTATCTGATGAATAAATAAATTGAAAACTCAAAACCTCCAAAAATAAGAATTTACAGAAATCATCAGAATAAACGGTGTCGTTCAATACCTCCTGAGCCGGAGAAGATGAGAAAAATGTTAAAAAGCTTCCCTTTAATGGCGAAAATTTTCAGATTTCTAGAAGAAGAGAGAGAATTAGCATGAGTGTAAGCATTTCCTCCAATTTTGTACTGTCTTAACCTTTTGAAATTCAATTCAAAGCATTTTACACGGTTGGATCAATTATTTGAGAATCCAACGGTGGATTTTGAGAGGTTTAAATGTTAGATCAAGAATTCAGGATTAGAAAAAAAAAAAATGAAAGAATGAGATAAATATTAAGAGCCATTATTTAGAAAAACTCACAAAAATTGAATTTTTTTTTTTTTGGTAAGTGACGTCATTTAACTAACTTTTTTTATATTTTTGAAAGTTAAAAAAAGGGTTTAAAGGAAAAAATCTCAGAATTTGGCGCTAAATTTATAGGATTTCAGTGCACGTGGCGGGTATTCATTTGTTGAAGTTAAATAAAAGAGATAAAAAAACTTAAAGTTTGTTGCTTAAATAATTAATAATTTTGAATTTTCAAACGAGGGAAACGACGCCGTCGTGGTGTATGACTCGTGCAAATTACTTTCTTTCCCATATGTGCTCCATTTTCTTCTTTTTTTTTATCAAATTTGCCTAGAAAGATGTTAGCTTAATAATACTCCATCCTAGAGGTGTGCAAAATGAGATCGGACAGACGGTTCAGATCGGATTTAGTTTAGAACGGACCTAATTCGGATCAACTCGAAAAAATTTGGATTAGACGGATGTATATAAAAATAATTTAGAAGGAGAATAATATTTACGATTTTTATGTATATACTTATTCAAAAAGACTTTATATTTTTTTATTTCTAACACAAAATATTTTTTTAACTCAAATATTATAAATTTATAATAATTGATTTGCTAAATTATTTTAAAATCTTCGATTTCTTAATTTATTTTTGGTATTAAAAATTACTTTCGATCTAAACCCGGATTGGACCGGAAGGAAAACAATTAGACCGGGACCGGACCGGACCAGATGGAACCGGTACCATCTCCGGTCTTAGCATATTCAAAATTTTGGGTAGATTAATTTTATCAATTTACTCTTAGTAAACTTGACTTTTTTACACCTTTACACTTACTAACCCTATTTTACCCTTAACAAAACACTCCCTTCGTTTCTATTTGATATTCATATTTGGGTTTTTCATAAAGATTAAGAAAAATGGAATCTTAGGTAGTAGTGAATATTATTTTAATTATATAGTAGGGGGAAGTAATTATTGTATTGGAATTATGAAAGAAAAAATAATTAAATAGTAGTGTGAGTAATGATTGTATTGGAAGTATGAGAGAGAAAATAATTAAATAGTAAAGTGAAATAAGAAAAATGAGTTTTAAGGGGTAAAAGTGAGATGAAAACTTTCCAAAAATAGAAAGTATTCTAAAGTGAAATAACTTTTAAAACTACTTGTTATAGTAAGGTAAAAGAACATAAAGGAACGGAAGGAGTAAAAAATCACTATATTTTTTAATCTTCTTAAACATGTGGCCAATTTGACCACCTAAAAGGAGTAAAAAGTCAAATATAACACATTAATTGAATAGGAGGCCGGAGTAAAAATTTTTGTTCTACATTTTTTAATCAAATATCTAATAAAAATAACATGGTACCCCCTCCGTTCCTTTTTGATGTTCCTATTTGGGTTTTTCACCAAGATTAAGAAAAATGGAATATTTGGTGGTAGTGGGTATTATTTTAATTATATAGTAGTGGAAAGTAATGATTATATTGGAAGTATGAGAGAAAAAATAATTAAATAATAGTGTAATGTAATGATTGTATTGGAACTATGAGAGAGAAAATAATTAAATAGTAGTGTGAAGTAAGGAAAGTGGGGTTTTAAGGGGTAAAAGTGGGATGAAAACTTTCCAAAAATGGAAAGTATTCTAAAGTGGAAAAACTTATGGAACTACCCGTTTTAGTAAGGTGGAAAAACAAAAAGGAACGGAGGGAGTATTATTTTAGGACAACACACTCCTTAGTTAGTATTATGAATAGTTAAGTAAAAATTGGTATTGTTGTTGGAAAATCATTAAAAAATTGTATTATTCAGGGTAATTTTTCTTATTTTAATTTTTTATATTCACTTACATCTTTTCTTTAATTTTTCATTTAAATATTTAATTTTTATTTATATCTTATTTACGCATTTTTTTACTACTCCTGTTAGAGTTATACTCCAATAGTTTCCAATGCATTACCATTGAAGAGGTGGTAGGTAATAATGAAAATTTGTAAACAAATTTTTTTTGTGATCAAAGTTTCATTACCAAGGGAATAATATGAAACTTTTGATAAAATTTTACGCTATAATTCATTTTCATTAGCACTAACCAAATAGGTCGTTATAGTTTATTTGATGCCTTCATATTTGGCCCATTTTATCAACCTTACCAACATCTTTCCTCAATTATAAAAGTGGTAGCTGGTCTTAGACGAAACGACCTCATAATGAGATTGTTAATTTGGGCCGGCTCAATTTGCGCGTGTAACGGCTTGTAAATTATTAAATTCCCAGAAAATTAAAATTAGGTCAAAATCAAATTTTAACAATTTGAGTTATTAAAGTTGTAATTAAAATGCCCATAAAATTATACACGCGGTAATGTTTTATTTTATTTTTTTTTTTTTTTTGAATTGCGGTTATGTTTTATTTGAGTGTAACATCATTCATTGCATTCTCCTATAACTTACACAATAAAATAATTTGACCATTATATATAATAATAGGTTATTGTAAATTTACTTCTCAAACATAAAATTTACTAAAATTTATTGTATATTTTCATGCATTTTTATCAAACCAATCATAAATTAGAAAATATTTCTTAATATCGCCCAATATAAGTGTTCATTTTGAATTTAAAATATAGTTGAATGAGAAGACAAAAAATAGAGACCTAATTATTTGTCAAATAATACCAATAAAAAGATAGGGAGTTGCTCATAGATAAGATATAGGGACTTAGCATGACATCCTAAAATACACAAGTTTTCTGTATATATGGTGATCTTATAAGAATTAAAATAAAATTGTATCTTTATCTATGAATGTGAATCCGATCTGTCGAGATTTAATTCTAATGCATTAATGATATAGCCAAAATGATTTTTTTAACTTAAAATGATATCTTGAATGATATTATGAAGACTGTAAATTTGTAACTGGCTGATATGTGAATATACAAATCTGTAAAAAAATTAATTATTTTTATAAGCATTATACTTCACGCGCGTATTCGTAAGCGTTATTTTAGTTTAGTTTGTAATGTTTAATATTTTATTTTTCATCAATACATATTATTTTCTAGAACTCTAATTATACCTACTTAACGTATTAAATGTACATAATATATGAGTAATACATGCTTGTTGCATTCCCTCCCCAGACCTTCCCTCCTTTTGACCGTGCTCCCCTTTAAGGGTATGAGTTACCCTCGTCTTTTCCTCCCCAGATTCTGTCTATAATTTTATAAGCGGAGTACACTAGATAAGATGATGATGATAAAGACACATGCGTGTTGCATTCCATCTTATAACACAAAAGGAAGTACAAACACAACAATAAGGCAAACAAGCAACGCACATACGTACCTACATATCGTTGCAGCTATATTTGCAATTAAGAGTTCCAAAATTACTATGCACTAAGCACATGCAAATTGTTTTTATATTAGGCCGTGACAATTCGTCACATAATCTCACCGTGGCCCACTCGTGGGGACACGGGAAACCCGTGGACTCGGGCCCACAAACCCACGGGTCAAGAGCGTTGACTTGCACATACACTCGGTGAGGTTCATTGTTTCCTAAAACCATATGGCAATAGGAGGATTAGCTCACCAAGTATATATACAAGTCCACAACCCACTTTTTTATCGATGTGGGATCTTGTCTCACATGTGAAGTATATTTCCAACATTTTAACATCTCATCAAGTTGTCATCATTATTCTCAGTATTTTCCGGTCATAAAAAATTATGTTTTTAACATCTATTTAATTTGATTATGATCATATGGTAGGTTGAAAAAAATAGTTAGATGTGAAACAAACTTATTAAATAAACTAAAAATATAAATTGTCAGATGAGACGGTCTTATGGTAAGACAATTACTATTGGATAGATTCAATGTACATTTATTGTCTTAAAATAATTACTTATAACCTTATAAAGTGATCACACACAATTTTAAAGTAATTACTTTTTATAATCATAAAGTGTTCACTTAAACCTTAAAGCGATCATATACAATTATATTATAATCAATTAATTAAATTAAAATAAGCTATTTATATGTATTTGTCTTATAATAAAACGGTCTCGTATAAAACGAGCTGAAGTAAAAATTATCCAATAGTACAATACCCACTAGGCCCCTATGTGCTAGGGTTAATTTAACTTGCCAAAACATTTAGGGTTTTTCTACCTTACATACTACCTCCATTCCAAAATACTTGCTACACTTACCATATTAGGAAGTTTCAAATTACTTGCACCATTACTATTTTTGGCTAAAATAATCTACTTATTTTATCCTCACTTTATTCCTACCCCACTATCACCTCCATCAATCATACATCATCCCATTAATTATTTAATATACCCACAAGTCACAACCACTATCTACTTATAATAAATTTTTTTTATTTTTATTCTACATATCACCATCAATCATACATCATCCCTACTTTTACCATACTGATTTGACTTGCCTAAATTCCTATGCCCAAACCCAATGGTACAACTAAAATGGAACGGAGGTAGTATATATTTAGGGTTGGTGAGACAAACCAACCCAACCTTTTCCTATATAGTCCTAAACCCATCACCAAAAGTGTCATGTGCCTCACACACTCCAATTATATCCCATTTTTATGGGGATATGTAGCATTAATGCCAATACTACAAGATGGCGCGTGGGATTCACGCTAGGTTTTCCTATATATTCTTTCTTACATATAATAATTTAATTATATATACTACCTCCATTTCAAAATACTTGCAATATATGTCTTCTACGCGCAGTCCAATGCACTGATTCAATCCTTAATATCTATAATTATGAATAATATAAAATTATAAAATTTTGATATTAATAATCTTTACATCGAGTCGAATCAAACAAGAACTCACATGACTATGTTTTAGCTTATAAATTACTTATTAATCACAAATTAAGAGAGATAAGTGAATAATATTTATTTTTCATATATTGCGACTATATTGAAACGGATGAAGTATTTTTAAATTTTACATTTTAAAACAATTACTATTGGATTGTGATTAGGACGCACTAGGTAGGCTAGCACACTACTACTTGGTAGATAGATGTCTTTCTTTTTTATTCTCACATTCTAACTCTCTCTTTCATTCTTAATTTGTCTTATTTTTTATTTTAGTTTTTTTATTCAATTTTTTTTATTTTTTCTCATGTATCTTAATACTTTATATATCTATTTTCTTATTTAATATGTCAAAAACCGATAAAACTAAATAAATATTAAAGAGGGGTATAATATCATACATCACAAAATTTTACCGTCTATATGAATAATTAATCTTTTTTTTCTCTTATTAATAGTTAATTATCCTTACATTCTAATAAAAAACTTATTTTAATTGTTAATCAGATACAGATGGATCTGATCCAAAATGATTCTGATAAAAAAAACGCATCTTAATTCTTAATCAGATACAGATGAATCTGATCCAAAATGATTCTGATAAAAAATACTTATTTTAATTTTTATTAGAATACAGATGCATCTGCTCCGTATTTATTATTATGAAATGATTTTGATTTACTAGAAATTATCAGTTTGTGGTAATAAATCAAGGAGATCAAATCCAAAAATTAAGTAAGGGGGAGGAATTTTTATACTCCCTTTGTTCATTAATGAAGTTTCAACAAAGAATGTTCAGAAAAATTAAGAAAAATATAACCTTTAAAATAATGGATATACTCATATTATTTTATCAAATAATAAATTTGATGGAGAAAAGTGGAGACCATAAACATTAGAAAATACGATAAAGTTAGTAGAATTATATAGAGATTACAAGTAATATAAAATTTTATAAAGTAAGTGAGTAACATGTGGGGACCAAAATCAATATAAAAATATGAAGTTAGTTGAAGATATGTGCAAACCATATGCATTATTAAAATATTATAATGGGGAGAATAAAGTTATTTTTGTTCAAAATTTGTGATATAAATAGAAAATATTCTTTATGTAAACAATAAATAGAAGACCCTAAAATGACAAACGAAAACTTTTTAAAGAAATAAAGGAAGTACCATTACATATAAAATTGTTAAAAAATCAAAAATATATGCCATATTACTTTGGTAGGTTGGATTTATTATTTTTATTTCAAAAAAATAATATTTCCAATATTATTTTAGTATAAATATGTGAGAAAGGAGGGTTAGATGGTGACATAGAGTCATAGAGAAAGCTACAAAACCACCTTTCAATAACACACAACATTAACTTGATAAAAAATAAAGAATAATTTTTCTCTTTCTCTATAATTTTAAGTCTCTTCATTTTCTCTCACCTCTACTTACTCTTTCCTCTTCTTTGAAGAATCAAAGTCCTCATCTACTCCATCATTTTAGAAAAAAAAAACAATTTAGGGTTTTTTTTTTAGTAAATCCAAAAGCACCTTCTCGGTATCCCACACAAGGTAGGGTCTGAGTGATCCTCCACCAAATTCATCTCAGTGTTTTGGCTCATCTTTGAGTTGATGATGGAGTTTTTCTCTCATGGTGGGTGATTGAAACGATGTCGTTTCAGATCCAAGGCCATCCACTTGATTTTTCCTCATTTTTGAGATTATAATCCAGGTGATCACCTTTTTCTTTATTTTTCATTAATTAATTTGTTGGGCTCGATTTTTTTTATTCGGAGTAGATCAGAGAATCACTCTAAGTTGATCTAGGTAAAAATAATTCACATTAACTATTTTTACGGTGAGAATCAAACTACTGTCACACTTGAAAAAAAATCCTTATCATAGTGGGTTTTTGTTTGTTTTTCATATAATTGTTGTTTTAGCTAAGCTAATTTTTTATTTTTGTTTATATATTTATTAAATAAATTGATTGGAAGAAGTTTATAACTTTACTACTTCATTTTGTTTTGGTAGATGGTATTGTATTTCTTACCTCTTCAAACTTTTGTTTTGTCCTTTAGCTAATATTGGTAGCTTTAATTACTTTTTTGTAATTTTAGTTTAGCTCATGGTAATTATCATTTTATATTTAACAAATTATTGTATGAGACGATTTCATTGAGAGTGACATTTTGCATGTGGAATTGAGAGCTTATCTCTTAAATATTATGAGAATATGAATTTATTGTTTAAAGTCGTCTTATAAGAGATGAGTGTCTTACAAGAGTAGTTTTTTAGGTTTAGAGAACATTTTAAAAAAAAAAACCCTAGATTTTAATTATAATTTTTGTGTATTTGGGTAACCCTAGTATCCTAATTGTTTAATATTAAAATTAATTCTTTTCTTTAGGTTAAACTTTAATTTGTGGTGTTAATTGTTTTTTTTTTTCCGGGTGTTAATTAAGTGGGGGTTTTATATTTTATGTGTAAAATGGATTCTATTCCATTAGTTAATGAAAACCCTAATGACTTTCTCAAATAATTTGTGAAATATTTTTAAACTAGATAGTGCCCATACAATACATGATTTTATATATCAAACTTTTCGACATAAATTACATTAATTTATATTTATAAGTATTAAAACTATTAATAACACATTTTAAAATCAAATTTAGCACAAAAATATGTAAAATTATTATAGAAAAGTTTAAATGAAAAAATGTTTTTGTCGTGAAAATATAATTGACGTACATAAAAATAGTCACAACCTAAATAATAATTAAGCATTGCATTTAAGCAACCTATTATATAAATAGCAAAAAATCACTATATTATGTTTTAACTATCTCAAAATATTCAATGCACTGAATAATACTCATTTAATAAATAAAATAAAAAATATTTATAAATAATTGAAAAAAAATAATATGTATGATTTTAAATACATTAAATGATGTGAGAAATAAAGTCAAAGATAAAAAAATTAGTGTAGAAACAATGACATCATCATTCAGTGTTGCAGAGGAAATTTTTATTGAAATTATGACACGTAAGCAATTTTAAATAGTAATGATGTCAGCAGTGTTTTGTTTTGGTAATAGTTACAGATTCTATAGGTTTATAGTCACTTAATTTAATCTATTAATCATCACGAATTCTTTCTAGTTCTAATCAATAGATAGTCTTCTAGCTCTTATGATCTTTTTCAACATTTGGGATCTAGGGTTAGTTTGTTTTTCTTTATTGTTTGTTTACTTCATTTGATTAACTTAATTAAATAATTCACTAGCTTTTTATTTTTATATTTTTTTGAGTTACACAAGCTTTTTATTTAATTGTTGTTAAACACTAATCTTTATTTTTCAACAGCGTTACATTTTCAAACTCGTGCTTATAGTTTTTTTTTGCTACTCTTCATTCCATTAAATTTACTAGAATATTAGTATTTCTAAGATTTTATGTGGTGTTTTTAATATTTAAGAAAATATAGGTATTTCTAAGATTTTATGTGGTGTTTTTAATATTTAAGAAATTTGTACCTGTATACTATTTGGTTACGGTAATAAAATGTGATAATGGTAATGAATAATTAGCGTAATTTTGATATGAAAATATCTTTACAAGTTATATAGTCATGTTTGTTCAACTGCAATTATTAATTTCACAAATTCATTCTACTATTTAGAGGGATGGTATATATTAGGTGGTAATGAAAAATTGTAAATTTTTTAGGATCGTAGTTTATCATCATGGGTATTAAATGTTTAATTTCATGAAAATATAAATTACAAATCATTCACGTTATTATAATTTTAGTACCAACAACCAAACAACCTAAATGATTAATTATTTGAATAAATGTTCATGCATGTAGTTCTTCAATACATGTGTTATCAAATTTATTAGAATTTCATGCACCATTATAGATATTTTAGATTTTAATTTATTTTATGCTTGTAGAAATTAACCCTATATGCCTCAAAGATAATATTTAATTTTTATGAATCACATATATGATCTTTAAAAAAACCTATAAAAATACTTTTAACATAAAAGCCACGAATTTCAGAAACATTCCAAATTTCCAATTTCCACAAATAAGCTAGATTACATTAAATGTCTTGGAGGTTTTTTTTTTTGTTTTTGTTTTTGTTTTTGTTTTTGTTTTTTTTTTTTGTTTTTTTTTTGTTTTTTTTTTGGGAATTAAACATGTCTTAGTTCATTACTTGAGGGTTTTGCAATACATTGTAATAAAGCTTATATAGTGAAAATATCGAAATGGAATCATAACTATTATAAATAAATTTAATTATCCATATTGATTATAAATATTACTTTATCCGTTTTTTAATACTTGCAACACTTTAAACACTATTCAGTATTCACAACTATTGTTTTGGCCTTCATTGTATTAATTGATTAACTTAAAAGAAAAATTCAGTCTTACAAAATGTTTTAGATTCCTCTCACGACACTGTTTTCAATAAAGTTTTTATACATATAAAATTATCAATCGTTTTATATAAAAATTCGTTCTTTGCACGAATTTATTAGTATGAAATATCAAAAGATAACTTCAATGAATAATGCAAGTATAAAATATTTTGATTAAATTTATTGAATATATGACTTTTTTACAAGTAAAATTAAATACTGATTTTGTAAACAAATTAATAATAGATTACTTCATTTTTTCTTGTAACATATCAAATTCTAGGTTGGATATATAGAATTATTAAAATAATAATTTATATAAATAGTTTACTTAATTATCTCTAATTAAAGGAGTCCCCAACTCGAATATTTTTGAGATGTATTACAAGTAAAAATTAAAAAAAAAAAAGTATTAGATTTTTGTTAAAAAATTTTGAAATGTTTTTGTTATCAGGAAAGTTGGGAAGGGTTATCATTGAAGATGGCAACTTCAGTTGAATTAATACCTTCTGGCGAGACTCATAATAAGGCGCCTCAAAAGTGCACCCATTTTTCTATACGGTAATATTCATTCATGAACCCTCTTGTGTAGCTTTCTTTATTCACAAATTCTTGTGAGATATGGTCTTTTTGAGAGACTATCTTTAATTGGATCTGTATATTATATATACTACCTCCGTTTATTTTTATGTGCAACTTTTGCCATTTATGTCCGCTAAAAATTATGTGCAACTCACTCTTTTCTTTCCTATTTTAGTAAAAAATAACCTATCTAAATACCTATCCTATCATTTTCTCTCTCCTTTAATTACCTATCACATCATTTTTTCTCTCCTTTTTTTCCCTTAATTATCTATCCCTACTTCCTCTCTCCTTCTTTCTCTTACTTACCTATCTCTACTTCCATCATTTTCTCTTTCCTTTTTTCCCTTAATTACCTATACCTACTTTCTCTAATTTCCCCCTACAAACTTTTGCATTGGCAACCGTGCAAAGGCCAAAAGTTGCACATAAAAATAAACGGAGGTAGTATATATTTTTTAATATATATTGTAAGTAGGCATTAAGATGATGTAAGTAGACATTAAAGATATTAAAGTTAGGCGTTAAGGATACGGTAAGTAAGCATTAATTAAGGATAGTGTAAGTAGGCACTAAGAATACGGTAAATATACATTAATGCATGTTTAATGGTGTTTAATGGGTTGGGCTTGAGATACGTCTCTTAAAAAGACGGTATCTCAAGAGCCTAGTTGTTCTTTATTGATCACTAGATAAAATTTAATTCTCTTGCTATGTCAAATGAATTACTCCCTCCATCGCTTATTCATATTAAAATATTTACGATGATTAAGAATCTTTTAGATGGTGCATATATTATTTTATTGAATAATAAATTTAACAGACAAAAAGTGAAAACTATAAGTATTAAAAAAATATTAAATAAAATAAGTTTAAAAAAATATAATTATTAATGTTAAATAAAGTTAAGTGGAAATCTGTAACGATTTTAATTAAACACTATTAAAAATAGTTAAATAAAATTAATGAAAAATATGCGGAATAATCATTAATAAAATATTAAAATGAGGATAAAAAAGGTTAATTATGTTCAAATTTATGATATAAATAGAAAATATTTTTTAGAAAAGCAACAAATTAATAACGCGATCTGAAATGACAAATACAAATAACTTTATGTCATATTTGGGAACCATAATTGCATTTGAAAATTTGAAATTGGCTTATCATATTTCCTTGTGCATTTTCGCATGTAACCACGGGTACTTTGCCATTAGGTCGAGGTTTGCCTATTTTAGATTCAAGTCGGAGTATTAATATTAAATTATACTCCTATTTAATATATAATATAGAAGAATGAAAATTGAGTCGGTTTAACAAATATATAAATGAGTATTTAGTCAACCATATACTAACATTATGGACTATAAATTTATTTTTTAAAATTGTAGCTTTTAAAACGAACAACCATAACTATTGTATACAAATGGTTAATATGAATAAAATGATATATTAAATGACTATAAAGAAAAAAAAATACATATTAGTTAATAATTTTGAGTTATCATTCATAATTTTATATTTGTTTTTTTAGTTATACATAATTTTAAATCACTACAACAAACTTAGTTTTTTACGATATTGGATTTAGTGGCATTAAAAAAATGCCACTAATTCATATTTTTAGTGTAATAGTTATTGGTTTTTATTTTAAGTTCTACTATAAAGTGATTTAGCGACACTTAATTTGGTCTTTAGTGGCAAATGTAATTGTCACAAATTCATAATAGTCTATAGTGGCATTTGTGAGAAATGTCACTAGATCCTATGTCGCTAAAAGTTTTAGTGTGACTTTTTAATATGCTGCTAAAGACTCTAATAAATGTTATTAAATCCTCTATACACTACAAGAAATTTGTAATAGCGACATTTAAATTAAATGTCGCTAAATATATCCCACTAAAAACAAATTATGTTGTAGTGAATTTAAATTAGATACTATATTATAAATTTTTTATTTTATTACAATGATTGGGTTTAAAAGTTAATCACTTTAGAATCCCCGCTATTATTTTGTTTCACTTAAGTTTTAATTTTGTTGCATTTATCTTAAGATCAATTTTTCTTCTTGTTTCCATCACCTTATTAACACTCATAATAGTCGTCAATTATCATTTTCTCTACATTTTAATCTTATTCGCAAAATTTTAATGTCTCCACTATTTCTTTTATATCATAGGGCTACTATTTTAACGGCTTATTTGGTAGGCAGTTTAATGGTGGTGATGAAAATGAAAATTAGTGTAATTTTAATTGAAAAATCTCTTGCTACCTTGATGGTCATGCTTGTCAAACTTCAATCAAATCATTTTCTTCATAAATTTCATTCCAATGCATTACCATTGGGAAAGGTAGTATTAGATTGTAATGGAAATTTGTAAATAAAAAAACTTTTTTGTGATCAAAGTTTCATTATCATGGGAATAACATGAAACTTCTGATCAGTGGCGAAACTTGAACAAATTTTTAGGGGGGGCGGAGTTGATAAAAAAAATTGAATTCAACTAATATATATAGCCAATCAATGCAACAAAAAATTATTACGTAAATTTTGATCATAGTAAAGTTCGACGCTCTTTTAGTACTTTAAAATTGTATATAATCTCATTGACACTATATGTCTTTGCCATTTGTCTCTAAACGTACATTACTAAACCATCTTCATAATTAATTGTTTTATTGTTATGAGTTTCCAGTGATTCAAGTATTCACTTATTCAAACTAATTATTAAAATAAAGAAAAGAAAATTCAATCAAAAGATATATAAAACAAACCTTTAAATGATAATTGATTTCACTCCTAATTTGATACTCCATTATTACTTATAAATTTTTTTTATTTTATTTCAATTATTCATTCTCTTCCTTTAAATGTGTTGCTTTTATTTGTTGGCCTAAAATTTGTAAAAATATTAAATAACGATTGTGTATTAAAAAAAATTTACCGAAAATCTCGGAGGGGCGAAGCCCCTACCCGCCCCAAGGAAGTTTCGCCCCTGCTTCTGATGAAATTTTACACTACAAATCATTCTCATTACCACTATTTAGTACCACTATAAATCATTTCATGAGTGTGATACATTGGGTATAGGGATGGTCATGGGGCGGGTCTAGAGCGGGTCCAACCAAATCCGGACCCGGACCCTTTTAAATTTTTGAGACCCGGAGCCGGATCTAGACCCTAAGGGTCCATAATTTTCAGAACCGGACCCAGACCCTTCGAATCTGATGGGTCTAGGGTCCTTAATGGGTCTAAAAAATATATATTTGATTTGTCAAATTTGTATCATTTGTAAGTCATTATATTTTTCGTATATTTGTAAGAAAGTTATTATCGTATTCTACAAATATTTAATACTAATTTCATATCTAAAGATGCATAGCGTCATCCATATATGCTTAAACTCTATCACAAACACTAGTTCGAGTCCATGAAATAAGGGTAATTGGGCTAGCACTTAGTAAGTATCATATATATTATTATTTTTTTTTATGATTATATGAAAAAAAAGTGTTGGGAGCAGATTTCATATGTAGAAGATAAATCGAAATGGACAAATTCATATTTATAAGGGTCCGAGGGGCGGGTCCAAGGTCTAGATCTCGGACCAAAACCCAGACCCACCAATTATATTTTAGATCCAGATCCGATTCAGACCCGATGGGTCTCAAAAAATAAGACTCAAACCCTTAAAAAAGGAGCGGGTCTAACAGGGTCCTGGACCCGTGACCATCCCTAACTGTTTTTTATTGTGTCCTTTCTTTAGGGGCTATGTATCAGAAGTCCGGAAAAGTGATCCAACACTTTGCAACCCATTTCCGTTGAAGAACACCCTCAAAGCAGCATTTTGTTATGAGCTGCCTCCTATGGAGGTTCCCATGTTCAAATGGTGGCAATGTGTTAGTTGTGTTTCTAATGAACATGCAAAAGCTCCATTGCTTTTATTAGAGAAATCTTCAAAGCTCAATGTTGAACATCCTAAAGGAAAGGGCAAAGCTCTTGTTCAAGATGAGCCTGTAGGACCCACAGGTTGTTTTTGTTGTGCCTTCTAATTTTAAAAATATCTTGCTTAATTCATGGCTTGAGTTCATTTGATTATGCGGTGTTTGGCAAATTAGCTTATTGAGCAATTTTAGCTTATTTGGATATAAATATAGGGTTGGGTGGTCAAACCAGCTAAAAATAGTGTTTGGTGAATTAGCTGGTTGAAACATCTTATTGATACGAATAAACTGTTTTTGAACAAGATCCTTATAGCAGCGGGTTCAAAATCAGCTGGTCAAAACAGGTAATAAAATCAGCTGGTCAAATCAGCCACTATAATCGGCTATCAGCTATTTGCCAAACACCCTCATAGTAATTAACCCACCTTGATTTTTATTATTGAGTTTTTAATATTAATTTTATTGGGGAAGTGGTTTTGACAAAGATTCAATGCAAGGACTTTTGCTGTTGACTACTGGGAATAATGAAGAGTGCTCAACTGTTGCTAAAAGAGGTAATGCACATCACATAATGTATAATTGATTGATTGGTCATATGATCAGACCAAACTAGATTTTCTAGTTCCATTTACCATTTTGCTATCTGTTTTCTTAAGAAAGAACAACATTTTATCATCCCAATGTCATAAAATAGCTCCCAATCACGTGGATTTTGGTATCAAATATACGCAACATTACCTTTGTTAGTGATAACAAAGAAGTTGTTTCCGATTAGCAAACATGAATTGCAACTTTACATGAATCAAAAGTGTAAATGATTCAATGGGTAATTTAATATGTTTTGTTCATTATAATCTTAAATCAAAAAACTAAATTAAAGCGACATCAAAATAAGGGACACATATGTTGTGTCTGTCTTGATGAGATAATCATGTATTGGGATGGTTTATCCCATATCGATGAATTAAAGACGATGTGCAGACTTTATAAGTTATTTGAGCCTTTCCTCCCATCGCCATATGGTTTTGGGATGGTATCTCCTTATATATATATATAAGTGTGTGAACCTTGGGTTTTTCCAATTATATGTTGACATTGAGAATAAGTCCGACTAAACTTAACATCATGATCACTAATGATGTTGTTCACTTTTCCAGAGACTGAATTAGGCGTAAGATGCAATGGTCAAAAGAACAATGGAGTTAATGGACTTGAAGCTGGACCTACTCAAGAGTATGCAAACCACAATGGAGCAGATCATTCACTCATGAATATTGTGGAAGTGGAGGTAAATGAGTTAGCTAGCACGCGAAACAAAAGTAGTCCGGTGAACTTACCGGATCTGAACGAATGCAGTGGAGTACCTCTGTTTGACGAAACTAATGAACCCATGATCACTAATAGCTATAAGAATGATGTATTTTGTGAAGACGATGACGATTGTTTAGGGGCCGAGTGTAGGAAGTTTCCTAAATTTAGGCTTTTAAGTGAGATTTCCGCCAAGGGAAGGAAGAAAAATTATTTAGTGACTAATCCCGAATCTACAACAGAATCAGATGATGTATCGGAAGAGATCATCTCCACTGCGATGACAAAAAGGCGGTGCAAGCTTCCTTTTATAGAAAGGAAGAATAACAGGAGTAAACTTGATCATGCTAGTTCATCGGAGGGTCGGGGAAAAGGGAAAGGTTGCGAGAATTTGCTGCAAAAAACCGACGTTACTGATAGGCTAATCGAAAGAAGCTTTGTTATGACGAAAAAGAGAGGGAAGCAAGCAATGTCGTTTGCACCCTGCAAAACGCAGGTGCTCAAAGATGAAAATGCGGAGAAATGTTCATTTGAACAGGTTCAAAAAGCTTCTAAAGATGGTATTAAGTGTTCTAGAAGCTTTAGAAATAAGAGGAAGCGCCAACCATATGTTCTAGAAGATGGGGTTTGTCTTCCATCATTAGAGGCAGAGTCAATGCTCGTTGATGGCTCTCGTCTAGAAAACCAAAACGACGTTAGGGAGACTAGCACTACAGAAAACTTTGAGAACCTAGTAGCTGAAAAGAGCAGTGTTCTGGCACAGGATACATCTCTACAGGTGTGCACACCTTTTTCCTGTACTCTAACCTCTGTTATAGTTTGCATTTATTTTATTTGTTGCCAATTAGCCCATATAGAAGAGGTCAATCATGCAGGGATGGAGCGGTACCCTTTGGCGCCCACTGCCCACAACCCGCATGTGAGGGCACTAAGTTCTAAAGAATGTTGGAATCATCGATAGATTTTATATAATTTTGGGTATATATGTGTACTGTATTGGCTAACAATTTGTGATCTCTGCCTCCCATCGACTATTTTTGAAAATGTCATTTCTGAATTGATGTTATGTTTGTGTTTGAATTTTTAGGTGTTGGATTCAGTTCCAGAGCAGAACGAACGGACGAATAAAGTTCGAGGGCATATGCACGACATTGACATCAACACTATCCCTCATGACGACAAAGTTGCTGATGACATACCTATGGATATTGTTGAGCTAATGGCTAAAAATCAGTATGAGAGGCATTTGGGTGTCCTGAATGAGAAGCATGGTCACCCGATAGCCCCTCGTAATTCTGAAAAATCAACCAGTGATAATGGAGTTGATGGAAATTTGGGTCATTTTTCAGACTTTGACCATAGACCACCATGTATTCTAAGCTTTGGTCAGACAAAAAATCCGATTGCTGCAAGATTAGTCTACCCAATGCAAGGCCAAAAGTACGATCCCTCAATCGTTCCACCCTCTGGTTCGTCCTTAAACAATTGGAATGTCGTTTATAGTATGGAAAAACTACAAAGATACACTCCACAATTTGTTCAGCCACTGGAATCATATAGGATTCAACCTTGTACAGCGAGACAGAATACTAATGAGGGCCCTCATGTATACCCCTCGGTTGTGGCTACTCGTATGCCTATGAAAATCACCAACCCACAGTTGATCCCACAGATTTCGGATGTGCTGAATACGAGTAAAATCGACTACCATCAACATTCTAATAGTATCTTGGCCTTTGATGCACCGAGTCCTGTCAAGCTTGGGAAACAAAAAAACCTTGATTTCTCAAAAAGTTCAGCAGGTTCAGTTAATGGGTATAACAAAGATGCCAATCCTGTTGTGCATTTATCGAGCATGATCCAAAATGAAGCCAACATGCATAATGTAGCTGATTTGTCCTTGGCTCCCCCTCGACAGGGGTTGGGGGCCTCGGGGCCATCTAGCTCGAGGCAGACATTCGTTGAGAACGATGATCGGAGTTCAACCATTCAAGAAACTACTAATCATCAATATTACCCTACAACAATTCCGGTAGATCGTTCTTTTCCTTGGTCCTTACGGAATGATGCAAGAAAACATGGAAAGAGTAGTAGTAACACAGGGTTTGTGAGCCCTATCTCATTGACAATACGAGGACAAAGAAGCATAGAGAGTCATCAAAGTCGACAAGTGAGGGTTTCAGAGGATGTTGCACCTAGCATTGTCGTTCCAGGGAGAGTAAGGTGCGATGAGAGTATCTTTTCACCCAACCCCGAGAAAATGATCTGCAAGTTGAACCAGAATCCAAGCGAGTTCAATGACCTGAAGCAGATGTCTCGATATATGATCAAGCCACAAGATTTAAGGCCTAGCGGAACGATTCGTGAGAAATTATCCCGAGCCAGGGGTTATTCAAAGAAACAAGACATCAAACGATTCAACAAGCATAATTTTCTTAGTAAAGAGCGCGAGCAATAGAGCAAACTCTAGGGTATATTTGGCACATCCTGATGGACAAACTCATAAGCCATTATAAGGTCTTTAAGAAGAATTTTAGCACAAATTTCTGTTATGTTGGTTAATTTAGGATGAGGATATATGTGGCCTTAGTTTTGTAACACCCCATAATTAGGCCAAATTTTAAAAAGGATTTTTTTAAAGAAAACATAAACCAAAGCCTAATCACGGAAGCGTTACCGCCACATCTATCCCTGATAAGGAATAAATGTAAGGCTAAACAACTATATAAAATAATTCTATGCGATACAATTTAAGAACTAAACAATGTTTACAACTGGAAGTGAAATTTTAACTGAGACGTAACTACTAATAAAACTATTTTTCTAGGTGAACCTCACTCTACGATTCCCACGTGGTCAATAACCTGCAAAAATAAGAATACAAGAAAACAAGGGAAAAACTCCCAAAATCAGATAAACTGAGTAAATCCAACTCCATCCCGTAAAACAGTTTAGTTTGAAAATAATTTAAGAAAACAAAATATACTTGAGTTGAAATAATTGTAGAAAATAAAATATTATCAAGCTGAGTTAAATATCAAATTTTCTGAGTATAAAATAAAATAAAACATAAGCCAATTAATTAATTTGATATTTAATGATGACAACACATATATCCAATTTTAATTTGAGGGAATGAGAACGCCAGTAGGCCGAGGCTTTACCCCTATACCTACTTCATCAAGAGGTCGTCACCCCAAAATAATTCATCAAGGCCAGCAGAGTAGTCTCAGGTAACCCTAGTGTGCACACCCCTTCTACTTGGATCACAACAAATAGAAGGAAGACCAAAAATCGTATCGAGCATCAAAAATAATAATAATAATAACCTGTCGGCAGCTATACTAACCAAACAGGGCAACCTGTTCATCACTCTTATACTTGGATCACAACAAATATAAGAGTTTCATTCCCATCGTTACACTTTACGTGATTTAATATATTTTATTAATTAGTAGTGAGCACATAAACTTATAATCAAACATCACATTATACACTTTATGTAAAATGATTATAAAATTTTCTCAATAAATATATTTCAGGAATATCCATCTGAAATCTCATATCACCTTCTTAACATCAATTTGGTGATAACAACAATTAGAATCATAAATATTTCTCTTTCAACTCAAATCGTCTTTTAAAACCGTTATTAACATAATAATATAGTTTTCATAAAATAATATTATAAATACTTTTCTTTCAAATTTAAAACCATATCAAACTTGGTTTAAAATAATAATACAAGTTTTATCAAAAATAAATAATTTTGAACTCAAGGTTTGACAAAAAAATAATATTCAAGATAAATTGAGAATTAAATTATAAAATATAATGTCACACAAAAATAATATCATATAAAAATCAAACATCCCATTTAAACACTTTAATATCACATAGCATATAATACTAACGGGATAATCCTAAATAGATGGACATCGAAAATTACCTTGTGAAAAGAGCCCTAGAACATAAATGTATGCTCATATCAAACTTTCTTTTAAGATCTTGACTTTAAAGTATGATTATAGTTTAGAATTTGTATATATGATATTTAAAGAATGAAAATACTATAATGGAGATCAAAAAGAATTTGATAATAGGTGTAAAGAAAGAAAAATGGTGAATGAGAGAAAAAGAATTAGAATGAGAAGAGAGAAAACTAATTTGGTGAAATATGAAAAAAAAAAAACAGTTTTAATTTATCAGTATAAAAATGAGGTAGGTTAAAATATCAGTTTTAAAACTGATACACGGTTTCCTTTCAAAAGAAAACTAACTTTCAGTTTTTGAAAAGAATCAGTTTTTAAGTTTTCTAAAAATCTGTTTTAAAGTTTTCTAAATATCAGTTTTAGAATTTTCTAAAATATCAGTTTTAAAGTTTTCTAAATATAGTATTTTCTAAAATATCAGTTTTAAAATTTTCTAAAATATTAGTTTTAGAATTTTCTAAAATATTAGTTTTAAAATTTTCTAAAATATCAATTTTAAAATTTTCTAAAATATCAATTTTAAAATTTTCTAAAATATTAGTTTTAAAATTTTATAAAATATCAGTTTTAAAATTTTCTAAAATCTCTGAAAAGTTTTAAAATAATTTTATTTTATTTTTCTTTTTCTTTTAAAAAAAACGTGGGATTACAAGTTTATAGGATAGTATACTTGTATCCTTTTCTTCTCGGAAAATTATAGGATGGAATTGATTTTAAATTATTGTTAAATTACAATGTATACAAACTTTTGAATAATAGTTAACATTGTTCCAAATTGTTTTTTTCTAATAATCACAAGGTAAAGAGTTTTAATATTTACATTCTTTACGTAAATTTCTAAAATCATAATTATAACTAATATATTGTATAATTGCTAATCATTAATTTATGACAATCTAATATATCCTAGAGCATCAAGTACCTATTTAAGATTTTGATTACGTTGATTCATTGACCAGCTTCACAAGACAAGCATAGCTCGATGAATATTGAAAAAAGTAAGTTGATGTATTCTTTGATATCATAAACATAATGAAAGTGTTTGATAAAGTAGCTTATTAGGCCATTTAAGCTTATATTGGCACAAATAGATGACGAAGTGGTCAAATCCTCTAATTAAAGTATTCGGGTTAAAATAGCTTGTTATGAATTAACTCTTTTAAAACAAATTACTCCTAACGATATGTTCAAAATCAGCTAGTCAAGTCAATTCATCAATTGATAAGTTGATCAAATCAGTTACTCTAATCAGCTACAAACCGTTAGCCATTTCTCAAACACCAAATGATTCCGGCTACAACTTGGTTCAACAATATGAATAAGCATTAGCTAATCCTTCCAAAAATAATTTTAGTACTTCTAGATTTACATAAAGAAAAATAAATTAATACTTCATGCTACAAAATTTTCTAAAAGTTAAAACTTAAAAGTGTGATATTGTTCAAAGAAAATACAAAGAAACATTTAAAAAAGAATATTTAATGCGCAAAAATCACATCCACTTGTTACAAAATCTCACAAGAGACGGTCTATAGGATAGACCACAAAATTGGGCCAGCCCATTTCCCTTAACTGATTTTTTTTATTATAATATCAATTATATTATGTTATAATCTTAAATGTAAGGTATTATAACCTCGAATATATACTATTCTATAACCCCAAATATAAGTTATTATAACCTCAAATAATTTATTATAACCCCAAATATACTATGTTATATTTTGGGCTGGGCTTCATGGATTTCGTCTATAGAATAGACCGTCTCCCATGAGACTTACTGTTTCAGTATACATTAACGGCCCGTTTGGTAGGTGGTAATAAAATTCGGTAATAGAAATGAAAAACTAGTATATAATTTTGGTTGAAAAATCTCTTGGCTACTTTAATGGCCATGCTTGACAACCTTCAATCATCTCATTTTATCAATAAAATTCATTCCAATGCATTACCAATGAGGAGGTGGTATTAGGTAATAATGGAAATTTGTGAACAAAATTTTTTTTTGATCAAAGTTTCATTACCATGGGAATGACATAAAGTTTTGATGAAATTTTGCATTATAAATCATTCTCATTACTACCATCTAGTACCACTAATTAGACGAGCGTAATAACGAGAAGATTTTCACATGTTTCAGACTTTCGAACCCACTCTTTCTCCCTCTCTGATTTTTCGAACCCAGCACCCAACAGAAACCAATAAATAACATCTCCTTCGCCATTCTCTGAAACGACATATATGTGCTGAGCTTTTCTTCGGAAAGGGCGTCTTTTATCTTCCTTCTCCTTCCCGCAGATTTCAAGGACCTATGCTCGATTCTTCTCTCTTTCGTGATTTCTTCCAAGGTAAATGAATAATTCTTCTCTATTATTGATTCTTTGTATGAATTAGGGTTAATTGTTCTTGCTTTTCACTCTTCTTTGTTTTCAAACCACTATGTGTGTAGAGGCAACCAAACACACCCTTCCTTGACCTGAATTTCTTCCGAAAGTGGGGGAAATTTGTGAGGTTTAGTCCTATTGATTAACCATCAAAATTCAAGCCATAAATCGTATTTTAAATCTGACCTCTTCATTTCTTTGTTGCTGCCGTCATCTTTCTTTTGCTTTTTCCTTATTGTTATGCTCTTGTTCATACAAGATTAATTTCATTGGCACACTTCTTGCATAATCCCTTTTACCAAGTATTAAACCTTAATTTTGATTATTGAGCTGAGCTAATAGAGTTTGTAGTATTGTATTAGGCTTTGGTAATTGTATATTAAATTGGACTGAATTGGTTATGTTGGACTTTTATAGAGACTTTTATGATTTCTTTATGTTTTAGTTAGTTGTTTCGTTTGAGGATTAGCTGAGTTAGTTACGGTAATGAACTGGCGACTCTTTTGCTCAAGTTTTGGAAGTGTGAATTAAGTTTCTTGGAAAATAGGCCCCGTGATGACCTTGTTTACTCATTTAACGGTAAGTCGGGTTATTATAGATGGATGGTAAGGTTCGTTCGCAGCAGATTCGATCTTCTAATCCTCTTTGTCATCCTATTCATACTTCTCATGATCTCGAATTCGATCATATTTCTAAGTAAGTTCTTTCTGAATTAGGGCAAATTTCAATTTCAATTGCAATATCCATTTTCAATAGTTTTGATTTTGTTATATGCGAAGTGTTCATGTTGATGTTTATGTTGATGTTGATGTTGGACGTTGGTGTAGACGTTTAAAACCACTGTCTGAGGAGATAAATGGTCGCGATTTGGAAGTTGGTTCCCAATCGGTGTTGCAAGCTCTACCTCCACCTCTACCTCTTGATTGTTCCACTCCAACTCCATCCTGGTAGGACTTGTATTTATCAATTTCAAATGAATTAGGGTTTTTGTTCTGTCATCTATGTTTAGGGTTTATATTCTGCCATGTATGCTCATGCTTGTGTGTGTCTTCTCCCTTTTAGCGAAGAGCAATTACCTTCTCGTACACTGGATTTCAAAGCTAGCAGGCCTCCTGTTTCTTCCCAATACTTGCCCCATCTTGGCCAACTCCAACTCCGGTTATCTTTTTCCTTCCTTTTTTCTCTATGTTTATTATTTATGATATTATTAAAACTAAAATTTTAACATTTAACACCCGAAAAAATGTGGATTTATGCATCAAGTTTATTGTTACAATCTTTGCCCAATTGATTCTTCCACCTAGGACTTGAATTTACTTTCTCCACATAACTTTGATCATGTACAACAAGTAACATTCTTCAGTGGAATAATCGTTGCCCCAAGCTTAGGAAGATTAACATAATTTTGTTTAGTGGAATCAAATTATAACTGTTACCAGCATGCTAGGTATATTTCTATTTTTTACTAGAGAATTTGCAAAGTTGACAACTTTTTTAAGCACTATCAATTTTTTCCCCCAATTTCAAGCGGACTCAAAGGACGCCATATAATCCTAATGTCTTATCGGCCCGTTTGGTTAGTGGTACTAAATGGTGGTAATAGGAATGAATTATAGTGTAAAATTTCATCAAAACTTTCATTTCATTCCCATGGTAATGAAACTTTGATCACAAAAAAATATTTTGTTCACAAATTTCCATTACCTTCTAATACCACCTCTCCCAATGGTAATGCATTGGAATGAATTTTATGAACAAAATGAGATGATTGAAGGTTGTCAAGCATAGCCATCAAGGTAGTCATGAGATTTTTCAACCAAAATTACACTAATATTTCATTCTCATTACCGCGGTTTATTACCACTTACCAAACGGGCCATATATGTAGCTCTCTCACTACTTAAAACCACTTCAGGGACCTGATTCTAGATTGTCCTGTTAAAACATGACCTACTCACATATTTACTTTTCATAAACACAAAGAAGATACGTGCATCTGTTTTTAGTCTCTTCTCAATCTCTTGTTTGACCGGCGATATGGATTATGGACAGACTAATGTAAGTGTGATGAACCAATTATCCCTGAACATACTTCAAAGTTCAAACCCTTCTCTTATTATATAATAACTTGTGTCACTATGGTATACTATTTTCTGACCTCTATTGTTATAACTTGTGTCAGGAACTTATTGTCAAGTTTTGGGGACTTTGATGATGAGAACGATCCGTACGAAGCGTGTATAAGAAAATATGCAGCCATAGCCTTGAACAAGTATAACTCATGTCACAAAACATCTTTTGTTTTCGTGGGAACTGGTCCCTCTGTGTTGGGATACACTTCAGCTGCCTGTTATTTGCATCTTAACTTCAAGGCTAAGAAGAATGATCCATCTGATTATTCAGTGTGGACTTTCTTCACTGAAGTCATCATAACTAACAGAAATGTTTCCGTGGGCTTTACTCGCTGCTTGGGTTTAAGTACCTCATTACCAGGTTACATTTATGAACTACGTAACCTTAGATGAATTCATGTTGTAGTTACATACTTCCTCGGGTCAAATTTACTTGCTATTTATATGAAGTTGGAACCAGAGTTAAGATTGTTGGCATGTTCACAATTGTGCCTTTAATAATGGGAACCACAAAGATAATAGTAAATGTCAATTAATTTGATGGTGAAAAGGTCTTTTGGTGGATTTGTTTATCAAATAAGGCAATGGAGCAAGTAAAGTGAGACGGGGAAGTATCATGTTTTTAAAATCTTGCCACAGTTGTTATTGTTACTACCAGTGTCACATGATTTGCTACTTTAATTCGCATGCCTCGATTCGAAATTCACTCAAAATGGACCAAAAATAGCCCAAAACCGACAAAAATTCGCTTTTTTCGATTCGCGATTCGCAAGAGAGATTAGCGAATTATGTGACAGTGGTTACTACCGATATGTTAAAGCTTTATGCATTTTCATGCAGTTGAAGCCAGTATTGTGGGTTGCGCATTTTGCTCTTCTCATGATATCCATCACGGGTTCTTGGGATATCATAATGGTAGGGAAAATGATGCGAAAACCTTTTTATCACAAACCAAAGAGTTGCGTGAATTTATACGGAAATGGTATGTCAAGGCCTTGAGAAATTGTTTTTTTGTTTATTTGGTTGCTCATATAAGTAATATGTTATGGAGTTTTTAGTAATCTGAGTTTGTGTAGCCAATATTCTATTTACTTAATGAAATTGCTTACATTTTTATCCTCGTTAAGATTTTTTATCAAGTTCTAATGTAATTCTGATCAGAGCCGGCCCTATATATTTTGGGGCCCTGGGCGAAATAGCAAATTAGACCCTTTTCCTTTATAATTTATAATCTATATAGACTTTCTACAACTATTAATTTAGCTTTTTGACATGAGGCCTTGGGCGACGGCCCCTCTTGCCCACCTTTAGCGCCGGCCCTGATTCTGATTTACATTTGTCCTAACTCTAAAAAGATTGTATACAGTAAAGAAGAGGGGTTCAGTCCTAGGTTCTCACATCCTGGAACCAAGTACTCTAGCGAGAGATATGAAGACTCTCCCTTTACACTTTCAACTATGGCCTTGAACCTTTTTAATAGTCGGACAAAGGTATGATCTCTTACTTCTAATCTCTCTTTGGCCCTTCTGTTTTATTTCTACACTTTTCATTTTGATTTGTTTTAAAAAAAGCTTAAGAGATTCCAATTCATATTTGTTATGTTATATACTACTCCGTCCTGATGAGTTAGTAGCAAAGAGAAAATGGATGAATATTAAGAAAATGGTAATAAATGAGGAGAGAAAATGAATTGTATGGATGAAATTAAAAGAGGGTTAAAATGTATGGATGAGATTAAAAGAAAGTGGTGGGCCATAGTCCAAAAATAGAAATGCTGCAATTTAAGTGCGACGGACGAAAATGGAAAATGCTGCAAATTATAAGGAACGGAGGGAGTATTCCATAGTGGACAATTTGATGGGAACGGAAGGAGCATCATTAGTTGTAATTTCTTCTTTCCAATTTTTTATTTTTTTTATCTAACCCTATTGTTTCCATGGCTGTGAATATTCAGGGCACAAATTTTGAGTTTGTGAAGCCTGGCCCTGAAATGAAATCTCTCGGAGTGTCGGGTATCCTCACGCATTTAAATTTTAAGGCTAAAAACAAAGATGATCCTGGTGCTCCAGTTGAGACTTTTTTTGCAGAAGTTGTTTATGGTAGTTCTTATGTCTTTGCACGCTTTTGCGTGCTCTTGGATCCATCCAATTCTATATCACCTGGTATGTCTTTTGAATAATTCTACAATTAAATTGTTTATTGTTATGGCACAATGATATTACAGTCCATTTGACATTTTCTTGTTTCTTTTTTTATCAGAGAAAGTTGAAGTTCATGGTTGCAGATATTGTAACAGAAGCAGCAGGATCTATCATGCTCGATGTGGGGGGTACCTAACTGGTCGGGAATATTTACGTGATGATATAAAGCTGATGAGATGATGAAGCTTACATTGTAATGAATAACGTTCAAAACAGACCCAATAGACACCCGACTTTATAACCGAACTCGAGTTGACCCGACTTAAAAATGGATCTACAATTATGTAAATACCAATGTGAACACAATCTGATTTTAAACCGACCCGAAACATTTAATCCGAAATCAACCCGATGACCGGAATGAACACCTCTATGAATGTGTGTACGTTGAAGGCTTAAAGGAGTTACTTTTCACTGGCCTTTTGTGCTGAGTCGTGTTTTAGCCATTTTAATATGTATGAAAATCATAGGCCTATCTAATATCTATCGACTTTGTTACGCAATTAGGATTAGGTTTAAATTGTTGTTTTATCTTTTATAAGAGTTTGTGTTGAAGTTGTGCTATGGTTGGGGTTTTATGAATACTTGAATAAGAGGTTTTTGGCGAAAACCAGCAAAATTGTTAACAAAGTGATTTTGTCTCGTCCATCCATAATTAAATATATAAATTTATGTTGGGAAATATCTTTTATATGTCAAAAAGTAAAATCAGCAAAAATCAAAACTTGTTATTAACATTTTGTCATAAAAAAATAATTTCTATTTATTATTTTTTTGTTTCTTTATTACTTAGTATTCTAACTTTTTTTTTTTTTATTTTAGTAGCTATTTAAAGTTATTGTACAACTTGCGAATTCTTAGTGTTTTAAAAGGAAATTTGATCAAAAGGTGAGATTTTAAAAAATAATTCAAAGATGTAAAGTTTAAAAACCTATAACTTATACTTTCTCCGTTTCAATTTACTTGCAACATACTCCTTTCGAATCATTTTAGATGTCCTATTTGGGTTTTTCAAGGTTATTAAGGGTGGTGTGAGTTCATTAAAAAGGTGGTAGTTGGGTATTTTAATTGATTAAATTAATTGTAATTTGTAAAGGTGGTAGTTAGGTATTGGGAGTAGTAAAAGTGAAGGTATTTAGGTAAAAAAAGATAGACAAAAAAAAATGGGACAATTGATATGAATTTGCCAAATAAGGAAATGAGACAACTAAAAAATTTCGGAGGGAGTATGAGATTATTACACTATTCATTCATTACTTTTAATTCGCGATTAGTTTTTCATTTATAAGCTAAAATATAGTCAAGTGAAACCTTGTTTGATTCGTTTCAAAACAAAAATTAACAATATCTAATTTTTATAATTTTTTATTATACATAATTTGAGATATTAAGAATTAAATTAGTACATGAAACTCTTTCAAAAAAAAAAAAATTAGTACATGAAACGACATGAAAAAGCAAATGTTGCAACTAATTTGGAATGGAGGAAGTATCACTTAAAGGTGAGATTTTAAGCTTCAATTTTTACATTTTATTAATATTACATGATCAGATACATTAATGATATATAATATACACATTGAATAATGTATAGAAATGATATATTAAAACATTAGCTTTAGTGTATCTTCTGATATGTTATTTGTACATATGTGTGTGTTACGTTACTTGTGATTATGAAGTACCAGTAGGATGTTGTAGGGCATGATTTAAAAGCGTGTACAAAATAATCACATCAATTGCACCATTTTTGTATAGCAATGACAAAAGAAAGAATCTTTCGAACTCTGTTAAAACTTAATTCATTATTTCTGTCCCTCCCTTAAGCGATTATTTATCAATAAAAAAATGATCAATCACCATCTCATGCTCTCTTAAGAACATGTATAGCAAGTCGAAGTTAATTATTCATACATACCAAGAGCAAATCATTCACCTCCTAAAATCTGAAACAAATGGTTATAGTTACAATTATTAATTATTACAGTAAAGTTAATCAAGTGTCATAGTACAATTTTTGAATGAAATGAGAAAGGAGCGAGCTTATGGCTTATGGGTACAAAAAGGGAGAAGAAATGCCAGATCAATGTCAAAATACTCATATGAACAAATTTGAAATTGATGGAAAAGACAAGTGTTTGAAAAAAATTGGGACACGTGGAGTTGCTTAAATGATTAGTAAGAACTTATTGGATTATTTGTATGCAAAAGTGACTGATGTTGCTGGTCGTATGCCTATGGGAATCACCATCGCACTATTGATCCCACAGATTTCGAGTGTTTTGAATAAGAGTAAAATCAGCTACCATCAACGTTCTAGTAGCATCTTGGCCTTCGATGCACAGTGCACCGGATCTTGTTAGCCTTGGGAAACACAAAACCTTGATTTCTCAAAAAGTTCAGCAGATTCAGTTAATGGGTATAGCAAAGATGCCAATCCTGCTATGCATTTACTGAGCATGATGCAAAATGGAGCCAAAATGCATAATGTAGCTGATTTGTCCTTGACTCCCCATCGACAGGGGTTGGGGGGCCTTGGGGCCATCTAGTTCGAGGAAGCCATTCGTAGAGAACAATAATCAGAGTTTAGCCATTTAAGAAACTACTAATCATCCATGTTACCCTACAGCGATTTCTGGAGATCGTTCTTTTCCTTGGTCCGTCCCAGATGATGCAGGAAAACATGGAAAGAGTAGTAGTAACACAGGGTTTGTGAGCCCTATTTCAATGACAATACGAGTGCAAAGAAACATAGAGAGTCATCAAAGTCGACAAGTGAGATTTGTTAAGGATGTTGCACCTAGCATTGTCGTTCCAGGGAGGGTAAGGCGTGATGAGAGGATCTTTTCACCCAGCCTCGAAAAAATAATATGCAAGTTGAACCAGAATCCAACCGAGTTCAATGACCTTAAGCAGATGTCTCGATATATGATCAGGCCACAAGATTTAAGGCCCAGGGGAAAGATACGTGAGATATTATCCCGAGCCAAGGGTTATTCAAAGAAACAAGACATCAGAAGATTCAACAAGCATAATCGTCATAGTAAAGAGCGCGAACAACAGAGGAAACTCTAAATATTTTTAACACATCCTGATGGACAAACTCATAGGCCATTATAAGGTCTTTAAGAAGTTTAGGATGAGGGTATTTGTAGCCTTGGCTTATAGGGTAGTATACTTGTATCCTTTCCTTTTAGGGAGAGTGTAGGATGGTATTGATTTTGATTTATTGTTAAGTTACAATGTATACAAAGTTTTGAATCATAGCAAACATTGTTCTTAATTATTTTGTCTAATAATCACAAGGTTAAGAGTTTGAATTTTTACTTTTTTTTTTTACCTAAATTTCTAAAATCATAATAATAACTCTCATTGTATAATCGCGATTAGTTCAAAGAAAATGCAAAGAAACATTTAAAAAATAATACTCCCTCCGAATCATTTTAAATGTCCCATTTGGGTTTTCACGGTTATTAAGGATGGTGTGCGGTCTATTAAAAAGGTAGTAGTTGAGTTTTTTAATTGATTAAATTAATTGTAAAGGTGGTAGTTGGGTATTGGGAGTAGTAAAAATGAGGGTATTTAGGTAAAAAAATATAGACAAAACAGAAAATGGAACAATTAATATAATTTTGTCAAATAAAAAAATAGAACAATTAAAATGATTCGGAGGGGTATACAATGCGCAAAAATCACCTCCACTTATCTCTCAACAATATGTTATTTTCAGTATACATTGAGAGCGACAGGAGTTTCGCATGTTTCAAGTCCACTCCTCCCTCTCTGATTTTTCGAACCCAGCACCCAACAGAAACCAATAAATACCCAAATAACATCTCCTTCGCCATTCTCTGTAACGACATATATGTGCTGAGCTTTTCTTCGAAAAGGGCGTCTTTCATCTTCCTTCTCCTTCCCGCAGAAATCAAGGACCTATGCTCGATTCTTCTCTCTTTCGTGATTTCTTCCAAGGTAAATGAACAATTCTTCTCTATTATTGATTGTTTGTATGAATTAGGGTTAATTGTTCTTGCTTTTCACTCTTCTTTGTTTTCAAGCCACTATGTGTGTAGAGGCAACCAAACACACCCTTCCTTGACCTGAATTTCTTCCGAAAATGGGGAAATTTGTGAGGTTTAGTCCTATTGATTAACCATCAAGATTCAAGCCATAAATCGTTTTTTAAATCTGACCTCTTCCTTTCTTTGTTGCTGCCGTCATCTTTCTTTTGCTTTTTCCTTGTTGTTATGCTCTTGTTCATACAAGATTAATTTCATTGGCACACTTCTTGCATAATCCCTTTTACCAAGTATTAAACCTTAATTTTGATTATTGAGCTGAGCTAATAGAGTTTGTAGTATTGTATTAGGCTTTGGTAATTGTATATTAAATTGGACTGAATTGGTTATGTTGGACTTTTATAGAGACTTTTATGATTTCTTTATGTTTTAGTTAGTTGTTTCGTTTGAGGATTAGCTGAGTTAGTTACGGTAATGAACTGGTGACTCTTTTGCTCAAGTTTTGGAAGTGTGAATTAAGTTTCTTGGAAAATAGGCCCCGTGATGACCTTGTTTACTCATTTAACGGTAATTCGGGTTATTATAGATGGATGGTAAGGTTCGTTCGCAGCAGATTCGATCTTCTAATCCTCTTTGTCATCCTATTCATACTTCTCATGATCTCGAATTCGATCATATTTCTAAGTAAGTTCTTTCTGAATTAGGGCAGATTTCAATTTCAATTCCAATATCCATTTTCAATAGTTTTGATTTTGTTCTATGCGAAGTGTTCATGTTGATGTTTATGTTGATGTTGATGTTGGACGTTGGTGTAGACGTTTAAAACCACTGTCTGAGGAGATAAATGGTCGCGATTTGGAAGTTGGTTCCCAATCGGTGTTGCAAGCTCTACCTCCACCTCTACCTCTTGATTGTTCCACTCCAACTCCATCCCGGTAGGACTTGTATTTATCAATTTCAAATGAATTAGGGTTTTTGTTCTGTCATCTATGTTTAGGGTTTATATTCTGCCATGTATGCTCATGCTTGTGTGTGTCTTCTCCCTTTTAGCGAAGAGCAAGTACCTTCTCGTACACTGGATTTCAAAGCTAGCAGGCCTCCTGTTTCTTCCCAATACTTGCCCCATCTTGGCCAACTCCAACTCCGGTTATCTTTTTCCTTCCTTTTTTCTCTATGTTTATTATTTATGATATTATTAAAACTAAAATTTTAACATTTAACACCCGAAAAAATGTGGATTTATGCATCAAGTTCATTGTTACAATCTTTGCCCAATTGATTCTTCCACCTAGGACTTGAATTTACTTTCTCCACATAACTTTGATCATGTACAACAAGTAACATTCTTCAGTGGAATAATCATTGCCCCAAGCTTAGGAAGATTAACATAATTTTGTTTAGTGGAATCAAATTATAACTGTTACCAGCATGCTAGGTATATTTCTATTTTTAACTAGAGAAATTGCAAAGTTGACAACTTTTTTAAGCACTATCAATTTATCCCCCCAATTTCAAGCGGACTCAAAGGACGCCATATAATCCTAATGTCCTATATGTAGCTCTCTCACTACTTAAAACCACTTCAGGGACCTGATTCTAGATTGTCCTGTTAAAACATGACCTACTCACATATTTACTTTTCATAAACACAAAGAAGATACATGCATCTGTTTTTAGTCTCTTCTCAATCTCTTGTTTGACCGGTGATATGGATTATGGACAGACTAATGTAAGTGTGATGAACCAATTATCCCTGAACATACTTCAAAGTTCAAACCCCTCTCTTATTATATTATAACTTGTGTCACTATGGTATACTATTTTCTGACGTCTATTGTTATAACTTGTGTCAGGAACTTATTGTCAAGTTTTGGGGACTTTGATGATGAGAACGATCCGTACGAAGCGTGTATAAAAAAATATGCAGCCATAGCCTTGAACAAGTATAACTCATGTCACAAAACATCTTTTGTTTTCGTGGGAACTGGTCCCTCTGTGTTGGGATACACTTCAGCTGCCTGTTATTTGCATCTTAACTTCAAGGCTAAGAAGAATGATCCATCTGATTATTCAGTGTGGACTTTCTTCACTGAAGTCATCATAATTAACAAAAATGTTTCCGTGGGCTTTACTTGCTGCTTGGGTTTAAGTACCTCATTACCAGGTTACATTTATGAACTACGTAACCTTAGATGAATTCATGTTGTAGTTACATACTTCCTCGGGTCAAATTTACTTGCTATTTATATGAAGTTGGAACCAGAGTTAAGATTGTTGGCATGTTCACAATTGTGCCTTTAATAATAAGATAATAGTAAATGTCAATTAATTTGATGGTGAAAAGGTCTTTTGGTGGATTTGTTTATCAAATAAGGCAATGGAGCAAGTAAAGTGAGACGGGGAAGTATCATGTTTTTAAAATCTTGCCTCAGTTGTTATTGTTACTACCAATATGTTAAAGCTTTATACATTTTCATGCAGTTGAAGCCAGTACTGTGGGTTGCGCATTTTGCTCTTCTCATGATATCCATCACGGGCCGAATTTCTTGGGATATCATAATGGTAGGGAAGATGATGCGAAAACCTTTTTATCACAAACCAAAGAGTTGCGTGAATTTATACGGAAATGGTATGTCAAGGCCTTGAGAAATTGTTTTTTTGTTTATTTGGTTGCTCATATAAGTAATATGTTATGGAGTTTTTAGTAATCTGAGTTTGTGTAGCCAATATTCTATTTACTTAATGAAATTGCTTACATTTTTATCCTCGTTAAGATTTTTTATCAAGTTCTAATGTAATTCTGATTTACATTTGTCCTAACACTAAAAAAATTGTATACAGTAAAGAAGAGGGGTTCAGTCCTAGGTTCTCACATCCTGGAACCAAGTACTCTAGCGAGAGATATGAAGACTCTCCCATTACACTTTCAACTATGGCCTTGAACCTTTTTACTAGTGGGAAGAAGGTATTATCTCTTACTTCTAATCTCTCTTTGGCCCTTCTGTTTTATTTCTACACTTTTCATTTTGATTTTTTTTTAAAAAAAGCTTAACAAATTCCAATTCCATAGTGGACAATTTGATGGGAACGGAAGGAGCATCATTAGTTGTAATTTCTTCTTTCCAATTTTTTATTTTTTTTATCTAACCCTATTGTTTCCATGGCTGTGAATATTCAGGGCACAAATTTTGAGTTTGTGAAGCCTGGCCCTGAAATGAAATCTCTCGGAGTGTCGGGTATCCTCACGCATTTAAATTTTAAGGCTAAAAACAAAGATGATCCTGGTGCTCCAGTTGAGACTTTTTTTGCAGAAGTTGTTTGTGGTAGTTCTTATGTCTTTGCACGATTTTGCGTGCTCTTGGATCCATCCAATTCTATATCACCTGGTATGTGTTTTGAATAATTCTACAATTAAATTGTTTATTGTTATGGCATTTTGAATGATATTACAGTCCATTTGACATTTTCTTGTTTCTTTTTTTATCAGAGAAAGTTGAAGTTCATGGTTGCAACTATTGTAACAGAAGCAGCAGGATCTATCATGCTCGATGTGGGGGGTACCTAACTGGTCGGGAATATTTACGTGATGAGATGATGAAGCTTTAATTGTAATGAATGTGTGTACTTTGAAGGCTTAAAGGAGTTACTTTTCACTAGCTTTTTGTATATGTATGAAAATCATAGGCCTATCTAATATCTATCGACCTTGTTACGAAATTAGGATTAGGTTTAAATTGTTGTTGTTTTATCTTTTATAAGAGTTTGTGTTGAAGTTGTGCTATGGTTGGGGTTTTATGAATACTTGCAATACTCTATTCTCAAGTCATCGGGGAATTTTATCTTTTATAACAATGAACTATAAGTAAAATTTATTGTTGTTTAAAATTGAATTTATTAAAGGGAAATTCCACATGGTAGCATCAAGTTTAGGTGAAATGCCAATGGTAGCACTTTTTAAAGAAAATTTCACATGGTAGCATCCAGTTTGTGCACTATCTAATTGCCGTAGCATTTTCCGTTAAGTTCTTGTTAAATTCCGTTATATTCATCATTTTTTAAGTTTTTTTTCATATGGTAGCATCCAATTTTTGTTAATTTACCATCTTAACTTTTAATTCACCATTTTAATGTTTAATTCACTGTTTAATTCATTAACGCTCATAAATGTTTAATAATTTTATTGAAAAAAATTATAAATGTTGAATAATTATACGGAAAAATAATTTTAACATTTAATTCATCGGTCGAAACAAGTACTCTTTCTAATAAGTACTTGTTTCGATCGAATTTTCGAAAGAGTTATCCCATAATGATAGTAACCACGTCCGTTGTTTAAAAAAAAAATCGTTATGATGGGTAAAAATTACGTCAAATATCATTTTCGGTTTACCTATCGGAAAATAGGCGTATAAGTACTTATTTCGACCGGATTTTCGAAAAAGTTATCCCATAAGGATATTTGCAACGTCCGTTTTTAAAAAAAAAATCGTTATGACAGGTAAAAATGACATTAAATATCTTTTTCGGTTTAAGTATCCAAAAATAGTTGAATAAGTACTTGTTTCGACCCGATTAGATAGTTTCTTATAATTTTTAATAAAATTATTAAACATTTATGAGCGTTAATGAATTAAACGGTGAATTAAACATTAAAATGGTGAATTAAAAGTTAAAATGGTAAATTAACAAAAACTTGATGCTACCATGTGGAAAAAAACTTACAAGATGATGAATTTAACGGAATTTAACAAGAACTTAACGGAAAATGCTACGGCAATTAGATAGTGCATAAACTGGATGCTACCATGTGGAATTTTCTTAAAAAAGTGCTATCACTGGCATTTCATCAAAACTGAATGCTACCATGTGGAATTTCCCTTTATTAAATTGATATATTTTTAATCTAATCATTTTAAACTAATAATATTTTGTTTAAAATTATCAACTTATATGTTTAAAAGGAAAAAATATCTTTTATATGTCAAAAAGTAAAATCAGCAAAAATCAAAACTTGTTATTAACATTTTGTCTTTAAAAAACAATTTCAATTTATTATTTTTTTGTTTCTTTATTACATAGTATTCTAACTTTTTTTTTTTTTTATCTTAGTAGCTATTTAAAGTTATTGTACAACTTGCGAATTCTTAGTGTTTTAAAAGGAAATTTGATCAAAAGGTGAGATTTTAAAAAATAATTCAAACATGTAAAGTTTAAAAACCTATCATCATAATAAATTCTACTAAAGCAATATAAGAATATGATAAGTGTCACACTTTTAAGAGTTATTTTCCCGCCTAATTTCACTTAAGTTATTTTAAATAAATAGTTTATTAACTTTAAATTTATTCAATTGATTTGCTTAATTTTTCCTCATATTTAATTTTTCCTCATATTCTTTCCATTGGTGGTTCTATTATCATTTACAAGTCTTCAATGTCCAATTCTTTTCTCATATTTTTCTTTAATATCTGGATATTTGGTGATAATTTTGATGAAAAAATTATGAAATTATTAAAGATGTTCATGGTGACATAAATATGTGTTTATTAAAGGCGTTAATGGTAATAAAACAAACCTACTAGAGCTGTTCATTCGGGTCATCGGGTTGATTTCGGGTCAGGTGTTTCGGGTTGGTTCAAAATCAGGTTTTGTGTTCACATTGGTTTTTACATAATTGTAGATCCATTTTTAAGTCGGGTCAAATTAGGTTCGGTTATAAAGTCGGGTGTCTATCGGGTCATCGGGTCTGTTTTGAACACCTCTAAAACCTACCAATCATGAACATAACAAATCCATAGGGCATTGGTGTAATTATCTTTAGTGTGTATTAAATTCTATTTTAATCTATATTACGTTGAGTTTTTTACTTTGATTTTGAAAACAAAATCTAGGTATATACTATTAACAAGGGTTTTTGTTGTTTTCTTTTAATATTAATATTTAATTTTTGGGGTTTGTTAAAATAAAAAGAATACACATTTGTTATTTTTTTCTAAGCAACTCAATTTTAGTATTTTTGTGACATCTTTATCAATATAATTCAAGTAATATTTTTGGGTTTTTTTAAAAAACAAAAGTATAATTTTTATCATGCAAACTTTTAGTATTTTTTCGACATCTCTCTTATTTTCTCAGTCACTTTAATTATTTTCAAAAAATTTTAAGCTGCAACTTAAATTTCAGTGTTAGGTATTCATATTTCAACAAATAGAACAATAATATTTCATTATTAATTAATCAAGGGTTAAGACCAATTTCACATCCGTTGGTTTAAATTTATTGTCGTATAGTAAAATTAGATTTTTTTTTTTTTTTTTGTAAAAAGGATTGAAATTAGAGTTTTGATCAGGTAAACTAATACTCCTATTTTACAATTCGGTTAATAATTACGTTTCAAGATTATCAATAATAAGATTTAAATTTGAAGATTTCTTATTAAAATAAAAATGAAGTTTATTCTTACACAAACATTTATATTATACCCGATTATTTGGAAATTGTTCTACTATATAAAAAAAGTTGCTAATTAATATGATCCATCAAAATATTTATTATCTCTAATTGTTTAAAGTTTTCAAATTACAACTTAATTTTGTCCAATATCTTAAAGGATACTTTTCACATATGGTCTTCAAACTTCATAAATTAAATTTTCAAATCGTAAATAATCATGAATTACATTTGCGCGCAAGTTTTTATTTTAGATTTTATGAAAAACGGGGAATTCCACGGGAATCTAACAAGTAACTTATACTTTCTCTATTCCAATTTACTTGCAACATACTCCTTCCGAATTATTTTAGATGTCTCATTTGGGTTTTTCATGGTTAAAGGGTGGTGTGAGTTCATTAAAAAGGTGGTATTTGGGTATTTTAATTGATTAAATTAATTGTAAAGGTGGTAGTTGGGTATTGAGAGTAGTAAAAGTGGATGTATTTAGGTAAAAAAAGATACACAAAAAAAAAATGGGACAAAATTGATATGAATTTGCCAAATAAAGAAATAAGACAACTAAAAAAATTCGAAGGGAGTATGAGATTACCACACTATTCATTCATTACTTTTAATTCGCGATTAGTTTTTGGATAATCACATGGTTAATTACAATCTATACAAACTTTTGAATATTAACCAACATTTTGGATAATCACTTGGTTAAGAGTTTAATTTTTTATCTTTTTCTTTTTACCTCGATTTCTAAAATCATAACTCTCATTGTATAATTGCTAATCGTTAATTTAAGACAATCTAGCACCTCAATCTAAAATTTCTAAAATCAGAAGTGATGGGTATGTATTAGAGTATATTATATATCCTGGGTGTCAACCACCTATTTAAGATTTTGATTACGTTGATTCTTTGACAAGCTTCACGACACAAGCATAGCTTGAAGAACGCCAAGGATATTAAAAAACGTAAGCTGAATTCTTTGATACCATAAACATAATGAAAGCGTTAGACAAAATAGTTTATTTGGCATTTTTAAGCTTATTTTTTTACAAATAGATGATTAAGTGGTCAAATCCTCTAATTAAAGTATTCGGGTTGAAATTGCTTGTTATGAATCAGCTCTTTTAAAACAAATTACTCCTAACAACATGTTCAAAATCAGCTAGTCAAACCAATTCATGAATCGATCAAATCAGTTACTCTAATCAGCTACAAACTGCTAGCCATTTGCCAAACACCAAATGATTCTGGATTTTGGCTACAACTTGGTTCAACAATGAGTAAGTCCAAAAATAATTTTAGTACTTCTAGATTTACATAAAGAAAAATAAATTAATATGCTACAAAATTTTCTAAAAGTTAAAAGTGTGATATTGTTCAAAGAAAAAGCAAAGAATTTTTTTTTTAAAAAAAAATATTCAATGCGCAAAAATCACCTCCACTTATCTCTCAATTCTTTTCGCTCGGATAAGATCCAGGTGACAAAGATTGCTGCCACAAGCGCAACAATGGTTAAGAGAAGTAAAGCATAGCTGAAGTCTTCTGTCAATGAGTCATATGTTCTCGAGGGAGCGAGGCGAGTGAAAAACAAATCAGTTCCATAAGCAAAGACGAGTGTAGTGGACTCTAGCTTTGCAGGAACGGAAACTATGCCTCTAAGGCCTTCTACTTTGAGTGCATGAGTCACATACAACTGCAAAATCACACGTCATCAGATTTCAGGAGATACCATCTTGGCAACACATGTTATTGGTCAAGTAAAAAATTTAGAATGGGATAGCTACATCGTAAATTCTAGAGTATATAACATATCCTGAGGACTACAACCAGTTTAAGCATTTAGGCAAAACATGGATCAGAAGCCCACGAGACAGGAGCCGAAAAGTCATGAAAGGGTTCAAATCTCATCAGCTCCCCTCATTACTTCATGTGATGTCATGTATGGGGAAAGCATGTGTTGCATCCACGCTTCTAGATACTACTAGAGGGTTGTGACTCGTGACTATATCAGATCTTTGAAAATCTGAATTTAGAAATTTATTTGATTGTTCAGATATATTACTAAAGGGTCTGTGATAGCCTCAAGTCAATTTCAGGTACTTTTAACAGATAACAGTGTCAGAACCAGGAAAAATCAAAAAAAAAATTATAAGAAAAACAGAAACTTGCATCTTTTGGATTTGTAGGGGGAGATCAGAGATAGGTGAAAGCTTGGTGTGGAAGATGCGTACACTAGAATGCATAGGGATACCAGAGTGGCCAATTTTAAGTTGCAAGTATATGGCTAACAAAGTCAGACATTCAGCAAAAACTTTGAATTAATCCTGAATAAAAATCTGTTAATGCACTCAGAGCCTACATCAAGTTTTACAGTATCTCCATGACTCAACAGTTTACCAGTTTTCAAAAACGTATTTCCTTCAAGGGGCTTGAAATCATTAAAAATGAATTTGTTAAAGAGGTTTGGTGCTTCATGATTCAATGCGGTAAAACAAAACCAATTAAACAAGACCAAAAAATCAAAGGCCAACTGTGAAAGAGGTGTAAAATTTAACATACTTGTGGGTTGATAGGCAGGGAGTCTGTAAGAGGTATAATTCCATCTTCCAAGTCAGTTGGGGTGGGATTTGCTGTCCGGCGAGGGTCAAGTAACCGCTTGTCAAGAGCCAAAACCTGCAAATGATTGCAAAAGTTAACATAATTAGATATGCAATGTTTAAGAAAAGAGCTCTCGTAAACATATATCAACGTGAACCTAACCTGATCACCAATAGTTCCGATAAGAAGCTGCTTTGCTGTTATTCCCTTTGCAGTCATGGTCACAGATATAGTTTTCACCGAATGGGTGAAAAAGTAAGATTGTGACTTTGTCATAATTTCTGGTCGAGAATAAGAAGAAACTGGAGAGGTCAGATTATGCTTTCCAATAATCACCTTCCAAACATTCTTGTTGTCCTGCAGATAGCAAATGTGTCAATAAACATGATTGTGTGAAATGAAATTGCAAAACAATATAGCATGATGTTCAAATTCATAGTTTTATACCGCTCGGGATTGATCATATAGCTCAATGACTGTCATTTCATAACGGTGAGCCCTGAGATTAAAATAGTGGTAGACAACCCAGTTCTCACTGAAAACCTTCAAGGAAAGCATGAAATGAGGCCCATGAGAAGAAAACAAATTAGCAATATGAAGAGAACTATATTAATAATACCAAAGTCTTAATCCCGACAATATGAGGTCAGCTATTATGAAGAGAACTAAAAGATTAAAAAGCACAGAAAAAACATACTGCGCGAACTGGACCCTGTGCACCATGGTGCGTCACACGGTGTAATATCCTACCGGTCACAGTGTCTATGAGGTACACAACCAACCATGCCTCATCTGGGGTCACTGATCCAATTTCCCCAGCAGCTTTTGGAGCAACACTGGCAACAAATAACAGATTTTTGGATATATACTTGTACATCACATCACGGTCTGCCATCACCTTTGCTTGAGTGTGAACTACCTAAAAAAAGTAAACAAGTTTGTAGAATCCATATCGGATAGTTAACACACAGCATTGCACAGAAAAAGGTAAAAGGAGAAAAAAAAAAAAAAAAGAAAAACAATGATCACCATATCAACCCCTCTTGGCTCCTTCCTAAAGAAAAATCAATATAGGATGTAATTTGGGGTAGCAATCATAAATTAATCATGCTATGGCCCCAATCACCACAGCACTCCGCTAATCAATATAGGATCTAATTTGGGGTAGCAATCATAAATTAATTAGGCATGCAGGGGATAAATAAATAAGATAACATATATCGCTTTTCATTCTTTGAATAAGACTTCTAACTTTAGGAACATAAAGCTTCACAACCTAGAACCCAAATGCACAGAATACCCTGATTCACCCAATCACAAATAACTCCTTCTGAGCATAAGCGCCAACTGGCCTGTACACACCATAAAGAGATATATTTGACAATCCAAAATGAAAATATAAGTATCACATATAACCACATTTTGAACCAAACAGTTGCTATCATTCATGGTTTCTGTATCCCATTGTTAAAAATTGAAACCAGGCTGCAAAGCCTGAAAGTCCTCATTCTGACAAAGAACCAAAACCATAAGTTTCTAAACTGAACTATACAGAGCCTGTAAGAGGTGGAACAGGTAAAAACATATACAACCATAAATCAAGGAGTTGGATATTTCAAAAATAACAAATATACTGATTCTAAATTAAGCACCCACCAATGGGTATCTAGCACATGCCAAGGTCAAGAAAATCCTATTAGTTGATTTCCCAAAACCTCCCAACGAGAACAATCTAGCCTAAATGAAGGACAGGAGCATAAGACATATTATGAATTTTCTCGCCAAATGATTAAGCAAAGAGAAACTACAAACAAAAATAAAAAGAACAAAAAGAATAAATAATTTGCAAGTAGTCAAACTATCCTTTTCCTAAACAATTTTCAGATTACTAAACATGATTAATTTAGATAAAATTGAAGTTCAACAACTTCTTTAATCTCCAAATATTAAGTAGCACTGGTTCCAAGAGGCTACACTTGCAATAGTTTCAACCATAAAAAATAACATTTAAAACAATAATGATGAAGCAACTTGAGGGCACTTTTTACCATCCAATTAGACTAATTCTGCATCCAACTAAACTTGAAGAAAATCTATCACCTGAAAGTCAGGAGTCCATTTCTTGACATATAACATTCTACATTATAATAAGCCAAAACCGCTATTTTTGACTTTAAAAGCAAAATAATTCAATAAAAAAGATCTCTAAGGACACCGTAGGACAATAGGCAAATAGGTAATTTGGTATCAGCATGTGACTAATTTTAGAGAATAAAAATGAGACCAAAGCATACCTCATTTGTTTTCCTTGCAGCAGTTGCAATGATCTTTTCGGAATCAGAAGGGAGTATAATGGACCATAGATCCCTTGAGCGGAAGCAAAACTCATCGCCATTCAAGCATTTTGCATGTAATGTGAAGCCTCTCAATATGTTATTTTCAGTATCAACTGAGTGCCAGTACATATTCGAAAACTCTTTGCCAAATATGGTGATGGCTTCAGGAGTCTTTGGGTATAAATGAACATTTCTATCTGCATCTACCATTAAATGAAGACGCTTTTCTGTTGAATCCGCAAACGGCAAGGGAATGACTTCAACAACAGAATGAGTTAAGCTCTGTGAGCTCAGCTCTAGCCCCAAGTAAGTGTCAACAACTGAAAGAATACCAGGTGCATCAGCTACATTGCCGCAGCGGCCAACAACAAGAACGGCTGGATTCTCATCCAAAGCATGATGATGAGGAACCTGCCACTGGTACAGATTAAGAGCGACCGGATTTTCACATGTTTCAGACTTCCGCAAGTTTGACAGAAAAATGGACCAAACTACTCGCCCATCTCCAGAATGCAAAGCATAAACTTTTCCGGCTTTAGTCAGCGCTATAAGCAATTTCCTGAAGCCATTATGATCTCTGGTCAATTTGCTTTTTTCAGAACTCTGTAATCTAAGTGCCTGGATGGCAGCCATATCTTCAGGGCTAGCAAGCATTAGAGTCCCTTTAAGCTTCAAAAAGTGTCCCTATGTCATAAAAGCCAGTCAGAAAAATAACACAGGTCGAGATAGTTCTAAGACACACTCGAATGCAACAAGAATAGCAAATCACTAGCAAGGAAGCCAACAGACTCTGCCAGCAAGTTAGTAGAAGATATCATTGGCCAAAATTATTAGTTATTTGTTATAACAAAGAAAATGTACATCAAACTAATTCATCACCACAACTTGCCAGAAAACACCAAGTGTGATACTCCATATTTAGCTTGAATAAGGATTGATAGACTACTCATATCAACAAGGTGCATCTTCTTTTCATGGAAGTCCATTTACCAAGAACTTCACAGTTAAGCGTGCTAGGTGGGGAGTAATCTTAGGATGGGTGACCTCCAAAAAAAGTTTTCCGGGTGCACACGAGTGAGGCCAAAGTGTGTTGGAAAGGCTTGTGTTGGTCTGTGGGTCCACTCTACAGTCTCCATGGGTAGACACCGTCGGTTCAAGAGGCCTGGGTGTTACAAATGGTATCAAACCAACCCCTCGACCGTTGCTGTTTGAGTGTTCAGTGCACCTAGCGGAAGAAAAAAATCCTGAAACTACGGTCCAACGAGAACGTTGTATTTCTATGTGGGGGTGAGTGTGATACCCCAGATTTAGCATGAAAAGGGATTGATAGACTAACCATATCAACAAGGTGCATCTTCTTTTCATGGGAGCTCATTCCACAATTAAGTGGGCTTGGTGGGGGAGTAATCTTAGGATGGGTGACTTCTAGGGAAGTTTTCCCGGGTGCGCACGAGTGAGGCCAAAGTGCGCCGGAAAGGCTTGTGTTGGTCTGTGAGGTCAGTCTACAATCATAAATCGGTGCAAAGGCAATAGTCATATTATATATGAGTCTCTATGTTATGACCAATAACAAGAATAAAGCACTAGCTTCTAAGTACTACCAAGACCTCACAGCTTAAAAAACAATGAATCTACAATGAAAAGTATACCTTTAGCCACTCAACAAGACCTTGCTCCACTTTAGCAACTGATACACCTTTCTTTTCCAGGGGTAGCTCTGAAGTAGTTACATCTACAACTGAAGCAAGCCCATCTTCTCTACTCCAAACAATATCACCTTGTTGTAATAATAATAAAGAATGATCTTCCATAACAACTAATGCTCTGAAGCCAGAAGATCTATCAGTGCGAATATAATTATTTATGAAAACTTTCTGAACAAGCCCTCGATTCTGATCGATCTGAATGCTTTCTTTAAGAAGATCAGCACTATAGTCATGACCAAGCTTCACAGTGAAATGAATTTTACCACCCCCTTGTTGAATAATTCCAAAAGCTTGCTGCTCGTCAGTGAATGAAAGAGCATTACTAACAGCTGCAGAATCCTCAATTTTATCCACAACTTCTAGCTTGTTTTTGTCATTAACTCTCAAAAATACAATATAGAAATTGCACCTTATGGAAAACATCCTCTCGAGTTTTAAAGGTAGTACAGTAGCCATCCCAGAAAATTCAGGAACAAGATCATAAATATTTTCCTTTTGGAAACTGAGTTTTCCTTCTTTTAAGCTTATTATTCCCAGTAATGATCTCTGAGCATCCAAAGCTATTAATATCTCACTGGAAATGAGAGATATATCCCCAGAGAAGCCACCAGGAATGTCTACCACATCTTGCTTGAGTAACTCACCAGTCTTGACATTGATTCCATAGGCATGTAACTTAGAATCACCTGATACTCCTAATGCATACATGACATCACCATTCACAGGCTTGATTAACTGTTTAAGTACAACACTGACACAAAAAAAAAAAAATGAAATAGAGTTAGGGCAAGTAAATAGTTGTGCATTGTGGTAAAGAACGTAAAGTGAATAATTTGTCAAACCTTTCTAGTTCTAAGTTCCACAGGACTAGTCCATCTATGCTAGAAACTGCATGTAAGCAACCATTACTATAGACAAGAATCACATTATCACGCTCCATCTTCAAATCAATCTGCATAACAGCACCCAATGGAAGTTTTTAGACGACAATGTTAAACATCATGCAAGAATACCAAACTGTTTGGGACTGTTAAGAAAAACTAAAAAGTTGAAATACAGTTTTTCAATAAAACAGGTCAGAAAATGATCAAAGAGTTGAGTTTGTCTAAACTGTACCACATAGAAAGACGAAAACCTTAATGGTACACCAAATTCATCTATTACTCATCCTCAATTAAATAAAAGTATAAAACCAAGATTAAACATGAACAACAAATAAAGTAAAATCCATCACATAGTAAATTAAGAGATGAAATCACTAACCACTGTCAACAATGAAGATTCTGATGATTTCTTGACAGCAAGGAAGGACTCCCACACCATCTGCCCATCAGGAAGATTCCATGCTCTAAGGATGCTTCCCTTTGATGAGAGTGTAAGGACATCTGATCAAATATCAAATTAAGCAAAAATATATGTTAATAAACATAGTTTCTGGTTATGCAATACAAGTGCAATTGTTCATTTGTTCAGTTTTCTCCGGGAGCAAATCCAATGCGATATCAACTAACAACATTGAACTTATGTATTAATTATATACAGTGGCGGACCCAGGAATTTCAAACTGGGGGTACAAAACACGAACGTCATACAGTGGCGGACCTAGGAATTCCAAACGAGGTCTTGCCATCGAATCTCACCTAGCCCTCCCCTCCCATCAACCTACCCCATATTAAAAATAAAAATAAAAATAAAAATAAAAATACTTGCGCTGGGCAGTCATGTGACACTTGAAGGAATGAACCCTAATCAACTCAAAGTCTCTAGCATCACAAACGATGGGCGAAAATTTTTTCAAATATTCTGACCAAATCATGCAAGTCAATTGTGAAAAGTTAAAAGATAATGTATAAATTAATACTCCTTCCACTTCACAATTATTGTCTCATTTTCTTATTGGCCAAGTTCACCTCACATGTCCCAAGTACATTATTAGTATTAATTTTTTACCTAAATACCCCATGTTTACACAAGTAATGACCAAAATACCCTCACTTTTACTACTCACTATATCCTAACTACCACCTTTACAATTAATTTAATCAGTTAAAATATCCTAACTATCACCTTCTTAGTGGATTACATCCCACTCTTAATATCCGTGCCCAATTAAATGGGACAATTAATATAAATTGAGGCAAATAATAAAATATACCATAAGCACAAGAGATGAAAACTTGAAAAGTATCCAAAAAGTAAATTCGACATTAGTAGTAAATTGGAGGAATAATTTAAGTTGTTTACCAATAATTTTTCAAACACCTCTTATTGGATGATATCTCCAGCTCAGCTTTAGTTAGTTATAGCCTAACAAAATAATTAGCTTTTTTCTCTTCTTGATTTCTTGTAAAATACTTTCTGTTTTGTAGACACGTATTGCATCTGTGCAACACGTTTCATAGCTGCCTATATGAAGTATATAGCTTCTTGTTCCTTCTTTTGTAATCCATCAAATCATATGTGAATATCCAGTATACAATAAAAGAGTGTTTTGATATATCTTGTGTAAAACCTTATGGTGCTTTATTTTCATTGAGTAAGATTGATAAAATTCCACACCTCTCACCTCCCCCATCTTTATCTCTTTTACTTTTTCTTTCTTCATTTCCTCTCCTCCTTCATTTCAATTCTAAACTTCTAGTACTTCTCAAAGAGGACCCAAAACTCCCACAGTTCCAATAATAAGTACCAAAATCTGAAAACCCCATCAAAAATCCCCTCAATAATCACCATTGTTAAAAACTGGATGGCAACATTATCATTATCTTCTTCCCCTTTTACTGCTTACTCTTTTCTACAACCAAAACCCCAATTTTCAAGGAAGAGTTGGGTTGCAAAGAAGAGAAGGGAATGTTTTCTTTGCTATGATTTTTTTTATTTTTTTTTATTTTTTTTTTTAATTTTTTTTTTATTTTTTTTCTGATTTTTTTTTTTCAAAGTGGGGGTACAACTGTACCCCCTTGTCTCAAAGTGGGTCCGCCCCTGATTATATACTATGTTATTCAAACCTCATCAAGCACATAGTTCGAAAAATCTAGAAAGAATACTTACCCATTTGCATTTAGTTCACCATATACCCATTTGCATTTAGTTCACCATATTTTAGTCTTCACTAAAGTGAGAAAACAAACATTTCAAAAGCTTTGTATGAAAGTGAGCTTTTAACAACAGATTAGATCAAGAAGTTGGTCTTAAAAGGCATGGGGATTCTTGTTCAGGTGCTCATTTCAAATTTTTTGCAATTCCAAAACATATATGAATATATTTTTTTTAATATTATAGACCTCATTTGAATTGTTAGATCCGCCACTGATATTCTCTTTTTACTTCTTTTAGGAAATGTTGAAATAACTTGCAAGCTCATAGCTTATGGCATATAAGAAAAATATAGCATGCACCACCATACCGTGGAACGTATTCCAAAAGTATTTGAATTTACCACAAACAACGCATGTACTGAGACTACAACATAACCGCATTGCATGTGATCACATCTGATCGTTTGCACTATAATTGAGGGTGGTTTCCAACTTCATAATACCCCTCCAACATCCCTTGAAATTAATGAACTCTAAACACTTCCCTATTAGGAATATTTATTAATAAAAAAAATTAAAAGAAAAACCTCCAAAGGTGGTATCTTCATTCTCTCTATGATCTTCGCTTATAGTCAAGACATGTGAACTCTAAGCTATCTTTTTTCGTTCCAAGAAACCTCATTACATGAAAGCAAACACTTCAACATTCTCCATCCTTAGCTTAAACCACAACTATAAAGTCAACCTTTATACCACAAATCAAACACAAACACCCGTTACAAAATAATCCTAAGTACATCAATTTGCAACACCATGACATCTCCCCAACCCTAAAAGGCTAAAACTACATCATACCCATCAATCAACATTAAAACTTCAGATTCCTAATCAAAATTCCAACTTGTATAATCTTATCACCAATAATAATAAAACAAAAATAAAAATCATGCTCAACAAATCAAAAACAATAAAAATCAACTTACATTTTCCAAGCGTAATATCAATATGATCGATTGGATCCTTCTCTCCAAGCACATGCCTCCAAACTTCCAAAACCAACAATAATATCAAGGCTCATCTTCCAACCAAAAGATTAATACACATAATGAAATTTAATCAAAAAAGAAAGAACAACTTACAAATCTCTCCTCGACGGAGATCAAGAGAAGCAATAACACTCTCTTCAGTGGAAACAACAAGTCTCCTTCTTCCAGCTTTTGGAGTGTGGAAAACAGCTTGGTTTACTTTACCTAAGTATTGCTGATGCCTGCGAAAACGGAAAATTTAGCAACAACAATGAATCAAAGCTATGGATTCAGTTAGAAGTGAAAATTACCAGTCCATTAAACCAACTTGATCTTCGTAGAGAGCGAAAGCGAAGAAAGAGTAGGAGAGGTAGAGTAAGAAGAGGAGATAAACCCTAATCGCCATAGCCATGTCAATTGGCGACTAGCGAAGACGATGAAGGATGTTCTCGTAGAGGAGAAAGACAATTGAGACACAGAGATCTGAAAAATCAGGATGTTAGGAAATTTTATTCGACTAGGACTATTTCCTTTTTTTTCTGTTTTTTATTTAATGTTCCATTTATTTTATTGGACTAAGACAGTTGACTCCCCTGTTGATAGAATGTATCATAGTGGAGGGTAAGAGAAATCGAGAAAGACCTAAGAAAACGTGGATAGAGCAAATTAAGAGCGACTTGAGTGAGATGCGCCTCTCCGCGGACCGGACTAGATAGGAATAGTTGGAGACGCCAGATCCATGTTTTGGATCGCTAATAAGCCTTTCCCCCACCCTTTAAAGTTCATCTTGTTTTTCTTTACTTTTTTTTCCCTCTTGTCCTTTAGTTTTAATGATCCTCTGTAACCTTTGGTTAGCTTTGTCTTGAGTCATTACTGTTAGTCGGCACCTATTTCTCCTATAATGCAGGGCTCTTTTCTTCCTGGGGTAATTAATAGACCACTTTCCTCTAGTCCTCCCTTAAAAGGAGTACGGGTATGGATTGTTTGTCAACTTACCTCATCCAGACCTTGTTCTGAGCGGAATATTGGGTATGATGGTGATGATGTTCCATTTATTTATCTCATGGAAATTATCAATGGGTATTCTCCATGGTACTCTTAAGATTTTTTTAATTTCAATGGTACCCATACTTTTTTTAGGTAATTACAAACGTGACTTTATGGTACTTATTTCCGTTAAGTTGACGTTAAAATTCATTTAAAACCAAATCTAATACAAGGAGACTTAGGGAACCTTTAAAGCAAAATGCACAAAAGAAGGAGATGTCACCCAAACCAAATCCTGTTGAGTCTGATGATGGTGATGGTGATGATGATGATGTTGTCATGATAATTCCAACCCCTAGTGCACCATATCAGAGACAACCGATTTTGAATGTGGATGATGATGTGGATCCCACTCCAAACCCTGTAATAGCAGAGGAAAAACAACATGTTGATGATGTACATTGTGAGGACCATGTTGTAGTTGATGTATCTTTTGAGGAGCATCTTGTACCTGACGATAATGCTGATGTTGAGGAGGATAATATAGATGTTGATGGTATAGGTGAGTAACCTATAAACCCTAAGGAACCTGCTGTGATTGAGGAGGAGGATGTGGAAGTGTACCCCATTCCTACCTCACTACAGATTATTAAGCTCAAGGGTTGGAAACCACCAAAAAGGGAGTTTAGGCTCAAACTACCTGTTCTTAGAAAACAGAGAAAATCTGTTGAGACAGAAAATGGAGCCCCCCATCATCTCCTGGTAACATCAATGATGTGATACTTGAGAATGTTGAATTCTTGAATGAGATTAACCAAGATGAGGGTAATATAGAGGATAATGAGGAAGGTACTGTGGAAGGTTCTGTGGAGAAGACAACACCAAAGAAAACACCTAAGAAATCACCAAAGAAAACCCCAAAGAAATCTTTAAAGACAAGGTAACCCCAAAGAAACCTGAGAAGACAAAGGTGATCAATATGAACAAAAAAATCCCCAAAGACTACTATAAAAAGAAAGGGAATTAAGCAGGAGGTGACTAGAAAGTCTGCAAGCCTAGTTCAACAAAACAAGAAAAAGGAGGTTGTTGCATTTGGTTTAGGAAACTTGTTGAGTGACACTGATGATGAATCTTTCAATCCATCCATGTCATTGCATACTAGTGACGGTGAGAGTGTGTCTTTGGTTGATAGTGATGAAGAGGTTGAGGTAGAGGATGTTGATGCAATTACAGATAACTTTGATCCATTTGAGGGTCCAATTTGGAATGATCAATGTGATAATTTTGATAATCATTTGGCTAAGTTGTATAGGAATGAGCTTGACAAAGGGAACCCTAAAACTAGGAAATGGATTGCTAACTTGGGTCCACAAGAGAGATGGTCAAAACATAAATTTGATCCAAAATTGAATTGTGAGGTGAACAAGACAAATTTTGTAGAAAGCTTCAACGCAACCCTAGGTACTGACAGGTGCAAGCCTATATTAACTATTTTAGAGGGAATAAGGAGAGTGACAATGGTTAGGTTAGCTGCAAGGAGACAGAAATGTGCAGATTGGGAGAGGTTGCGTCCAAACATTGTGAGGAGAGTTCAAGTTTTGTGTAATGATAGTAGGGCTTTCATGTCTAGCGCAGGAGAAGAAGACATTAAAGAAGAGAAAGGGCAAAGCTAATTGAATGATCTTTCTGTTTTGTAATTGTAATTAGTAAATTTTGAACTAATTAGGATGAATATTAGAAATCATGGATCTTTTGTATGTAGTATATATGCTTATGGTTGAAGAATAGCTTAACTAACTTTTGTATGAATTTGAACTTAGTCATTTTATGTAATGTAATAGCTACAATTTGGTATGCATTTTGATCTACATTCAAGAATGAAAATTAAGAAGAAGAAACAATTTAATATAAATAACATTTCATTAGCTTCAATAATGAAGTTTCCATTACATAATACCTAAGCTTCGATGGATAACAATTAGGGCTTAACAATTGCAACAACAGGAAAATCATTACGACAAATTTCATGAAATCAATAACCCTAAATAAGCTATCAACTTTCTTGGACAACCCTGGAATAGTAGTTTTGAGTTCATTAAATTGTTCCCCAATCATGAAGGCATGAATAGGCCCTTGAACCTCTGGAAGTGCAGCTTCATCAAGATTTTCCTTCAAATCTGTAAAATAACCCCATTCAAATGCTTGGCATGAAATATATTTGTAGTAGATTCTTTCAAGATTCTTAATTGAACCAAAAACCCTAACATCATAGAACTTTGTTGGGTCACAATCGCATTTCTTCAACCTTACCCAACTATCACCACTTCAATGGAATTAACATTAGGGTGTGATCTTATGGTGGTACCGAAATACACTTTGTCGCAAAACCGATAAGTACCCTGGAGGAAGCAGGCCATGGTAGACAGGAAGAGGAGAGGGCAGAGAAAAAAAGGAGAATCATGTGTTTCAAATGGAAGAACCTGGGTAAAAATTAAATTAAACCAACAACAAACACACCATGGTTATTAGATTCAAATTTACTGTTAAGTTAACGAAAAAAACCTTAACAATGTCACATTGTAATTAGCTCAAAAAGATAGGGGTACCATTGGAATCCAAAAAAACTTATGGGTACCTTTGATAATACCCTATACCACAGGAGTATCATTGATAATTTTCCTTTATCTCATAATATTTATGGTTGTTAAAATCAGAATTCAATTTAAGATCGTTGAAGGGTAGGATCAAAGTCGGTAAAATCGGATCGTAGGATTGTGTGATCTTACACATGTGCATTAATGTGCTTTGGATTATTACTTTTATATATATATATATATATATATATATATATATATATATATATATATATATATATATATATATATATATATATATATATATATATATATATATATATATATATATATATATATATATATATATATATATATATATAGGGTCAAGTTCCAGTGAGAACCAAGCTTATATGAGAACCGTGAGAACCAATCGCCTTGATAAAAATGTGTTACTTTTATATAGAAAATGTGTTACTTTTGAACAAAAAAATGTTACTTTTGTTTTAAAAAAAAAAAAACTGTTACTTTTTAGCATAAAAAGTGTTACTTTCTGAAAAAAAAATATTTTTTTTCAAAAAATCAAGTAACACGTTTTTTTTCGAAAGGTAACACATTTTTATGTAAAAAGTAACAACTTTTTCTGTGTTTTTTTCAGAAATTTTTTCTTAAAGTAGCACTTTTTTGCCCAATAGTATCATAAAATATAGTAACATCTTTTTGCCCATAAGTAACACCTTTTTAGTAAAAAGTAACACTTTTTTGTAAGTCTGATTGGTTCTCACGGTTCTCATATAAGGATGGTTCTCACTGAAACTTCTTCCTATATATATATATATATATATATATATATATATATATATATATATATATATATATATATATATATATATATATATATATGTTTTAAAGTGTAAATAAAAGTTGTTTGACTTTATCAATTTTTAATAACTATTTTGAAACTGTGAATGATAAAACTTGAATTTTTATAGTGGTGTGCATATAATAATTATTTAAATACATATATATTTTATATACATAAGTGAAATCTAAATTATTATGGAAAATATTTTACAATTGAAACAACCGTGTAGGATCGTCGGATCGTTGGTATCGTAGAATCGCGTTATGATTTTATCACCTTTCTTGTTTTAAGTAGGATCACACAACCCTAGCAACATTAAGATCCTAACTATGATCGTCTATTTTTCGATGTAGGATGTCATAGATCACTATCGAGATTCTAATAACAAATGATACTACCCTTAGAAAAATTCTAACATTTATAATATTTTCTACATAAGATTGATACTTGATTAGGATCAAGCTCGAAGAATTCTATTAACTTTAATAATATAGATACTCTTGTGAGAGATCATCTTTCCGTGAGATGACCTTAAACTAAGAGTCAATGTACTAATTTTGAAAAAAAACAAAGAAAAGAATTGGTGTCTCATAATTTTTCAAGTATCCAATTTTTTAAAAACATTTAAAATCAAAAGAAAAGACTCTCAAAACATACATGTACAAACTTGACTTTAAATGTTAAAGGCCCCTACTCATGATGTTAACCCTACTTTTGGTTTTACAAAAGGTATTAGATTCTAATTTGTGATGTAAATCAAAGTATTAAGTATGCGTTTAATACAACACAGTATGTATGTGTTTTATAACGCAAAAGTTTTTTTTTTTATGTAATCTACATATATATTTATGGTTACACATGTGAAATTTGATATTCTATCAAGTAAAAGTAGGTGTTTCATGAAGCAAACAAGTTGTTTAAAATTAGGTGCTTTAGAAAGTAAAGTAAGTTTTTTTATTTAATTTTATACTAGTTAGTGCCCGTGCGATGTACGGCTTGATCAAATTTTCTAATATATTTATGTATATTAAGAAATTAAAATTTTAAGAAATAAATTTTACATTATTCTTATACTCCTATTTCATTTTACTCTGAACAATTGTTTGTATTACGTAAATTGTATCATATTTTGCATAATGCGCATAGGTGGTTGTGAAAGTTTAATTCACGATAAAAAGAATAACAACAAAAGATAAAAAAAAAGTAACTATACATATAATATAATTATATTTATAGTACTTTTTTTATTGTGAATAAAAAAGAAAATGGTTTGTACATGGAGTATAAAATACGAAATTATAAGTTTTTTAATAAAATAACATATTAATTTTTGCTATCAAAAATAATTCCTTTAATAATAAAATTGAAAAGAATTTATTATTGAAATAAATGAAATATAATCGAAAATAGTGAAGTCAAAGATAATCATAATAACAATGACATCATCATTGCATTTTGGAGGGAAAATTTTCAATGAGAAGGTGACACGTAAGCGATTTTAAAAAGGCATAATGTAAGCAGTGTTTTGTTTTAGTAATAGTTATAGATAATTTGGTGGCATATGTGAAATTTGATATTCCATGAAGCAACGTAGGTGTTTTATGAAGCAAAATAGGTAATTTGACAAGCAAAGTAAATGTATTATGTAATTTATATACGTGTTGATTTTGTGTATATGATTTATTAGCAGCATGTCCTGTTTTGATAGCCAAACTTTTTAATCAAAGGTATTATATCATGCCTCCAAAAGCGGCAATTATGGTGAAACATTTTTATAAGCATTGCGCAATTTTCGTCCTTTATAACTTATATTTATTAGTTAATTAACTCAAAATAAAATACTCATTTAGTTGTCATTATCAAAACAACATATACTAATCTCCTCATCTTCAAAAATGTGTTGACCATTTTTATATCAACATTCCCATTAAACTCCACATTCCATTATTAAACCATAATCAACGGTTCAAAACCCACTATATCTCAATCCATAGCATCCCATTTGGCAATTTGCAACATCTCTAGACTAATCACTATCATTTTCTCTAATTCAGGCCCGTTCTGTTTATTTTTTGTCTCAGCAATATTTATATAATGAATGGTAAAACATAAATTCTTGTATGAGACGATCTTTTTAAGGAATCAACTCAATGAAAAGTTTATGTTGACAATAATATATGTTATATACTCTACCACGCCTTCTCACACGAGAGCCTATTGGACTAGAAGTGTGGATGCACATAGGCACTGAATATTCCTCTTAGGTTTGGTTATGATTTGAATTTTCGTGATGTTATCACGTTGGCTTCTGATATCATGTCAAGTAACAAACTTAATCTAAAGCTTAAGTTGATAATAGAAGCATTAGAATATGTTATATACTCTAACAGATCTCTCCATGAAACATTTTCCATATATGACTAAATAGTTCTAGTTCAAGTTCAAGTTCAACTAATATAATTATTAGCATATAGACTTCTTGTTTTGACGTACTTATTTTGTTTTGACGTATCTAAATTCAATCCAATTTAAAATGAACCTTATACATGGAAATAATTTTATAGAGTCTAAAAAATTTAGATTACTAGACAGTTTTACCCATAACTAGCTTGAATCCCGTGCCAAGCACGGAAAATTTAAAAAAATTAAATAATTTCTTAAACATAAACAAATTTTATTTAAATTATCATGATATTAATTTGTTATTTGTTAACTATAATAAATATAGAGAAAATAATATTTGACGTCTAAGAGAAATCAAACGATCAATTTATATTTTCTTATGCTCGTAATATGAAGATATTTTTTATGTCAAATATTTTTTATGTCAAATATGATTGTAGTAACGTTTTATTTTAAATAAAGTAACTTTTTATGTCAAATATTTCTAACTGTCTTTCTTTTGCATTATTCTCTTACTTGAATTATTCCTTTGATTCTTATTCTTTAAATGTGTTTAACATTTAACGGGTCAAATTTTACTTTAATATTGTGCCATAGAATTGAATGTATTTTGGAGGGAAAACAATCAACATGAGAGTGACATGTGTTCTTTCTAAATAATGGTTTTAGTATATAGTATAGATAATCGAAGATCATGCTCTAATCATAGTTTATTTTCAATATTCAAACCTTAATCTTTCTAAATTGTGCTAATTTCCCAATTATTTTACTCTCTAGCAAAAATAACACCATCTCAAAAACTCTTTTCAAAGTTCCATATTCTCTCTCCTCTATTGAAGGCAATAGAGATCTTGAACACTTCCACTTTTTCACAGCCCATTATTTTCTGTTCATAACCATCTACAACCGACTTTATTTTTTTTTTTTTCAAAAAAGGGTCTACTCATTGTATTTTGGTTGAAAGCTGGAATGTTTGAGCTCATTTGGTGGTAATTTGTGCTACTTACATATATTTATGCTAAATTTTAATGCAAAGTTTGAATCTTTGAATTTTTAAGCTCATTTAAGTTAATGGGTATTGCTTATTTTTTGTGGGTTTCTTCAAGATATGAATTTTGTTAGATAAAAATTCAGCTTCTTGTTGTATAATCTCGATCTATTGCTAAAATTTTCACCCTTTTATGAGTTAGATCGTTATGGTATGCTATTGGGTGACTTGGGGCAAGTTATAAGTAACAAAAGATGGGAACTTTATTTCTTCAAATGATGAAAATTGCTTATTTTGTGCATTGTTTCTAAATGGTAATGAGAAAATGCTAGAATTAATTGCTATATAGAGGCTGTAATTGGAAAAATAAGTTTTGATTGTGTTTAGGGAAGTCAATTGTTACTAAATTTGGATGCTTTTTAAGGGTCAAACTTCCTATTTATAGAGTGTAGCTAGATTTGTTCTAATGGCTTCTATTAGAAGAACACTGTCCCCTGTTCCACGCCCTGGTTCAAGATCAAATGGTGAAGCTTGTTCAGTTGCATCCCCATTATCTAAATCATCCTCTACTGTTCAAAACCCTATACATCCAAGTGGATTAACATATTCATATTTCAATTCATTGGAATATGCATTGTATAAAGTGCATAATCATATACTTAGTTGGTTTTCCCATAGATCATCGCGTTCGTTAGATAGATCGAAACCTAAAGGGCAAGTTTGGAGAAGGGCACTTATACATTTTTTAGTGTGTTTTTTGGTTGGAGTGTTTATTGGATTGACTCCTTTTGGTTCCATGTCTTTTCTTGGAAGATATGGGCCTCAAGATCAGACTTTTTTCTTTGATATGATGCCTTCCGCGGTTAAATATCCGCCTTTTAGTGCTAGAAATGTGTCCTCTGCAACCGAGGTTCGTTTAGAGAATCATATGAGGTTGGGTGTTGAGAATGCTACCTTGCAAGAGTTAGAACAAGGGTCAAAAGAGATTGAAAGGATATCTAGTGAAACACTAGCTGTTAAATGGGATCCTCCATTGGAAGTTCGGAAGCTCTTGATAGTTATAACTCCTACTTATACTCGACCATTTCAAGCGTACTATCTCAATCGATTGGCGCAAACGTTGAAACTTGTACCTTCACCTTTGTTGTGGATTGTGGTTGACATGAACTCTCAATCTATGGAAACAGCCGAGATTTTGAGGAAGACTGGACTTATGTACCGACATTTGGTCTGCAATAAGAATATAACGGATATAAAGGACAGAAATGTTCACCAGAGAAATGTGGCATTGGCACACATCGAAACGCATCGCCTTGATGGAATTGTGTATTTTGCAGATGATGCCAATGTTTACTCCGTAGATCTTTTCGCAGAATTGAGGCAGATAAGGTATATACTATATACCTCTCACAATATTGAACTATGTGATTTATGACATTTCTTGCTTGCTGCATTAAAGTTTGGTTGTATTTGCGCTTTTTCTTGAGTTAAAACTTAGGCGTAATACTATGGCTGAGTTTGTTTTCATAGATTCTCCGTTTTCTAACTTAGATTATCTTTGTAATTTGCATTTTCTGACTGCTTTAGCGTTCAATTATCCTCAATTCGACGTGTTTATCCCTATTTTTGTGCCTTAGTATTATGCGGTGTACCTTGCTTTAAGCAGCTTCTATTAATGTACAGAGAGGGAACAACTCAATTATTTTGCAATAGGAATTGGCTATCCCCTCTGGTTTTGAGAAAAAGCCGCTTCTTAAGTTGTTTAATAGTAGAGGCTGATCATCTTATTTTGTCCACTTTTTGGTGATTTGAACCATTTGTTTCAACAAAATCAAGATCTTTTGATCAAGGAATAAGAGTCTTTCGTTGCGTAATTGATTTTTTGCGCTACCATAACGGTCTTGTGGGCGTCCTTTGGGTCAGGCTATCTACCTTGAACGGTAGACTAGGTAAAAGCTTTTGACATTGAATGATTGAGGCTCTAACTCTGAGCAAAACCCGAGTTTTACTGAATTTTGGTTCATATTGATAGTAGACAAAAGTGTTTAAAAGGAGTAAGAAAACTCGAAATGATTCATCCTTTAATTTCCATGATTTTTTTGTAGAGTTAATGTTGTTCTATGTGAAATACTATTCGTCCAAGATCCCACGATGAAGATAATGACTTTATAATTTAGTTGACATTCTCTTTGGGCAAGCACCTAGAAAAAGTTGACTAGTCTTAGTGGTTTTGATCTTACCCTTGATTTCTAGAATTTATTCTCATTTTTGGATGTGTCGCCTATTGTTTTCTTGTTACAGGCCTCAAAGCTGATCTCCTCACATAGATTTAGTATCCTTAAGTTTACTTTCACATCAATATGTAACTTGTGTGCTAATTATTTGTGTCTGCACGCTGTAATATAGATTGTCTCTTTGGAGTGATCAACAACAATGCAAAAGCCTTAAACCCTACAATTTGAGGCATTAGAAACAAGAAAAGGATAAAAGATGGTTGTTATGAAAGGTGTCACTATATAAGAACCTTTGAACTACCTAGCTTCTTCAGATGTTCTTTTCCATGAGCGAAAACTAAACAAATTATAAGTGTTACTACTAATAACAAATAATAGCAATACCAGTTGTTTGACCCAAATCCGGTAGCTTCTATATATGTATGCATTTTTGTAGTTGGACTTGTGAATTCCTGACGATGTTCATGTTTGATGCGTGTAATTGTGTAAAAGATCACATATGCTTTACTTTCCTGGAGAAACACTTAAGTAGTACTGCATGACTAGATATGTTCTTCTGAGGCAAATTTCTAGATGATAAATGTTTATTGGCTTATAACTTTCTTGAGATGCCCTCGTAGTTGAATGGATAGTGTCTCTGTCAACAAGATCTATACATAGTGCAAAATTATGGTTTTGCTCACGGTAACAAAACGGATATCGCGGTCTAGACAAATAATTTCATGGTCAATGCAACCTATATTTAGGTTACAGTAAACTTAAATACCTTTACAATACAATTGCGATACGGTCATACAACCTTATTTATGCACTATGGAGTATGGATCTATAACAGCTAGACTTATTGTTAAGAGATTCTATGTGCTTTCTCATTGAAGCCCTTGGCAATTGATCTTCAATTAACAAGGGGGATATCTTCGTGTTTGACTAAATATGAATATTAGTAAGGAAAAATTGTTTCTAAAAAGCTAACCTTTTGGCCATCTGCAAATAAAGAGTCAACGTTTCATTTATTCAATAAAAAGACAATATTTGTCTCATTTTTGCAAATAAAGGGATAGCAGGTAAGTTTTCAACTCTAAATTTATTGAATAAATGAAACGTTGACTCTTTATTTGCAAAAATGAGACAAAGGTTGTCTTTTTATTGAATAAATGAAACGTTGACTCTTTATTTGCAGATGGCCAAAAGGTTGGCTTTTTAGAAACAATTTTTGCTATTAGTAATGAACATCTTATTGCTTGTAATTGTTTGTATTGTTTACTAAATATAATTTTTGTTAGTTATACTGCCGTTTACCACTTATGATGCCCCCTACATGATTCCAGGAGATTTGGGACTTGGAAGGTGGCTTCACTTTCAGTGAGGAGAGGTGCAATTTTTCGTGATGGTCCTGTATGTAATGGGAGTGAGATCATTGGTTGGAGGACTCGTGAAATGACTCGAAGATTTCATGCTGATATTTCGGGTTTCGCTTTCAATAGTACCATACTATGGGATCCGAAGAGATGGCACCGCACTACACTTGAGCCTATTCGGCAGATTGACACTGTTAAAGAGAGATTTGTGGTTGGTTTCTTGAATTTTTGTTGGCAAATCTTGGTTTGGCGATGACTAGTCCCTTTTTTTCTACTAGCTGGAAATTAAATTAAGTTCCCGAAATTCAGGGGCGTTATGCTTCGTAACAAAGTTTATTTATTTTGAACTCAATAAATATGATTTTTCATCCTCTCGATTTATGCATCCTTGTTCTAATGAGCTTATTTTTTAAAAAGAACAACTTTTAGAAATCTAGAGCACCATGTGAATCTTCTTATAATAAAAAATCAGAAACTCTTTTATGCTATGAAGAATGGAATTTTATGAGAACGAGGGTTATCATATACGAAATCTTTTTTTTTTCTTTTTTTTTTGGTGGGTGGAAATATCCTCTATGCTTTTGGACTTTCTCGCCGAAGAGGAAGTCATCTATTTACTGTTGAGTGCTAATGTCTTTACACCCAATATATCTTTTCAGGCTAGTGCATTCATTGAGCAAGTGGTCGAAGATGAAAGCCAAATGGAAGGGTTGCTTTGCTCGAGCATCATGGTTTGGCGCTTTCCCCTTGAATCGTCTTGCTTGTCATATCCTCGCAAGTGGTACATTAGCAAGAATGATGAGAAGCACCTTTCAACTGATGTAGTGTGATCTGAAATGAGAAGATTTAGGTATTCCTCTTCATCCTCTACTTTAATCGTGATAAGTTGGACAATGGAAGACTAAAGGTATTCTCCATTATAGAAATATATGAATGTCTTGAATGCGAGGATTTGTTAGAATTTAGAATATGGGTATGGCCAATTCAAACAAGAAGGAGAAGAGGTAATTCCCATACAAACCCTGATGAGGTTCACTACTAAAACCAAATGGTAGCAATAGGCGTTACTTATTAAGTTCATAAAGTGGCATATCTTCTCTTTTTCCGATGTGAGACAACTCATAAGTGGGTGATAATGGGCACTTTGACAGAACTAACTTTATTATTCATGGGAATTTTGATTTATTATGTTTTTTTCATGATTTTCACATGGTGTACTATTTTTGGTAATTAGCGGGAGTGATTTAGGATGAAATGGAAAGGTAGGAAGGGGAAGGGAGTAAAAGGGAAGGAAGGGGAAGGAATTATGAGAGTAGTCTTCGTTTGTTTAGGGGGAAGGAAGGGGACACGAAACAAAGGGAAATACCAATTTTCTTAATCGGTATCCGAGGAAAAGGAAACATATCACGTCAAACCCGCCCTTCCTTCCCCCCAATTCTCTCGATTTGAACATAATGTAGATGTCATCATGGACTATTTATTAAGAAATCAAAATAAGGTTCCAAGAATAAGGTAACTGAAGAGCTTGCTAGCAAAACCTCGTTTGGGGGGTGGGGGTGTTTGAAGTGCCATCAGCCTATAACTAACGGTGGGATCAGGCTCCAAGGAGCATACTACTTGAAGATCATCCAAGTTAACCTTTGAAACCAATATCAAAGCCTAAGCCAGACCAGGAGAGGAAAACGTTTACGATTCACGAACAGTAATTCAGATTGCTCATACTACTTTATGATCTTTTCTTTTTAAGTACGTCTTAATACTCAAATCTTTTATGAAATATGAACTCGAATATTTGTCAACTCGACATCTAGCATCATAAGGATTTGTAAATACATGAAACGCTAATAATTCTTTGACCATTCAAGTTCATATTCGTTTGTTCTCTGAAATACAGTCCTAACCATAAATCCCTTTTTAAATGCAGAAAGCGATTTTCCTACAAGCGCATTTTGCTTCGCAAAGTACGTTTGGCTGCAAGAATCAAGATGTCTTGAGCTGTGATCGTGTAATCAGGATTCAGGACCGTCATTTTTGGGCAGAAGTATGTTATACTAATGTTACACCCCCACAAGAAGAAGCGGGAGTGTATCTACGATTCAAATTTTTTTCATGAGGCCAGGTATTATTTTTGTACAGATCTTCAGTCATCTTCAACCCGTCTTTGAGTGGGCGGACTTGCCATATATTAGTTTCGTTTGCGAAGATGCAAAAGTGCATCGATCATTATATTCTAGTGATGTTAAAGTTGTTTAAACTAGATTTGTGATTGAGTGATGATGAGAATCGATGCTCGTTTTGCATTCCTTTAGTATTCGATACGTCTTTGTTCCTACAAGCTTTATGCTCATCAGCTGTATCTTTCACGAGTTCTATTTATATTGGCCTCCTGAAACATGTGTTAATGAGGTTGTACACAACAAAATCTGCACAAGAGAGTTGGTTGGATATATATATTCGATAAGGTTCCATCCTAAAACCAATTGGTAATAGGAATCGCTCATCAAGCTTATATGTTGATCAACCTCCCTCTAATTGTTCGATCTGGGATCACTTGTGGGTTATTTTTCCAATATTTCCTCCAGTCTGAAATACTTGTTGCAACATTAGAGTTTTTGCACTATTTATCTTTCAAGTTTATTTTATATATCACTGCTGATGTGTAAGAAAAATATATATGAGTGAGATATTGTTTGATTCGTCTAATTGTATACTTTTATATTATTAACTTTTTGCAATTATTAGTTATGTATATGTCAAGATATGAATGATCAAACTGTAATAGATTGGCCAAGGCTCGTAACCAAAATCAGATTGTTTGGGGAATGCCCTTGGACCCTTAGATCCAACACATCGCACAAACTAATGCATTGGATAACTAGTGCAAATAATGCTTCTATTTATCTTAGACTAATCTTTCTGTAATTGGTGAAAATTAAACTCTTAATATAAGAAAAGAAGAAAAAAATTTTGACCATTAGATAAACTTATGATTCGAGAGCAAGGATATTTATCTTAAACTTGAACTCTCCCAAAATAATGCTTCTATAATTATTATTTACAAGAATAACTTAAGACTTGCAATTCCTTTATACTCATCCTAGTAAAAAGAAGACCAAAAAGTTAGTGATGAAGCTCACTTTGTTAAAAATGGTATTGAGTGCACTTCACTTCATTCTCTTCTTTATTCCATACCCATACCCATAAACCATTAAGTTTCCCTTATGTTACTTCCATAATGCTCTATACTTGCCCATGATAGACCTTATCCTCCTAGCATTTCTCCATGGAACTTTCATTTCTTGCATTCTTCTTGTAGTTGTGTTCCTCATTGCACTTTGCTTCTTGTTCGCGTTTCTACTTTCTCTTCTCTTCCTTTCCCTCGCTCATGTTTACGAGTCGTTCTTGCTCGTATCCCCTTATCTTGAAGCATTCAAGTCGAATCTCGAGTTGGGCACTGTTTTTGTACTTTATAGTGTTCTACGTTTTGGAGTTTCTGTTGTTTTGGGATTCAAAATATGGGTACAACATGGGTTTTTTCGGCGTAAAGCAATGGCAATAAGTTGAGTAGATACTATAAAGTTTAATATGATACATCGATCTATAACTACACTTTTTGATGTGGGCCCATAGGCAGAGCTAAGGGTGGCCTGGGTGAGCCCTGGACTCCTCTCAACTTTCTTCTGCAAATTTTGATCACTCGAATAACTATAATTTGGTTTTTTGGTTCACCCTCATCTTAAGTGTTTGGCTTCGAGATTGTGTAGGAGGAATATGTTCTTGCAATTTTGGTGGGGAATGAGGCTTCCTATTTTGTACAAAAGTTCGATTGATTATAGGGTATTCTTATTCTTATATGGCTGATGTTTTATTTTAGCCATTAGAATTATAAATATTCATTATCATTATTATTGATAATGAATTACGAAAGTATATATTGTATTTAAAGGGTGTACTATGTACAAGAATTTGCAATAAGTTTTTTTTGAAAGAATTTGCAATAAGTTAGTTGTGAACATTGTAGAACATTTTATTTGTTGAAATTATTTAATCTTTCTATCCCTTCAATAAATTTTAGCACTATGTTTAAGGCTTTAAGCTATTTTTTCTAGATATTATAATATACTTTAGATATGTATGCAATTGTATTAGATATTTAAATAAGTAATATAAGTAAGGAGGATTTTGGAAACCCTTATTAGCAACCTCCAATACAATATACAAATAAGGATTTTTTTACTAGTGTAATGAGAACATCAGTGAAAATGTAAGTCATCAGATTCAAATAGGTTGGCTTACGTGGAGAGCGACTATTAGGATGTTGTGTGATAGGAAGTTATTTATTAGATTATAAGGTAAACTTTTACCGAGTTGCAACAAGCTCTTCCTTGCTATATGAGATAAAATGTTGGCATTTTAAAAGTCCTTGAAATAAAAGATAAATATAGCAAATATGTGTATGTTTTACGAGGATAGACTTGATTAGTAATCACGAAGTGACAGGGAGTTTAGGGTTGCCCATGAGGCCATGGCGATAATATATATGTGACAATTTATAGTCTTTATATTAAATTTTAAAAATTTATAATGGTAAATTACCAAGTTTAATATTTTTTTTGAAATGGCTAAAAACGGCAGGTAGTTCGTTTTATTTGCCACATTTTTTTTGAAGAACTAGTTTTATTTGCCACATAAGTCAACATCAATCAGTAATCCCAATTAGATGGAGCCCTTGAATAATCCAACATTAAAAAATTACTATAAATAATTCAAGCTTTTACTGATTTTCCAACAATAATTTCAACTTTTAATTAAACGTGAATAATTTCAATCCCAATCCCAATCCCAATTGTAAGGGGTTTGCTAAAAATGAACCAAGATAACCTCTTACTTATACAATAAGTCATTTTGCTTAAAAAATTTAAAAAAAGTATACGAAATTAAATTATAAAAGAATTGCAAAAAAACTAAAAAGAGAAATCAAGCAAGTTTAGTTTTTGATTTTAAGTTATAATTTTAATAATTTTTAATACTTTATTTTATTTTTTTTATCAATTAACGTGCAAAAATCGGTCACCACTTGGACACCAATGTTCTTGGGTAAGTGATCCTAAAATTGAGATTATTCATGATTAATCAAAAGTTGGATTATTGTAAGAAAATCAACAAAAGATTGGATTATTTTAGATAATTTTTTCTTTAAAAAATTAAATAAATAGTTGATCTGATGTAGCTCAATCCAAACCAAAATCATTCTGTTTATTCGGTTTTTAAAATGGGTAAATTATTTAGTTTAATTCATTTTTAGAGGGCCAAAAATGACATGTTAATTAAATTTATTTGCCACATAAAGTCAATATTAACCAATAAAATCATTTCATCTGGAGGGCTTCATAAGGATAATATGTGAAATTTTATAGTCATTTTATTAAATTTTAAAATGGTAAATTATTTAGTTTATTTTGTTTTATTGAATGGGCTAAAATTGATGGATTTGTTAATTTTATTAGTCACATAAGCTAATATCAACCAATAAATTCATTCCATTTAGTGAAACTGTAAAATTGTTAGTAAGTCTCTACATAAAAATTTAATGCCAAATAAATATAACAGTTCAAAAATTAATGAAAATTATAAGGGAGTTTTTTTTTTGAATAAAAAATTATAAGGGAGTTTTTTTTTTGAATAAAAAATTATAAGGGAGTTTAATTAATACTAGTTGATTCTTTGAGAAACAATCCAAATAACACAAATAGAAAACATACACGAAATTTCAAACCCCAAATCTTCCACGTACTCACCATTTCCTGGCAGGAAATTAGACACAATTTCGTCAATTCAATTTATTTTTTTTTTTGAATTTAATTCAATTTTATTTAATACTAGGATTATACCCGTGCTATGCACGGTTGAGGTTCACTTTTGTTTTCTACATATTATATGGGTTCATAACATGTAGGAAATATGACAAAATTTAGCTAAGTTCTCATGTAGAACCTTTTACCACTTCTTGGATATGCATGATAATTGTCAATTAAAGCTTAATCATTAGCAATTTAATACCAAATGTAATCACAATACATAAAGTGCTTATGATATTATCATAGTGATATACTTGAAAGATATTATGATTAGATATTCCTTCTTAAATTGGATGTTAGAATTAAATCTCGGAATGGTATACAGAAATTGCTGAACGACTCTTTGCCCGCACTCTCCTTTATATGGCTATGAGATGCCGCCTTCCATCCCTCCCTATACACTAATCATAGTTTCTATGAACAAAATACATTGTCTATGTTAGAATTCAATCCAAGAACCTAAGTAAAATCTTCACAAGACTAAGAATAAAGAAAATGCAATAATGAACAATTAAGCACCCATGAAAGAAATGAAGAAAATTGCATTGATTAGCCTTAGAATACAATCACTAATCAACTATAACCAATGGAAATGAAAAACAAAAGAGATTACAAAGAGTAATTGAAAAAACCCCAATTACACTCTCAAGAACCCTAATTTGGTTCTCACTTAATTCAATCTCACTTTGTGTTTAACCCCCTTGATTACAATGTAAAGTATATTCTCTCCTCCCATCTTAATGATGTATACAAGCAGTATTTATAGGCTAGGAACCAAGGGACAACAAAGAACTAAGTCCCATTTAAACAACACGTGAAACAGAAACATGCGGACCAAAATCAGTGCCTTTGCTCGACTGGAGGGTTGGGTCGAGCCATCCCGCTCGACCTGGTCGAGCACCCTACAGCCAGCTACTGACTTGGTCGACCCTACCTGCTCGACTGGGTCGAGCACTCCTTCTTTTGGTCGAGCCATAAGTCAAGCAGAGAGCAGCAACATTCTGATCTTGAGAGCAACTTAAAGCTATTGTTTACTTGTATGGCAGCCTTCATATATGCACTCAAATACTCCACAATGTCAAGACACACATGACAAGATTAACTCATGTGAGATTATGAGTCACAAATCCTAACAAACTCCACCTTGACTCATAATCTCAATTCCGTCAAAACACAACATTATCAAAACGTCTCCAAGACACCATTCATCATAAAGATGAACTCCACCTCAAAGAGGTGCCCCTCCCTTAAAAGGGAGTAAACCCATGACACATGAAAATTAAGCAAATGAGTTTGAGCCAAGCTCAAACACAACCCCGATCAAAGACCACCACAACTCTAACCATAAGCCCATCGGAACCATAGGACCAAGCACCCTTCCCAAGACAACCAAGCCCCAAGCTACAAAGTCTTGAAAGTGCTCCAACCTCCTATCAATGTGCTCCATCTCATGGCACCCCATGAGACCACATTCCACCAATGCTAGCTTAATCACCAAGTTGATACATCTTCGATCTAACACATTGCTACCCATCATTGTCATGTCATCAACTATCATATTACCAAGTGAATATGATACCCATTCCTTCAAGGTACACAAAGGAATGTCTCCACCTAATCTAGGTGACCACACATCAACATCACCATCCTTACCAAGAGCTACACCGCTATCGACCTCCACCTTCTCCTTGACGCTAGAAGAACCACAAGCCCGGAGATTAGCACACTCTACAAAGGAACTCAAATATGTTGACATGCAAGGATCCAACAAGTACCTTTTGATCCTCCCCGAGTTTCCCAAGAAGATACCCTTCTTGACTCGTAACTCAAATCCGTTTCCCATACAAGCATAAGCAATGTCACCAAAGAACCATACTCCGGAGTATTCTTGAAGCGCCAACTTCACCACTTTGGTATCCAACATTCCGCTTAACCCCACTTGTAACCACAACGAATAATGAGCCAAACCATGTAAAGCCTTCCTTCCCATCCATCCACATCTCATCCATCTACCTAATCCCCTTTGCTTCCCGGTTTCTTTCTCTAACACAATCTCCCAATCTTTGAATCCCTCAAAGATATCATCATGCTCCAAGAAATAACCCACCGCTTTCTTCAAAGCAAGCAAACACCGGTAGAAACTATGTGATGGAACCAAGAAAAGACTCCACATCACCGAGTGACCATCACCAAGAGACCACGTTCTATTCATACCCATCTTGGAGCTACCCCATCCTTGCTTGTAAAGAACACCAAGCTCACAAGATCCAATAGAACCTATCCATCTCTCTACACATAGACCAATCTTGGATAGAACCCCTAAGTCTCCCTCCATCATATGCCCATGTCCCAAACGCCACAAAGATTGCTCCAAAGAACCATGATGCTCGTCGGCCCACAAAGAACCCTTTGCCCTTGCCAACCCATCATCCACCGACTCGACTAGCTCATAAAGTGACCCTCTCTTCTTGCCCTTCATCACTACCCTAGACCCCTTAGTGACCACCAATCCATCCTTATCAAGAATGCTACTACTACCATCACTAACCAAGGCTCCTAGTGATATTAAGTTCTTCCTCATCTCCGGCACATGATGTACATTCAACAATGTAACCACCATGCCATCATACATCCTTACCCTCACCGACCCTACACCCACAACATTGCACACCGCATTGTTGCCCATGTGTACCACTCCACCTTGAACACTAACGTATGTGGAGAACAAACGTCTATGAGGCGTAATATGACAAGAACTACCCGAGTCAAGAATCCATCTATCACAAGATCTTTCCCTTGACTCCACAACAAGGACACAATCATCAAAGAAATCACTATCAACTACGGCCGCCGAATCCTCATAAGAACACTCACTTTCTTTATCCTTGTTCTTATCCTTCAATGGACAATCCCTCTTTACATGGCCCTTCCTTTGACAATTATAGCATATGACCTCCTTACTCCAAGACTTAGCACTACCCTTCCTATTTGGTCTACCCTTTACTACAAAGCCCTCACCATCATGTGAGTATTTGTCACTCTTGGTTAATTGTTTTCCAATTAACTCCCTTTGTAGTAAAGCCCCCTTAACATAATCAAGAGTTACCATTTCCTTCTCTTCAAAGTCTTCCATGGACATTCTTGGGGGTTTCTTGGACTTCCCCAAAAAAGCTTTCTCCAAGCCACTTTGCACAAGAATTGTCCTCATCTTGAGTTTTCACAACTCAAAATTGACATTTCTATCAAACCTCTCTATCTCAAATCTTGTCACCACCATGGTCAACCTTTACCACTTCAAGATTCTACCAAGAACTCCTTAAAACTATGAATTCTAAGCCTCCCAATACACAACACAAGCTCTGATACCAATTTGTTAGAATTCAATCCAAGAACCTAAGTAAAATCTTCACAAGACTAAGAATAAAGAAAATGCAATAATGAACAATTAAGCACCCATGAAAGAAATGAAGAAAATTGCATTGATTAGCCTTAGAATACAATCACTAATCAACTATAACCAATGGAAATGAAAAACAAAAGAGATTACAAAGAGTAATTGAAAAAACCCCAATTACACTCTCAAGAACCCTAATTTGGTTCTCACTTAATTCAATCTCACTTTGTGTTTAACCCCCTTGATTACAATGTAAAGTATATTCTCTCCTCCCATCTTAATGATGTATACAAGGAGTATTTATAGGCTAGGAACCAAGGGACAACAAAGAACTAAGTCCCATTTAAACAACACGTGAAACAGAAACATGCGGACCAAAATCAGTGCCTTTGCTCGACTGGAGGGTTGGGTCGAGCCATCCCGCTCGACCTGGTCGAGCACCCTACAGCCAGCTACTGACTTGGTCGACCCTACCTGCTCGACTGGGTCGAGCACTCCTTCTTTTGGTCGAGCCATAAGTCAAGCAGAGAGCAGCAACATTCTGATCTTGAGAGCAACTTAAAGCTATTGTTTACTTGTATGGCAGCCTTCATATATGCACTCAAATACTCCACAATGTCAAGACACACATGACAAGATTAACTCATGTGAGATTATGAGTCACAAATCCTAACAGTCTAAGATAATGATAATGATGATGGTATACTGAAATTGGTAAACTCGTATGTTCTTGATAACAATCGATAGTAGTAGTGATTAAAAAATCTTCAATTGTACCATATAATGTTGTTAAATGTGTGTTTTGTTAGTATATTACATACTATGAGTATTTTTGATGTTTCTTTTGTTGAGAAGTTAGATAAGATAAGAATGCGTAAACTACTACTAATGTATTGCTCTTAACTCCATTTCTCAAACTTGTCACCTTCTCTAATAAACTCACACTTTGTAGTATTGCATTTGGGAATATGAAGGGAGGGGTTACAAAAATTACCTTATATATTAGTTAATCTTACATGAATTTGTGGGTTAGATTAATATTCATATATTAATATTAGTATGAATTTGTGGAGTTTATGTCATAACCAATTGTTATATTACATTAAATAAAACACTTTAAATAAAACTCTTCATTGGTATTTTGCATTTCATTGAAAATTGCAATGTAAATGAGACACTTGGCACAACATATTTGTAATAGTGACACATGACAAAAAAGTTTATGAATTAGTATATTGTATGATGATATATGTGAAATATAATATAAAATATAGATCTGTTAAAACGGTTGGTTGGATGATTTGGACGAATTATTTTCAATTGAGTTATTTTCAAGTCAAATTAGTTTTAGATCGGGCTAGTTTCAGATTGGATCAAGTCAGTTCGAAGCAAATTCAATTCAACCCAACGGGTCGTTTGGCTTTAAGTTTTTTCCTTATCATTAATTTTTCTTTCAAAATATATGTATGATAATTTTTTCCTTGCGAGATAATTGGGTATGATAAATGTTGATGTATAATAATTTTGTTTTGACCAAAATTTATCCAATTTTTCATTGAAACTGATAAAGTGAAACTGAAAATACTGATGTGAATCAAAAATATGCTAAAACATTATAATTCAGATTTTCATTGGAATTGACCATTTTTTTCCAAATTTTTCGAATTGGATTATTTTCCGTAACACACAAAATTACTCAATTATAAATTATTTCACTAATTTTAGTTGGATTTCTAGTCAATTTCAAGTCGAATCAAACTTTCACCAAATTAAAAAAACAGCTACTCTTGTGAGAGACCGTCTTTCAAAGAGAGGACCTCAAAACAAAAGCCCATGTTTTTATTTTCTCTCTGATTTATACTAATAGGGCTACTTAGCCCATATATCTAAAAAGACCGTCCCTCACAACAATTTTGTATCGAAAAAAAACATTCAAACCCACAAAGGTGGAAAATGAAGCATTTAGGATGAACCTTCTCTAAACACCATAATATATACTAGTATTTTTTTTGAAGGAAAACATCATAATATATTTTTTTTTTATTTGAATTTATCATAATATATTTATTGATTTAGGAGTAGAATATTAATAAATTAATTTGATTCTTTTACACCATCATCATCATCATATCATAATTTTCAATAAAAAATTTTGAAGTATGAGTTTTTCTCCTGCAACTGAGTTTTCCCTACGACTTTCATCTTCTTCTTCAACCACTATTTCTTCAATTCAACCCCATAAATTTCACTACAATTTACCCTTTCGCAAACTACCCTTTAATCTAACAACTCAAACTACTAGTAAACGGTTTTTCTCCACTTATTCTTCAATGGCTAGTATTGGGTCTTCTGCAGATTCTTCTTCAATGGAAGAGAAGAACGAAAATGGTGCCATTAATCCTGTTTATACCCCTACTCCGCCTGATAGAGAGCTTCGGACTCCTCATAGTGGGTATATTTCTTCATTTTTGAATTTGGGTTTTTCTTGATTTTGTAATTTGTTTGTTGTTTTTCTTCTTTGCTGTTGTTTGATGGTAGTTGTAAAGAATTTCTTCATACTTTGTTGCAATTGAAAACAATCTCTTTATTGTTGTAAATACATTCAACTCCCAGGTGGGAGCGACTTAACGGCATTGAGATGATGGAATGTTGTTGTTGTTAGTGGTGGTTGTTGATTTAATCTCCATTTCTGGTTGACCTCCCAAAAATTGAAGTTTGACAAAGGTGTTTTTATAGGGATGGAGAATTGGTATGACCCACAATCCCAAATTGATTAGACTTGTTTGATTTCAACCTGTTTGAATCAGGAAAGTTTATGTTTATAACAGATATTGATGTGGAATTTCAAGATAGCTGAATTGTGAAAATACTGAAGCTGTTAGTAGTTTGACTTAATGTACATTTAATAAAGAATTTCATTTTACAGTTCATTACCTCAATGCCATTCGGTGGCTCCAACCTAGGGTGGAGTTTGGGGTGTACCTTACCTTTTTGGTAGCTCTAATAAGGAGGTTGTTTCTGATTGAGTCTTAATAGCAAACATCATGTGCAACTTCACGAGAACTATTTTAATATGATCCCTTATGATCCGAAGCCCAAGAACTATAAATCTTTAGCCCATAGAAATAAGAGGCAACATTTAGTAAAGAATTGATGTTTGGAAAGGTTTTTTTTGGGATTAGACGATTGGTATGACTCAATATCATGAATTGATTGCAAATGTTGAATTTTAATCTGTTTGAAGCTTAAAAATTTGAGATTATAACAAATATTAATGTGGAAATCAATATCAAGACAAATGAATAGTGAAAACTTGAAGCCCTTGGTAGTTTGCAAATCAATGCCTGTTTATTTACTTGTGCTTAGATTCGTTCCAGGTGAAAGCTTTGACATGTTAATTTTTTCTTCTGAATTTTACCACCAACTAGTTCTTTAATTCACATATTGTTAGCTCTATGAGGAATCAGGATAGCTCCTAGCTTAAGTCATCAATCTATATGGAATTTTGAACCTGTGGCATACATTCTCTACTTCTATCATGTATGGTGTGTGTCATTTGTTATTGGAGGCTGGAGCTGCTGTTTTATTAATGTAATATCTTTTGTTATATTGCTGTTTGTCCTGAATTACCGGTTATAATTGAGTAAAATCAGTTATAACATGTATTATGCCTTTTTTGTTAGGTACCATTTCGATGGGAGCACGAGGCAATTTTTTGAGGGCTGGTATTTCAAGGTCTCTATTCCAGAAAAGAGGCAAAGTTTCTGCTTCATGTATTCAGTTGAGAATCCCGCATTTCGCAAGCCGTTAACCCCTATTGAAGAAGCAAAATATGGCCGTCGATTTACCGGAGTTGGTGCTCAGATTCTTGGTGCCGATGACAAGTACATATGCCAGTTTCAAGAAGAATCACAAAATTTTTGGGGAAGTAAGTTTCTGCTTAGTACATGTGTCCTCATTTATAATTATTATGAAAACATTAATGAAATTAAATGTATTATCGAAGTGGCCTGTACTGCCATCTTTTTCTCTTTTCTTTTCAGTTTTTACGCTAACGTATGGTTATGGAAAATGAGAACTGTATTCGTTGCGCAACGAAAAATGCATTTTTCTTGTGGTTTTCTCTACTAGTTGTTTACTTGTGCTTTTTTAAGGACAGTCTTGCATTATGCCATCGGACACAGTAAATCACAATCCAGTTGTGGTTCTCATAGTTTGTCTGGAAATGGACAAAACATTAAGCCATCTCTATTTTGTGTCGTGCTTTGACGTCACTCTAGTATTCTGGCACTAAATTGGATTAGTGTTGACCTACAGGCAGACATGAGTTGATGTTAGGAAATACTTTCAAATCCAACGGAAGTTCGCAGCCTCCCACCAAAGAGGTTCCTCCTCAGGTGCAGTATATTCTAACAATACCACTTATCACATTTTGCGTTTATAGATCATTGAATAGCTAATTCTTTTGAAATTGTAAAGTTTGCATTGTAGTTATTTAGAAAGCAGTGTGGATATTAGTTTGCATTATTTGGATGTGTATAGCACTCTTTTGCAAACCCTTATCTCAAGGGAAGCAATTGATTTTAAATATTCTTAAAAGAGCCTCCTTTGAAAATGGGCACTCACATGGGAACGAAACTCGTAAAATCAGCCTGCAGACTGTAATATAAAGGTGTCTGTACAGCAGTGGCCCTCAACATAGCCTTTAAAAGTTTTTCTCTGTAGACTTGATAAGCAGTAGAAAAAACTGCTGATCCATCCCCTGTTTCTTGTTTAAAGTTTAAATTTCTTAATTGCAAATAAATAAAATGATTGACTGGTTTATGGAAGAAACTTCTGAAATTGCATATGAAGCCAAATATAGATTGAAATCTGAGTTGCTATTGAATCGCTATGCAAACAATAGTGTTTGTCTATTAACTATACAATATTTTTTAGTACTATTGCTATGGAACTGTCGTTGCATTCTTATTGATTTTTTTGTTTGTATTTGTAATCAGGAATTCAATAGGATTGTGTCTGAGGGTTTTCAAGTGACTCCACTTTGGCATCAAGGATTCATTTGTGATGATGGAAGGTTAATTTCTTTCCAATGTTTCAGGTTTTGCATTAGGTCTTGTCTAATTGTGCGCCCCACTCAAAATAAAAGAAAAACAAAATGTGGAGCTTTTTCATGTGATTGTTAAGATGTTCATTTGATTTTTTTTTGTTTTTCTTCTCTTTACTCTGTTATCTTGTTTGTTATGTATCTTTCCTGTAAAATGTTGTAGACTTGGAAGGAACTTGCTTTTGCTTTTCCATAAAAAGGTTACATAGTTGATCTTGATTTTTAGTGATAGGATGTTTGGGATGACTTCTGATATCAATTTGTTTTGGGGTTAATTTAGTCATGGTAAAGGATGTTTTTTGTTACTCAAAGCATGTTTTAAGAATAGTAGTTCTTTCTATCTCTTAGTAAGTTTCTTGTTTGACTCTTCATTTTCTTGACATGTTCTCTTTGTTGGAAATACTTCACATGTGAGGAAGATCCCATATCACTAATATAGTTGGTTATAGACTTGTATATAATGTTTGGTGGGTAATCCTCCTAGTACCATATGGTTTTGGGAAAGAGTAAACCTCATCAAGTGTGTATCCAAGTCAATGCTCATTACCCATGGGTTTGTGAGCCCAAGCCCATGGGTGCTCTGTGGTTGTGTCTACATGAGTGGGCCCACAGGGTGATTATGTGATTAATTGTCACGGCACCCTTGTCTAATTTTCAGTTAGCAAATGCTATATATAAGTAAGATTTAAGAATTTGGAAGTAAAATGATGAGTTTGTTGTTTGAAACTCCAGTGTGTGTCTTACCGTGTCTAATAGTTGCTGTTGTAGATAGAATTCTTTGATAGAAGAACTATTTTAATTCTTCTCTATACAATACAACTCAAACTTCTATGTTTAAGTTTTGTTTTTCTTAGTTCTTTGACCTGGTATGTTACTTTTCTTGGCTCACATAACACTTAAAGGCTCTTCTGACAGGTCAGACTATGTTGAAACAGTAAGAACAGCTCGGTGGGAATATAGTACGCGTCCTATATATGGATGGGGTAATGTTAGTTCTAAACAAAAATCAACAGCCGGCTGGCTTGCCGCATTTCCTGTTTTTGAACCTCACTGGCAAATTTGCTTGGCTGGGGGACTGTCAACAGGTACTTTTATGGTCTGAATAGTTATTTGGAGTAATAGGCTAAGCTTCATCAACATTCATTTGTCTAGGTGGAGGCCATGACATGTCTAAATAAAGTTTGGTTGGTAAGGTTTTGTTTAGCTTCAAATGTCTGATTGTGATCAATGTGAAAAAAGTAATTGTTTTCTTCCTAATGTTCCTATATTGCGATGGTTATTATTGCTTCAATTTATCCTTAATAAATTTGTTTTTTTTTTCACAAATTAAGTCTCAAATACACCACATCTAGCATGTATGAAGCTTCCATTTTGCTACATCTTAAATTCTTTTGTTTATGTAATGCCTTGATCAAGACATATTCTAGTAGTTCATATGGTATCAATTAGAATTTAGAAGACGTTAAATCTTGGTCTTTCTGTTCTGCAAAATCCCATTATGAGATGGATTTTTTAAAATATGTATTGGGTTCTATAAAGTCTATAAATGTTCTAGAAACTTGAATGACTAACGAAATGGATATTTTTCACGTTAACAATTCACATTGTAATGTCCACAGTAAAGGTTGTAACAGTGAGGTGCCGTACTCGCGACATTGTGATTGTTACCGCAATCTCGACAACATCCACAATTTTTTCTATGACTAACAGTTATTTCGTCTTGGAAGTTGGAACATATTTTATTTTGCTTTAGTTTCCACAGTCTACATTGATGATTTACGTCAGTGTTGCATACCATGGTTCTAGAGGTGTTTCTGTGTACCTTATGCATTTTAATTGAGATTTCAGTGATGAAGTATCTTACTGGGGTGTTTCTTTCCCCTTTGTAGTTTGACTCCTGCATCACAATCTTTTTCAGGTTGGATAGAGTGGGATGGCGAAAGATTCGAGTTTGAAAATGCTCCTTCATATTCGGAAAAGAATTGGGGTGCTGGTTTCCCGAAGAAATGGTTTTGGGTAAATGCAATGTTTTCCCTCTTTGGTATCTTGTACATGTTTTGATTGTCTTAAGCCCACATATCAAGAAAAAACTTTTTTTCTTCGATGACCATTCATGTGCTTACATTTGATTGATGTGCCTATTTCGGCCTCTTGGGCGGATAATTAACGCTAATTTACTTCATCTGATTTCTAGAGATGAATTGTTATTCTGTTTATAATACGCAATTGCAAAACATAAGAAGCAATTCACTTTTTTGTTTAATAGCCAACATTAAACCCCGGCCGGCTTGCAAAGAGCATCGGTCATTGAATTTTGGTTGGGTTGTCTATTGAAGATATCTTCTTAAGGGGCTTCCTCCATTTGTAGCTTTCCTATCGTATATCAGCGTCTGGTGTCAATGTCTCCTTTCTTGTTCTACTGTAAGTCTGTAATATGTGGTAAACATTTTGATTTTTTATTCCAGGTCCAATGTAATGTCTTCGAGGGTGCGAAAGGGGAGGTTGCGTTGACTGCTGCAGGAGGGTTGAGAGAGCTTCCTGGCGGTAGAATTGAGAATGCAGCACTGGTACGTTTATTCTATTGTATCTTGAATAACATTCACACTCCAATTCTTTCTTTTGAATCAATTTACACTTTTCCGTATTTGGGTCTAGCAATGAGGCAATTTTAAGTATAAGGGTTGATGACAGTATGCTGTAACACTCACGGTCCCGGGGGTCCTAAAGACCTATCAAAGAAGAAAGAAGGAGGGGTTGGCGGTTTAATATGGGTTTATTAGGTTAGGAATATTTGTAATTAGATTCTGTTTTGAGTTTAAATTGTTTGTTTAGGTGTCATTTTATTTTAATTGTTGGGCTTAGGTGGCATTAGTAAATAACTATATAAGGCCATCATGTATTAGACTTGGGGATCTTCTTGGATTTGGAATAAGAATTGAATAAGAAAGGGGTTTTCTCAACACTCGAAGTTGAGAGGGAGTTTGGACAGCACTCGAAGCTGTCCCTCAATCACTGTGTTCTTTAGTTTCATTGTGTTTTTGGTTCTTGAAAGGCAGGGCTGTCTCATATGCCATGCCATGTTAGAAGATTAGGTGAATGAAATAGATGTAACATAATCTGATAGACAAATTTCAACACAAATAAAATACAAGAACCACATAAAGATATAAGCCGTAAATAATGAATAAATGAAGTCACATTGACCGTGGATAAAAAGTTGCAGCCTTCCAAATAAGAACGGGCTAAAATAGACAATGACTGCAATCTATGTTACTTGGACTCGGGTACTGATGTCGGATACTGGTACGTGTCCAAGTGTCAGATATGTCTAAATATTCAATTTTAAGCCTAAAATGAAGTGTCTAAGTGCCATACCATTGTGCGAGCATCACGGAACGGACACGGGTACGTGAAGCAACATGAAGAGTCTGAGACCTGAGTAACATAGACTGCAATGAAATGGGGTGTTGAAATGTTCCCAAATCAACAGTTGGGAAGCCATGCTTCTTTATGCTAGATTATGTATTCTACTCTTAAAGATGGAAACGAGAGGTAACTCGAGCAGTGCTGATTTGATGGCCAATATACGCTACTTGTGTTTGTTTTACGGAACCTTTTGTAGTGCATTCCGCTTTGCTGATACTTCTTGGGTTCTTTTGCAGGTCGGAGTGCATTATGCTGGAATTTTCTATGAATTTGTGCCATGGAATGGGGTTGTTGAGTGGGAGATTGCTCCTTGGGGTCACTGGAAAATTTCTGCTGATAATGGGTCCTACAAGGTAAGGATATCAGCATTTCCTAATCATCCACTTACATAGTCACTTTTTCACTAATTTAGACTTGGAAAACTGATCAGCGTTTCAGAATCACCCGCTAATAGAGGTGTTCAAAAAAGGCCCGATAAACCGATTTTTACCCGACCTTTTTAACAAAACCCGATTTGACCCGACTTTAGAAATGATTTACAATTATGTAAAAATCAATATAGGCACAAGATCCTATTTTAAACCGACCCGAAATATCTAACCCAGATGAACACCTCTACCCGCTATATATTGTCACTTTTTTTGACAGTTTAGACTTGGAAAACTGACCTATAACTCCGCTACCGGAACGACAAACTTTAATGAGAACTCAACCCAAACATTAGAGTAGTTTACTCCAGTAACTAATAATTTCTGATTCATCAAGCCAAATGAAAATGACAATAAACTTGCTCAAATTTATCCAGACTAAACCGGATGATCCTAACCCGAAACCCAATTACCTCCCATACCGTCTCTTTTAATCACGTATGACAGTTTGATATCTGTGTTTAGAATTGAAATATTAATGTGGGTTGTTCTTTGTGACTTGTGAGAAAAGAACTGACTCAAATCAACATATCACGAAACGTATAATGTGGAACGAAGGTTTCTTAAGCTGATTCCTTCGTTACCCGGCCACCCCTTTTCCCGTCTAAAATGGTACATCAACTGTATTTTTTGTACCGTGTAGGTGGAACTAGAGGCAACATCCGACAATCCAGGAACACCCTTGCGTGCTCCTACCCCAGAAAATGGCCTTGCTGTTGCTTGCAAAGACACATGTTTCGGTCTACTGAAATTGCAAATATGGGAACGAAAATCAGATGGCAGCAAGGGAAAGGTACTCACTTATTTGGTTTAGCTTATGAGCTTCTTATTTTGAAGTCGTCTCACCGTGAGACAGTCTTATCCATGATAGACTATTTTTTTTGATGCAATTTTAATGGCCCATTTGGTTAGTGGTACTAAATGATGGTAATGAGATTGATTTATAATGTAAAATTTCTTTAAAAGATCTGTATCATTCCTATGGTAATGAAACTTTGATCACAAAAAAGTTTTTTGTATATAAATTTTCATTAACATTTAATACCACCTCTCCCCATAGTAATGCATTGGAATGAATTTTATGAAGAAAATAATATGATTGGAGTTGGACAAGCATGATCATCAAAGTAAACAAGAGATTTTTCAACTAAAACTACACTAATTTTTCATTCTCATTACCATCGTTTATAACCACCTACCAAACGGACTGTAAAGGAACAAAAGGAGTACTAATGAGTTTATGAGGGTACTTTTTATGGTTGTTGAATTCATAAGTTAATTAATTTATAATCACTATCACTAACTCTACATGTACAAATGTAATGATGATGTGACTATGGGATGGTCAATATGTCTCTAAAGTAGTGATATTGATAGTGCAATGAAAGGCAGAGCCGGACCTAGGATTTTAAATACATATAGTCATCGAAATTATTATTAATAATTTGACAATAAATAAATAAAATTGAAGAGTCATAACATTGTTTCTTATTAAAATATTTAGGCAAATTGTACGTGCTAAATCTGAGGTTTTGAATTTTCCACGTGGTAACCAAAATTTTCAAAAAATCCACACAGTAAACCTGAGGTTTGCCAAATTGTTCCACCGTGACCTTTTTGGGGTTTATGTTTTGGGGGAAAAGGTTGAAAATTTGAAATCGTGAGTCGTATAAATAAGCGTACAACAATCTTAAAGCTTCGAAATTAACGTTTGCTAACCTAAAAAAAAAACGTTTTTACATACAAAAAGGTCACGGCGGAACAATTTGGTAAACCTTGGGGTTACCGCAAGGATTTTTTAAAAATTTTGATTATCACATGGAAAATCCAAAACCTCAGGGTTACCACTTGGAATTTCCCAAAAATTTACTATAGTTTGTAATTTATGGTGGGGTCTGTGCACTTTCAAACCTCTTTCATACGTCCATCACTGCTGAAAGTTGGGTCATGAGCCGTGAGTCGTGAGTCGTTAGTGTCAACTTTGTTCTTTGGTTAAGGCCTATAGTAGTCCTAACATGTTGAATTGTTGTAGGTTATCTTGGAGGTAACAAGTAGGATGGCAGCTTTAGAGGTCGGAGGCGGACCATGGTTCGAGTCATGGAAAGGTAAAACGACAACACCGGAGATCCTAAGCGCTGCCCTTAGGGTTCCGGTAGATGTCGAGTCCGTTTTCAACTTCGTTCCATTTTTCAAACCTCCTGGCCTTTAAGCAAATACACAATGTTTCATCACTTCTTTTTTTTTACTTTACTTCACTATCATAATTGTTGTATGATCATTCTGTATATATACTTCTATTGAAAAATGTATTTATACTCTATAGTGTATATGATCATCAATCACAATATTATGACTTGGTTGGTTCATTCCAACTCTTGGTGACCAAAAAGATTTCCTATGAACTCTCGACTTTCATGTTGTCAATCGCTGTTATATAAACATGAGTTAGAGATTTTCTTTCCGTGAGATGATCGTTTATGTGCTAATAATTTGTATTAGTTGGGTTATTCAATCCATGCTTTGATCGCATCACACAGTGAGGCCGTCCCCTACAAGAATTTGTGTAAACATTCATCTGGTGAATAACTGCGCATTTTAAATCATAGAGTGTGAGATTGATTTGCAACCCAAGTTTATAATCCTTATACCGCTATACGTGTAGTAAAAATCAGTTTCAATTAGCAAATATTCATGTGATAAGAACATTGGTTGGAAAGACATAATGTAAGTCAATAAATTAAATTAGAAAAAATCAGGTGAATTAAATAGAATTTTAATATGTCAAAGGTTAAGATAATTCATGTGATAAGAACATTGGTTGGAAAGACATAATGTAAGTCAATAAATTTTAAAAGTATTAAAAAATTTTAAAAAATCCAATTAGATGCATTACATTAGATGTTATTTTTATATAAATAAAAATTTTTCGATATGCATTTTAAAAGTTAGTTTATTGATGAAAGATATAATTGAAAAAAAATTAAATTTTATCTCATTAACATGTTATAGTTATAGTTATGATAAACATAGAAATTCAAATTGATATAGATTAGCGACAAAATATATTATATATAAGAAATATGATATGAGGTAGGTATAATCGTTATGTGTACATATACTCAAACAAACAGTGTATATTATGAAGACCAAATGATGAAAATTTATAATAGATAATTGATTTCATAAAAAAAGCATGTAATAAGATATATTTAAACTTATTTTCATATATAAGCGTCTGACTCCCCAAAGCTAGCTTCGAATTAGTTCGCACTTATTAACTGCGAACTAAGAGAAATTTTTTTTAAAAAAGTGAAGAGGTCTGTTCACAGTTAGTAATTGCAAATAAAGATCATACTTGGTCAATTAACATCCAAATTTGACAAAAGTCAACAAAAGTCAACTCATTCTTAGTAATGGTTCGTTGTTTGACCCTGTTTGACCAGGGATCCCCTTTGTTCGCAGTTACTAACTGCGAACACACCCCTTGAATTTTTTTGACCTTTGCTCTTTGTTCGCAGTTAGTAAGTGCGAATTAATCCGAACCTTGCTTTGGGGAATCAGACGCTTATAAATGAAAATATTCCATACTTTTTTTTGATAATTAATCTTATTCATTTCAAAATTTCACCAAATGATACTATTTCCAAATAAGAGGGAAAATATTAATCGGCAAACCATTCATTAATTTCAAAAATAATGGTTTTGTTTTTTATGACAAAGTGGTTTAAAAATTTGTGCTTTTCAGGTGGTCTTGAATGAGATTGTCTAACTATGAGATATAATTAGTCTATTTTTCTAGGTGATCACTTTAAAATTGTAAGTGATTAAGTCTCATCAACTAAAAGTACATTTGAAAACTCAATAGAGATAGTCTAACCTTAAACCGTAACAACCTGTCTTGTATGAGTCGTCTATCTCACGGTAAGACGACTTCAATTCAAAAAGGCCATAAGCTAAAAGTTGCTATTAATGGCCCATTTAACTAAAGTATGAGGTATGTCTCATAGGAGACCGTCTCATACAAGAAATTGTGAAATCGTAAATTATTTTTTTTTATTACTTTTCATATTCTTTTATGTTAAATTTCGATTTTGGATCGACCCATATTAAGTAGCAAAGGCTTTTCATGGCCTTAATATTATCAATGATTCTCTACTGAGACCGTCTCACCGTGAGACAACCTCAATTAAACCAGTTTAAATTATTTTAAAAAATGTAGTTATATTTATTCTTTGTTTTTTTTAAAACACACTTCCTTTTTCAAATTAAATTTTGTATAGACTAACGTTATTTAATTATAACCTAAAATAACTTCCCTAATTAAATGGAGAGGTGGATTCATGGAATTTTTACTACTTACTTATGTCACTATATAAAGGAACGTAATTTATCAGGTTTGATATATTATTTTGAATTAAAAAGTTTTTTTTTTTTTTTATCTTCCTCCCTAAATCATTTATTCTCAACATATTATTAAGTGTGAAGCAAATTGATCACTTTTTTTTCATTTTAATTTAACGTTTTCTCATAAAAATTCTAATTCTTCACAAAATTATATAATACTTATAATTAATTGAAAATTATTGTATCTCAAAAGTATTTTAAATTCTAAAGTGATCATTTTAATTTTAATTTTAATTTTAATTTAACGTTTTCTCATAAAAATTCTAATTTTGAATTTAAAAGTATTTTAAATTCTAATTCTTCACAAAATTATATAATACTTATAATTCTTCAAAAGTATCTTCTCAAAATTAAATTCTAAGGTTACAGAAAACTTGTAATTTCAATTTGATACTAGTAATCTCAATTCGATACTTGTAATTTCATAAGCTTTACATCTATAAAACATGCATCCTCAGTTACACTATACTTGTTACATTTGATGTTTTGCGCAATTCAATGTGTTATTTTAATCATTTATATATTAAATTATGCACATTTAAAATTTATAAAAAATTAATATTATTAAATTAAGTATGCGGTTAGACGATTCAAACAAGATCTTAATCAACTATATTTTTCTGTACACATAAGCCACAATATGCAAACTAAACTTAAATGATGAATAACGTCAAAAATCAAAATATAGCGAATATTTAAGAACGAGAAAGTATAACTATCCAAAAGACCAAAAGGTTGGCTTATAATGTAACAGCAAGTACTGAAACGTGAAAAAGACCCACCAAGGAGTAAAGACTAAACCTTTGCGTGGACACTTTGGAATTCAAGTGCAAGTTGGTGCACCATATCTACCGTGAACTTGGCACTTCTAACTTGACACTTGTCAATTCACACTTGCCACTTGCCACTTGGCACTTGGCACTTTGCACTATACTATTCTGTATTAATAGTGATATTTCTCCGTACAATATGAAAAATGATAAATTTGGACTTATACACAAGACCAACTGCACACAAACCCGATAAGGGTTCATTCCAAAATTAATTGGTATTATGAGAAGTACACATCAAATATATACTTCCTTCGTTCTGAAATACTTGCTACATTGACTATGAACAGTAATCATCGTTCGAAGTTATTTTATATAAGTGCAGCTAATGTGTAAGTAAAAATATAGTCAAATGGGTATCTTATTTGAACCGTGTAATCACATACTTTTATAATATTAATTTTTAGGAAAAATTGTCCTGAATAATCCGACCTATTGCCCATTTGCTGTGAATAATCCCAACTATTGATTATTCCTAAATAATCCAACCTTTGTATATTTTTTGCTGACAGCACCCCTTGCCACATTTTCACCGACTATTGTAGGTACCTATTAGTCGTTACTTTCACTTCTTCTTCCTCCTTATACTTCTTTGTTGATCTACCCCAACTTTTCTTTGGTGATAAGCAGCTATAGTAGTCGGTTATAATGTGAAAAGGGGTGCTGTGAGCAAAAGAAATTCAAAGGTCGGATTATTTATAAATAATCAATAGTATGGATTATTCATAGCAAATTGACAATAGGTCGGATTATTCAGGACAATTTTTCCTAATTTTTATAATTTTCAAATGCGTATAATTCAATATTATTTTATTTATTTATATCTTGAATTATACAAATCTAAAAATTATAAAAAGTTAACATTGGGAAAGTATGCGATTAGACGATTCAAACAAGACCCAATTGACTACATTATTCCTTACACATTATTCGCAATGTATAAAATAAGCTCGAACGATGAATAGTGCATAAAATCGAAATGAAGCAAGTATTTCAGAACTGAGGAAGTACTTCCTTCGTTCCTTTTTACTTGCAACACTTACCGTTTTTGGAAATTTCATATTACTTGCAACAAAAATATTTTTAGCAAAAATAATCTACTTATTTTATCATCACTTTATTCATACCACATATCACCATCAATCATACATCATCCTAATAATTATTTTACATACCCACAAGTCACAACCACTATCTATTTATAATAATTTTTTTTATTTCTACCTCACTCACGTATAACCATCAGTCATACATCATCCCTACTTATACCATACTGATTTGACAGCCCTTAGGCCTTAAATATTGTGTCAAACTCAATGGTGCAACTAAAATGGAACGAAGGAAATATATGTGAGCAAAGTAACACTTTGAATTGCGTAAAAACTCTAATATAGCAAGTATCATTGAACGGAGGAAATATATTGGTGAATATCTCTCTTCTCTAATCCTTTGATGAATAGGACAGAGGAAGTAAATGGGTATAGCTATTAAACAGTTGGTATTTGATTTTTCTTTTGTGGGTTTGAAGTTAGAACATGCATTCTTCAGCAACACAACTATTTTGTGGATTTTCATATAATAAAAACCACAAAAATTTAAAGAATAATTTAGAAATACCCTTAAATGTAAGGGTACAATTACAATTACAATCTAGTTGCAGTAGCAGACGCATTTTATGGGTTCGTTCATCAATGGCGGAAACTGGGTTTTCTTCAAAATGTTCTGCAAATCTGGAGGAGAAAAAAATAAGGATTGTTTCGCCGGAATTTGTTCCTGCTCCTCCCGATCGACAGGAAAGGACTCCTCATAGCGGGTTATTTTCTTCCTTCTACTCTTCTCTGTTTTGTTCAATGTTTGGTTTAGCACAAATTCTTATTTGAGACCGTCTTTTCTACAAACGATTCTCAAATGCCCAGTCCAATTCTAAATATATATGGTTACAACTTTAAATATAAATTATAAATTCGAACTGCATTGTTGAGAGTCGTCTTGACAAAAGACGGTCTAAATTTTGTGAGAGACCATCTCTAATTGGATCGGCTCATAAAAGAAAATTTACGATAAGAGTAAAAATAAACTCTAATGGATTTGGGCCTGAAGGACGTCTCTTTGAGAGACGGTCTCTCAAGAGACCGATTGTTTACTTTTAATACTATTCACTTAGCACTTTTAATTTGTATTTTATTCTTAATCTATAGATTAAATTTTAATTTGTATTTTATTCTTAATCTATATATTAAATATAATGAAGTGAAATCTTATTTGATTTATCTCAATGCAAAGATTATTAGTATCTACTTTTTATAATATTTCGTTATTTATAATATGTGCATTGGATATAGTAAATGGGACACTTTGAGTGCATGGGACATTAAGTGCATTGAATAATAATCTATTAAGTGAAGTATATAATAACAGAGATTAAACATTGAATAAACATATTTGATAATTAACTTTTGAAAAGTGGCTTAAGGTGCGTTTAATATATTTCTCTGGTTTTTAATAGTGGTTACACTCTTGTTTATGTAAGATTTTAATTTTTAATATCATTAATTTATATAAAATTTAAAAAAGTTAATATTATGAAAATATTCATTAAGATGAATCAAACAAGATCTGACTATGTTTTATATTATAAATGGAGAAATATATACTAAATAAAATTAATTGATGAGTAGTATTTACCACAAGAATTATAGCAATTATTAAAATCCATAGCAACTATTAAAACCCTATTAATGTGGCTTTTAGTTTTATATTTTAACTTGTACAGTAATAATTAAAAAATTAGTTAAATTAATTAGAAATATGATGATTATAAATTTTTATTAATTAGTTGATATATAAATCATGTCTATAAAAAGAATCAACTAAATCAAATTTTCAAACATGTCATAGTTTTCAGGGCCGACCCTTACCCAGAACCCAATCAAAAAATTAGAAAAACTATGCTTTAAAATTTTAGGACAATTACATTAGAAACTTTCAACTATGCGTGATTTACATATAAAACTGTCAATAATTGATTAATATTTAAAACTCTCAATTTTAGGCCATTTTAAATTCAAAGTCCAAGATGACTTATAACCGGATAAATTGGTTTTAGTAGAGAAGTAGTGAGACCCAATTGTATTTATTAATCACCTCACCCCTTTGACTTTACACGACCCTTTACGTACTCCCCATTTATACAAAATGGTAACCGGTAAAATATGTTATGAAATTGTATAAATGTTTTAAAATTAAAATGAGCCTAAAGGTGAGAGTTTTGAATAAGAATCAATAGTTGAGAGTTTTATATTTAAACCGCAAATAATTTGGAGTTTTAAAAGTAATTTTTCCTAAAATTTTTTTAGTTGTGACTTGTGAGCCTACAAGGAGTATCATATTTGGAGACTTGGAGTACTATACTTCCCCGTTCTTTTTTAATTGCAACATAGCTGACTGCGATACTATTTATGAAGCAAATTGACTTATATATTATCGGTATTCTCAAAGTTAAAACATAGTCATGTGAGATATTGTTTGAATCATCTCGATCCAAAGATTATTAATTTTGAGTTTTTATAATTATTCGATATGTATAATTAGAGATATTAAAGTTTGAGTTCGTACATTGAATAGTGTGAAAAAGCAAATGGTACAACTAATATGAAACGATGAAATATTTAGTAATCAAGGTACATAATTTCTTTTTTGCTTCAGACCTCTCAAATCTCGAGATCGGCCCTACATCACCATATGTATTTAAGTTCAACTTTTTTTTGGAGGGATATTTAAGTTCAAGCTAGTAGTTATCCTAATTTGAATAGTCATGCAATGCTATTTTTGATTCCTAATATCGCTTGAATCCAAAAACCTAATTCTTCAAGTTGTTGGTGGATTTCCACTTGGGACCATATGGGAGTTGCTGATAGTGATAACCCAGTTCATCCACACACTCATACAATACAATTTACCCAATTTCATGTCTCAATCGTCCCCTTCAATTTCATAATTTCCCATTTTTGTCCCCATTCTGCATTCAATTTGATTTTGTTTTTGCTGTTTGAACCATCAAATTATGTGATCATATCATTTAAACATGATATTATGAGCATTTCTGTAATCAATCTTTCGATTAACTGTTATTATAGTCCATAATCCAACAATCAAGTAAAACCCAAAAGTTATACAAGTCATTTAACAGATTACTGATTGCCCTTTTGCAATCTTCAAATTCCCAGAAATCTTGGAGTTCAACTTGTTTGTATACCCTTTTTTATTATCCATTATTCTTCAATGGCGGAAAACGAGCCTTTTGCGGAAACTTCGGAAGTAGCTGAGGAAAGGAAGAAAAGTGCCGGTGTTAGTCCAGTTTATGTTCCTGTTCCTCGGAATCGTGAGCTTCGAACTCCCCATAGCGGGTATTAGCTCAAATGAATCAAATCTTTTTACACTATTTATACCCCATTGTCTGATTTAGGAGGATTGCACAAAGATTTAGGAAAATGGAAAATGGGTATTTTAGTTTGCTATTGTAAGTGGGGTCATGTCGTTCAGTGGGATAGGTTTAAGCTAAGTATGTAGTATAGGCGTGTAGTTAAGTGAAAAAATAGTAATGAGGTAAACGCAGTGGTATGTGATTTGAAATTTGGAACTTCCACCTTTAGAAGTGAGGTTTGTGTATTATTTGGCTACATAAAGTAAAAATGTGGTATGTTCGCAATCGCGGTGATGGATTGGCGATGCGGTAACGGACAATACGGTCGAAAGATCTATTCAACCTTATGGTTGAGGCCTCAGAATATGTTACACACTCTAACACGCCTCACACGAGAGGCTAGAAGTCCTCATACTTGGCGCTAAATATTCCAAAAGCTCGAGATTATGGTTGAGACTCCATAATATGTTAATAGACTAGCAATAACGAGAATGATGTAGTTTTCCTAGCGTCTAAATTAAGATATTTCTTTACACGGCTTAAAATGCGGAATTCTTACACCTTTACAACCTAAGGTGTATCGATTAGTTTATTTTGAAAACCTTTAAAACGCGGCTGATTTGATGCGATGATTTGCTGTTTAAACTGTATTCTACGTTATGCTTTTTGTTGTTTATTGTTCTTTGTATTTGAGCATGAATAGATCTTGATTTGTTTTCTGCTGTTTCTTTGGTAGATACCATTTTGATGGAAGTACTAGGCAATTTTTTGAGGGTTGGTATTTTAAGGTTTCAATACCAGAGAAGAGGCAAACATTCTGCTTCATATATTCTATTGAGAATCCTGCATTTCCTAAGAAATTGACCCCGGCTGAAGAAGAGAAATATGGTCGTCGATCTACAGGTGCTGGGGTTCAGATTCTTGGTGCTTATGACAAGTACATAAGCCAATATTCAGAAGAATCCCATAACTTTTGGGGAAGTAAGTTTCTTTAATGGTGATTTTGTATTTCCTCATTTTGGATTTCAGTGGACAATGAGAAGAACTTAATAGTTTCCTTAGAACAGCTTATTAATGAATATAAATTTGATTGCATAAAGCCATCAAGGTCGGGTTTGGGGTGTCGGATGTTAACGAAACCTTACCCTTACCCTTGTTGGTGATAACAAAGAGGTTGTTTTCGATTAACTCTTGTAAGAAGTGCACCTGATTTAGTGCGCCATTCTAATATAGTTTATTATAACCGAGAAACTAAAAAATCTTTGACCCAACAAGGCACGTTTGTTCAAGCAACCCTATTGTTTAAGCAGAAACTTGCTGCTGTCCACTGTCCTTTGCTTCATGCTCGTTCAAGCATGCTTCTAGAGAAATACATTTCATTCTCCTTGCTTATTAACCTCATGATCATGTCCATGTGCACACACCTCATCTTGACTTTTGTGTACCCCTTCAAGCTCCTGCTAGCATCAAACCAAGCCTCCATTACATAGCTGTTTACACACCTCATCTTGACTCTTTGGAGGATTTGGTTCTTGGAACAAGAGTGTCACAAGTATATAACATGTTCTTTGACACTTAACCAAATAAGAAATCGATCAATAAGCCTTTTGAGGCCAATTCTACTTGAAACCGGGAGCTTTTATCTCATGAGTATGTATCCAAGTGTCATACTTACCTATTCTATGTATAAAACTTTTTTCCCATAATGAAGTGTCTAATGTTTGGTACATGCCTGGATGTTAAGTATCCGCGCTAGTATTTGGAATAAAATGAATAGTTAAGTAACCCTCTTTACAACACCTTCAAAATTCACCAAGGCGACGTTAGAGAGAGTCCTATCACACTTAACTTACAAACAAGAATTTGTTTTGATTGACCCTTGATAGCCTCTTAAGCAAGATGCCACATCAAATAGTTATCGAGATTCACCCTTACTAAAATGTGTGCGAACACTATATGTCTATGTATTCATTGCATATAGTAATACGTTCCAATTTTGTATGTGCTTTTATAGTCCATAAGAGAATGTGACCTGGTGTACTCAAGGTTGTTCTTGTACTTAATATATAACATCATTCAATTTTCCTTAACATATAGGAAGGCATGAGCTAGTCTTGGGAAACACATTCAAATCAAATCCTTGCGGAAGTTCACCACCTCCCGCCAATGAGGTTTTTCCAGAGGTGCTATATACTTCACATGTGTATATCTTGTTTAATATTTCAGTTTGTTTATGCTATGTTTGAGAATGATGATTTTATTTGAAAATATAGATTTGATGCAAATTTAGTGTTTGATAAATAAAACAAAATTCAAATTTGGATTTGAGTCAAATCCACCATTGTTATAAAAGTGCTTTAACGATGAGAATTTGAGAATGACATTAGCTGAACTTAGCACTTGACTATATATTACTTTTCCAAAGCTAAATTAAGTTTGTTGTTTCTTGGCGTAAACAATTGAATTTATTTTCGTAACATCTTTGAGGAAACTAATACTGTTGCTGTGTTGCGCGTTCTTTAGTTGTATACTTCTACTATAAACTTCCTTTGTATTCATTATAATTACGTAGGAAGGTTCTGCTGCTGATATTGTTGATGGTAATTTTTCATAGGAATTCAATAGGAGAGTTGATGAGGGTTTTCAAGTGACTCCGCTCTGGAACCAAGGATTCATTCGTGATGATGGCAGGTACTATAAATACTTTAAGTTGAACATACAAAATCAGAAAAAAAATAACTTGAACTTACAATGTTTATTTTGAATCAATCGACTCTTTATAGTGCTTTGAACAAGAACTACACAACAATACACAAACTTTAGTCTCAATATGGGTTTTATTACATGAATCTAAATAATTCAACATGGAAAATTGTGGCTAGTAATGAGTTTTTGCAAAAGGTCAGTAATAGCAGCATTGTACTTTTGGAATTTAAGTTGCCGTAACATTAATGCCAAAAAAACGTTAGATTATACGTTACGTTGTGAAATTTTGTTTTTACCATTGTCTTTTTTCATTAAAAAACGGTAATCTTATTTCCTTCAAATTCCACAAAATAACATTGTACTCTGTCGTAAGATTAATGCCAAAAAAACGTCAATCATGTGTCAAGTTGTGAAATTTCAGAAGTACAATACTATTTTGTGAAATTTTTTTTAAGATTTGCTACCACTAGCCTTTTGCAAAAGTTTGTGCCTCCTATATAAAAGTATCCCTATAATTTATTTGGCCTATCTAGTACCAATCAAATCCTAATTTAGGATTACGACTTTGGTATTGTTGTATCTAATACCAATCAACAGCTAGAAAAATATATTCACAGTCCGTTTGGTATGTGGTAATAAACGATGATAATAGGAATGAAAAACTTGTGTAATTTTGGTTGAAAATTCTCTTGGCTACCTTGATGGCCATGCTTGTCCAGTTTCAATCATCTCATTTTCTTCATAAAATTCATTCTAATGCATTACCATTGGGAGATATGGTATTAGGTGGTAATGAAAATTTGTATACAAAAAAACTTTTTTTGTAATCAAAGTTTCATTACCATGGGAATGATATGAAACTTTTGATGAAAATTTAGACAATATATCATTCCCATTACCACCATTTAGTACCACTAACCAAACGGGCCGTCAATTTCATGTGTACCTTCCATTCATTAGTTTCATATGCTCTTGTAATCTTGCTTCTTCATGTCATATTTCAAATCTATTATCCACGTTGTCTTTGACCTAGCCTTTCCTTTCTAAGTTTCTCCAAGTCTAAACGGGGGGTATGTTTCTTGACAGGTCAGACAATATTGAAACTGTGAAAACAGCTCGTTGGGAGTATAGTACCCGTCCTGTATATGGCTGGGGCAATTCCAATTCTAAGCAAAAATCAACAGCAGGCTGGCTCGCGGCTTTTCCTGTTTTTGAACCTCACTGGCAAGTATGCATGGCCGGGGGACTATCAACAGGTACTTCTATGGTGTCATTAGTTCTTTATTTTATGCAACTTTTTCTTCATAATTTGTGCTTGAGATGCTTTATGGGTGCATCAATTCTTTTTTTCTTGGAAATTTTACTGATTGCTGTGCTTATTGTTCTATTTCTGTCTATTTTTCTCGTTCATTTTTCTTTAAAGTGTCAATTTTCTTGAATAGGAAATGATTTATGTAAGTATATGTGCCATTAAATTCTTTTATTAAGCAATAGTAATTAAAATCAAAGTGATCAATTAAAGAAAATAAGAAACTGTATACCCACCGGACAGTCAACCGTCTGATCTTTTTTGTAACGGTGTGCAACTTGGTACACATCAGAAAAACTCGTGAGGATGGCCATCGGAACTGATCTATAATATTCGTTCAAGCTATGTTACTTGGACTTTGGTACTGATGTCGGATACTGGTAGATGTGTTCAAGTGTCAGATACGTCTAAAATTCAAGTCTAAAATGAAAAAGTGTCATACCGATGTCCGAGCATCAAGGATCGGACATGGATACATGAAGCAAAATCAAGAGTCCGAGTACATAGCGTTCATGTAGCCGACCCAAATCTTTTAATGCTTTGGCATGTTGATGCAACTTGATTCATATTATGTTTGCTTTAAATAATGGTATCACTGTGTGGCAATACGACGTTTCTGAAGGCAGTTTCTTTTGTAAAACCTATTCTGTTTTCCGGCATTTATATGTGAAACATTGATTGTTATTTCAGGATGGATCGAGTGGGATGGTGAAAGATTCGAATTTGAAAACGCACCTTCGTATTCAGAAAAGAATTGGGGTGCGGGTTTTCCCAAAAAATGGTTTTGGGTAAACACAATATCTACTCATCTCTGATTTCTGGTTACATGTTTTACTGTGTAGCTTTTCGATTTCTACTACTTCAACAGTGACAAATGATTCGCTTATAATAATTTAATTCCAAACTTAACAAAAAAAAGTTCACTGTTTTAACAGATCCAATGTAATGTCTTTGAGGGTGTGACCGGAGAAGTATCCGTGACTTCTGCTGGAGGGTTGAGGGCTCTTCCTGGTGGCAGGATTGAAAATGCAGCATTAGTATGTTTCCGCAACTATACTTGCTTATGGAGTAATGTTAAATTTCCGATTTTTTCTTTGAATTCTTTGAAGTCGTCCTGGTTTTAGTCTTTAACTCGTGGTGGAAATGATTTGTCGAGCTTAAATGGCATAGCATGTTCTGATACCCCGTGAATTCTGTCGCAGGTCGGAGTTCACTATGAAGGCAATTTCTATGAATTTGTGCCTTGGAATGGCGATGTCGAGTGGGAAATTTCTCCGTGGGGTTACTGGAAAGTTTCTGCCGATAATGGATCCTACAAGGTATGCAATCTAGACACCAGCATTTCTGAACTATGAGTGTTAACAGTCTGATAAGAGTACTTCACTTGAGGTAAATTGAAGAGTCGAGAGAACATAAGTGCTGTCTAACCATGCACAAAACATTCTAATATATCCCGTAATCATCATCGAATTTGACATTACAATTGAAAACGATAATAAAACCTTCCCTTACCCTGGTGTAGGTGGAACTAGAGGGAAGAACCGAAGATAAAGGAGTAATGTTGAAAGCGCCTACCCCAGATACAGGTCTCATTGATATATGCAGAGACACTTGCTCGGGTCAACTAAAACTGCATCTATGGGAACGAACATCCGATGGGAGCAAGGGAAAGGTTCTATCTCTAATTTTGTACTTTGTTGTTTCGTTTTTCGGACAATGATTCTGATAAGCAACTAGTTAGTGCACCTGGGCCTTGGCCTCAGTTGCGTAAGGCCTAGGAAGAACCTAACTTCTGAAATGAGACGGTTTTATGGTGAGATTATCTCTATTGGCCCATGTACATTTATGTGTTAAAATGATCAATTATATGAGTCTGTCTTATGGTAAGACGGTCTCATACAAGACGAGTTATAGGAAGAATTATTTCAAATTCTTAACAACGAACTGAAATATTTGGACATGGTCATTGTTGAAGGTTATTATGGAGGCAACAAGTAACATGGCAGCTTTGGAGGTAGGCGGCGGACCATGGACGGAGTCTTGGGTAGGAAGAACGAAAACACCGGCAATCCTAAGTGCAGCTCTTAGGGTTCCTTTGGATATGGAGTTAGTTTCAAATGTGGTTCCTTTTTTTAACCCTCCTGGCCTTTAACTTAGGACTTAGATCCAAGGTTTGTCTATAAAGTTTTGGTGTACTATGATACAAGTAATTGGTGTATGTACCTAATGGGCAAATCTAGGCAAGGACAAAGGCTACCTCTAGGCTTCCAAAAATTTTACTATATTTCTAGTTGGACTAAGTATACGGTCCTAAGGGCTGAATATAAGAAAGAATCTAGTGAATTTTTAATATAATTTAATATTATATTTGCTTTGAAATTATAAGATATTCTATTATATTTTAATTTTTTAATTTTTTTTGGAACTTAAAATTATTATATAAAGCATTAATTATTTTCAATTTTCATTTTGATTCTCTTAAAAACACTAGAAATAATTGATAATAAAAAGAATTTAATGATTTTTATATACAACTCTCAGGATTTAAATATCATGACCCTTTCAAGTTTACTATATTTATCAATCTCAAAACAAAAGTTAATGTATTACTACCTCTTGTTCAGCTTAAATGTCCCAATAAGTTTTTTGGCATTATTCTATATCACTCTTAATTTGTATTTTACTCTTAATCTATAAGTTAAAATATAGTCATGTGAAATCTTGTTTAATTCGTCTCAATACAAGGATTATTAATATCAAATTTTTAAAATTTTTAATTAAGAATAATTTGAAATATTAAGGGTTAAAATATTGTCTCGATAAGTGTGAAAAAACTAAATGGAACATTTAGGGTCATCATCATCATCATCATCATCCTACTCAGTATATCCCGCTCATAGAGAACTATGAGCAGGGTCTGGGGAGGGAAGGACGGCGGCAACTCATACCCGTGAAGGAGAGCACGGCCAAAAGGAGTCCCCCAACTCCAAGATGATAAAGATAAAGATACGTACCTGCCTCGTGGAGTGAAAAACACAAAAAGGTCCAAAGAAAGTAAAAGAAAAGAAAAACTTAAAACAAACTAAAAACACAAACACACAGTAAACTAGGGCAAACATGAAAGCATGACTCCGCTACCGACTCTAAGAAGAAAGGCCGACGTCTAAAACCTGGATAAGACGCCTCCAACTACTCCTATCCCTAGTCAGGTCCTCAGAGAGGTTTAACTCACGTAGGTCTACCTTTATTTGCTCCTCCCAAGTTTTCTTGGGTCTTCCTCGACTCCTCTTACCCTCTACCATAAAGCTTTCGACTCTCCTCACAGGGGCATCGAAAGTCTTTCTCTTCACATGTCCAAACCACCTCAATCTTCTTTCGCGCATTTTTCCGGATATAGGGGCAACCCCTAGTTTATCTCTAAACTCTTGGTTCCTAATGCGATCCATCAAAGTGTGCCCGCACATCCACCGCAACATACGCATCTCAGTTACTTCCATTTTACGTTCAAAACTCTTCTTTACAGGCCAGCATTCTGTCCCATACAATAAGGCCGGTCTGATCGCTACCCGATAAAATTTTCCCTTTAACTTATTTGGGATCTTCCTATCACATATCACCGCGGTGGCTGCTCGCCATTTGAGCCAACCCGCTTGGATACGATGATCTACGCCTCCGTCGATCTCCCCATCCCTTTGGATGATCGATCCCAAATACTTGTACTTGGTCGTACTCTTAATGGAACATTTAGGGTGAATAGAACAAAATATTTTTTATATGTTAACGGGGAGCATTTGTGACTGTTAGTATTTGCCTTTTTAAAAATAGGCTATGTTCAAAATCACTTTCAACAACCTCCATGACATCGAGAGATTGGTAGTTATCTCTCAAAAATTCCTAATCAATAACCGTGATTTATAAATTACCATAAAAAGACAAAAAGAATAATGTTAACATAAATAAAATCAAAAACGATAAATTAAAACAACAAATCTCTCATCCTATTACATCCTACCATATAAGGGTGATTTATCAACCAAATAAATAATCGTTACTCAAAAAAATTTACTAAGACTTTCTCGTTATCTCTCTTTAAGAATTGTGTACGGTGCATAGAAGTTGTTGGTGCTCATAAAAATTTGAGCTGTTTATCTCGACTTGTCGATCACTATTCATAATAGTGGGTAGTTTTATAAAAAAAGAAGTTACGGGTTTGGTACCTCGACTTATCTTAACTAGTTCCGATTATGGGCCACATGCCCATAAAATAAATTGAGTCGGGTACCTGTTGATCAGGAATGTAAGAGGTAAATTAATTAATAAGAATCATTTTCTACTCAAAATATCAACCTAGACACCCGGTCAAATTTAGAGGTGTTTATTCGGGTAACTGGGTTGATTTCGGGTCAGGTGGTTTGGGTCGGTTCAAAATCGGGTGTTTAGTTCACATTGATTTTTACATAATTGTAGATCTATTTTTAAGTTTGGTCAAATTGGATTCGTTATAAAATCGGGTGTCGTCATCGGGTCTGTTTTGAACACCTCTACGGTCAATTCTATTTTTTTTAAAGAAATCTTTTAGTAAAAACACTACCCACATAAATTCATTATTTTTGGTTTTAAAATCCTTTTTCCAGCAGTCAAATATGAAGAATTCAGGGCAAATCTGAAAGCCAATTGTTGTTCAATAGTAAAAATCAAACATCCTAGAAATCACCAGAAAATTGCCCATATTAGTCAAATAGTTGGATTATTCCTCCAATACCAACAATAAAAATAGATCCAACATAAATGAGAATCTCATAACTTAAATTTTATAAACCAAATATGTTCCACGAAAAATCGCATATTCGATGTCCCGATTAAATTTATCCGGATACCTGATAATCGGATCAGTCGGCCGGGGACATGGGCCATTAAAACAAGTACTCAACAGATCGGGTACACGGCTGTCCGATGCCCAAAATGTCACGTATCCATTATGAACACCCTTATCCGATAGATTTGTTTACATATTGTTTTATTAAACATTAAAAATATCTTTTGGGTTACTTTGGAATATATGTAAATATTTAAGGGATAAATAAAAGTCAAAATAGCAAAATAAAGTTAGTTATATAGAAGATTAAAGAAATTTGATTATTGAAAAAGTGAAAAAATTGGTTGGAAAGTAATGAAAAATGGATAAAATAACAATTATTAATTTTCTTATTTAGGATATAAATTTACCCTAAGGGAGGATGGGGAATACTTTTCTAGCTTTCAGATGTGGGAACTGGGAAATCATCAACCCTTTTCCATCATCTTTTTTGATGTACACTAATTCTATTTCATAATAACTTTTTCAACTAGTTTATTTGCATCTTTCCTTGTCTTTATTCCGGTCATTAGTTTGACTTTTATAATCTCTTAAATATTTATAGCCCTTATAAATACTTCATCACTTTCATTAATTTCTATCTATGCATTGAATTCTCATTCTCTCTTTTTTAATTATATCAACACAATTTAATTGTTCTCACACGTTTTTTATTTTTTTGACACTATTCCATGTTGCATATTCGAAGACCCTTGTTTATATACTTCAATTCTCTATTTATTTGATCATAATCCTCCGTTCTTTTTTGTCCTTATCATTTTCTCCAAAAGAAAATTTTACAAAGTTCTAATTTCCATAATAAATGTTTTTAATTTAGGACATTTTCTTGGACAGAAATAACCTCGTGTATATAGGATATTTTGTTAAAAGATTTTTTTGACAAGTAAAAATGAATATATTAACTCCAAAAAAAACTTTTACAACCTAAGCACTACAAAAAAAAGTAATTTTTCGACTACCCAAAACAGTTGAAATTTTTAGTCGTTATAGAACTATACCGACTAAATTCCGATTCCGACTGTCTTGGGTTAGTCAGCTTAGATTGATTGGTAAATCGTTTTAGTAGGAAAACAGTCGAAATTTTCCGACTAATTTGGTTAGTCGGAACTTAGCCGAAAATTTCCGACTACCCGTTAGTCGGAAATTAGTCGGTACGCACTATTTTAGAATTCAACCCAAAATGACAAAAAATAAAAACTTTAAAAATACGACCGTTTTGCGACCATCCTTTTGGTCGCTAAAAAAGGGAAAAAACTTTAATTGAATGAATGTCACGTCATTGCCACATAAATCAATCGTGGAGCCCCACGCATGCTAGCTCCCATCTCCACAATCCAAGCGCCCCTGCTCCCATCTCCAGAATAAGGTGGAAAAACTTTTGAATTAACTTTTACAGTAAATCTCATGGGAGACGGTCTATTCTATAGACGGAATACATAAGTCCAGCCCAAAATATAACATAGTATATTTGGGGTTATAATAAATTATTTGGGGTTATAATAACTTATATTTGAGGTTATAGAATAGTATATTTGAGGTTATAATACCTTACATTTAGGATTATAACATAATATAATTGATATTATAATAAAAAAATCAGTTAAGAGAAATGGGCTGGCCCAATTTTGTAGTCTATCCTTTAGACCGTCTCTTGTGAGATTTTGTGTAACTTTTAATAGAATGTTGTTATTCATTATAAACTCCTTCGTTCCTCTCCATACTTTAAATGAATAAAACAAAAAAAATAAAAAAATATTTAAAATATTAATTATAAATAAAAGTAAAATGACTACTCATAAGGAGAATAAGGACATGAAGACCAAACCAAAAATTTCTCCCGTCTATTATTTTAGCCATTAAAATATGTACTATAAATAGTGCATGCATCACGTGTAGCCTAGCTAAGAGATAAGAAAAATAAAAAAAAAGAGGTGAAAATGGGCTCGTGTTATCCTCATTGCTCATTGCAACCATTCAAATAATATCTTTAGGGACGGAGCAAAAATTGAAAAAAAATTTGAAGACCCTGTAGCTGTACAATTTTAAAAAATTGTAATACTTTTCGAACAACTTTGTATCTTTAGAAAATAAATATATACTACGTAAATTAATATCGAGGCCCTTAATTTTTCAAGACCATGTACAGTTAAACATGCTCAGAACCTCTTAAGAATATCTTTTTAGAAGATGCGAGAACTACCCATTAGTTATTCTCTTTGTCTTCGTACATCGATCGGTTAAGGCTGTCTATTCATTCATTAAATATCACGCACCAATTTAATTTATTATGATATTCGGTGTATCTAGTTTATGTAAAACTATGATCAGGGTTTAAAGGGAAACGAAAGTGATAATTTTATACCCATAAAGGAGAATGCTGTCAAAGAGTCTCTCTATTCGAGAAAATCCTAAAAAAAGGTTTGTAACGAAAAGGACCGAGAACAAATGAAAATTTTGTACCCCTTTGATTCATTTCAGTTGTCCCATTTTCTTTTATGGGCATCACTTCAGTTATCCCTTTTTCTTTTTTGCCAATGATTTATTTACCTAAGTACCCCATGTTCACACAAATAATAACCAATATACCTCATTTTTACTACTTCTAATACTCCAACTACCAACTTTACAATTAATTTAATCAATTAAAATACCCTAACTACCACCTTTTTGGTAGACTCTATCCCACTCTCAATATCCGTGATCAATTAAATGGTACAACTCAAATGAATTAGAGGGAGTAATATTTAAACATCTCAATATTAAAGATGAAAATTTAACAACTTAATATGAAATTGAGATAAGAGAAAAGAAGTTTTCACATCAAGTACAAAAAATCAGCAGCAAAATTAACACCACACAACAATTAATTAAGAATGGTGTTTAGTTTTGGTTTTGGTTCCTAAAAACTAGAACCTTGACTCAGATTATTGGGTTTCGTTCTGTTTTCAGTTCATGACGATTCCAAACGGTTCCTTAACGGTTCTTAATTAGCTATTCAATTCCCGAGTTGGACGGGTCGGACCATTGATTTAATTCTTTTTTCTTTAAATATAAATACAATATCTGTATTATATCTATAATGATGTCACTACAATAAAAATGTTTAATTGTGACGCAGTATTTATGACATTTCATTAAAATGTCACCATTCTTAATTTATTATCGTAATATTTTAATCTTAATTCATACAAGTGTCACCAAATATTTTGCTAACATTTAATAAATATCAATGATATTGATATTTGAATGTCACAATTGACATTATTATTCGTAGTGTGTGGACGTACCTTTATTAATTATTATCCAAATTCACTCTTTGAATGGTTCTTAAAATATTTACCATCATAATTTAAAATTAATTAAAATTATAACAAAATACGTCCGGGTGACTCGGTTTGCGGTTTTTTATGCCGGTTCTTACCAACGGTTTCACAGGTTTGTCAGTTTTTTTTTTCAAAACCTTAATGGTTCACGGTTTAGACCTGTCGCAGACGATTTCGATTCCGAGACGGTTCTTCAGCAGTTCGGGACAGGTTCAGTTCCGGGTAACCCGCACCGTGAGGCCGTGACCATCACTACCCAAAAAGAATGAATAAATAAAGATTACAAATGTGAATAATCAAAACCGGCCAAGGCCAAAGCGAAAATTGAGGAAAGGAGGAAGAAAGTTAAAAAATGGAAATTTAATCAGAAAGAAACGAGTAGGAGAGGAGGAAAGCTAAAAAAAGGAAAAGTTGTTAGAGAATAGTATTTTTGCAAATATGAAACAGATCTTAGGGTTTTTTTAATAGTTTATGGATTAAATAATAATCCCTCATGTTTGTTAGAGTATATAAGATATCCTTGGGCCTCAACCATCAGCTTAAGCTTTTGGTTGAGTTGGTTTAAGCTTTTGGTTGAGTTGGTTCTTTGACATGTTATCAGAAGCCAGGGTGATAAGAGGTCATAAGTTCTAATCTCAACCACCCCTTATTTAAAGTGGAATATTTAGCGCCATGTATGAGGAGGGCATGTACTGCATCCACACTTCTAGCCCAATGGGCTCTCGTGTGAGGGGGCGTGTTAGAGTATAATATATATCCTGGGCTTTAACCATCAGCTTAAGCTTTTGGTTGAGTTGGTTCCTTGACGCTATTCATAGAGAATGGGACATTTGTTTTTTCACAGTATCCAATGCACTTATTCAATGCTTAATATCTCTTATTATACATAACAAAATATTATAAAGAGTGAATATTAATAATCTTTGGCTTTAGACGAATTAAATAAGATTTTCACTTGACTATGTTCTAATCTATTAATTAAGAATAAAATACAAATTAAGAGTAATAAATGAATAGTGTCAAAAAACAAATGCTCCATTCTCTATGAATAAAAGGTAGTAGATAAATAATAGATAATAGATAATAAATAAATGTAATTTAAATCAATGGATTGTTAGTTGTTTAATTATATATTTGGATTATTTGAGAAAAAGGATTTTCAGAATATTACTAGTTTTTATAATTATAAGAAGTTAGCTAGTATTTGAGATTAATTAGAATGTTGATAAATAATCTTAATTCATATGTTTTTTTCTCGTTTACTTTTTTACAGTTTACAATGCAAATTTTGAGCTTAAATATTTTTAAATATACATGATAAAAAATTATAAAAAATAAATAATATAAAATTATATATTATAACAAATCCAACAAGACTTCACATGGATATATTTTATTTTCTAAATATGTCTCAAAAATATTAATTCAAATTTCAATCCTCTCTCTTTCAAATGAAAAATATTCCAAAAGGAAAGAGCACTAGAAAATGAAGGGAGTATTATTTAAAGATGATGCCTCATAATTTGAGTTGAATAAAATAAGTGAGCATGACTTTTTCTATTTATTTGTGCAAAAATATCATAAAAATAATAGTTTCTTATTTTATGATATCTATTTTAACTTGATTTAATAAATAGTCATAATTCATATTAATTATTTTTTGTTTAGTATTTATTTGGATTGTTTGAGAGTGACGCTTTAGAAAATCAATTCTTATGATTAAGAAAGGTTAGCTTGTATTTGGGATTAGTAATTTTAATTCATATCAGAAGAAGTTGCTCTATAATTTGAGTTTATTAAAATAAGTAAATAGTGAAAATTCACTATTCATTTGATTAAGAATATTGATTTAAGGAAAAATTATCGTGAATAATAAAATCTTTTAACTTTTTCTATCCAACTAGTGATTAATCATGAATAATAAACAGTACTCCCTCCGTTTTCAAATATTCTTCCCATTTAGAATATTCTATTTAGGAAAGAGAAACTTGATTAAGATTTTTAAGACATATATAGAAGACAAAATATATCCATGTGAGATCTCGTTGTATTCGTCTTAATGTATACTTTTTTATTATATAATTTTTACAATTTTTTATGATGCATATATAAAGAAATCTAAGCTCAAAATTTACTTTAAAAACTGTGCAAAAAGTATGGGAAGAACAATTGGAAACGGAGGGAGTATTTCTTTAATGTAATACTATTGATTAATTATGAATAAAATAAAAAAATCAATTTTGTCCCCACACCAAATTATATAAAGTAATCATAATGTTACAGTTCAATTAAATTAAACAATAGGTGAGTTGCGAAATTTTTTTAAAAAAATGCTATCACTGGCGTTTCTTAAAAATTAAGTGCTACCCTGTTAGATACCCCTTCATTTTATCAAAAAAAAAAAAAAAAAAAAAGATACCCCTTCATCTAACTAAGGCTATTATTATAAGGAAAATATATCGTGTATAATAATACAATTATTTTATCATTTTCTTAACAACAATACCAACTATTGATTAATCATAACTAATAAGGGGTAATTTATTAATGTAAGATTGATTAATTATAAATAATAAAAAAAACAATTTTGTCCCTACACCAAATTATAAAGTACAATTATTTAGCAACACACAATACACCTTGTCACCAACTATATATAGTGCTAGAGTATTGCTTACCATTCACAATTCTAAACCTATTTCTTTCACTTAAAATCATTTTCTATAATAAGAGAAAAATGAAGTTTTTTATTAAGTCAATAATTTTTCTTCTCTTTGTGATTTATGATCAAAGGGGAGCAAATGGTGAAATACCCAAAAAAACAATGTATTTAATAAATAGGGCTAACACTAAAGGTCCTTATCTTGGTGTTATTATACCCAATACATTTGAGCTCAATCCTCTTCTTCAATCTCCTAGCTTCTCTCCAAGCAAGCTTATTATTGACTATGCAGGTATATATACATAAATTGTTGTATGAGACAGTCTTACTTAAAGTCGCACCTTAAACATAGGTTAAATACCCCATATCTAATTTGTACTGTGAGAATATGGACTTCTTGTTTGAGGTCGTCTCACTGAAAGACGGTCTTGTTGACGAATAATACTTAATTGAATATAATTTGTTAATTTGCTAGGTAAATGTTTTTTATTAGAGAATTTGCATAATTATAAAGGTTTATTGCTTAGTTATAATATATTTCATTGAAGAATAAGTAGTTAATCCTTTTTTTTTTTTTGGTAATAACCCTATTAAATTTCTTAAAGTTAAAAAGGGAACTAAAATAATGGGTTACTCTAACAACGTTTGATTCAATTTTGTTTCATTGATGAAGAAATTGTTTAGTTATTGACTTTTAAATCTAACTTTTATAATTAAATTGAAGCCATTGATGATTATATATATATATATTTTTTTTTATAAAATCTAATTCATTAGTTTTCCTTACAAATTATAATTAAGAAAATAATTAAATTTTTGTAGAAATGTTTTTTTTTTGAGGTAAAATTTTTGTAGAAATTAATTACTATAGGAAATACTTACAAACAATTACTCCAATATTATTTTACATAATATTTAATAATTTATTTCTTAAAACAAGCAATAATCTAAAACTTACTAGTAAAGTTTGATAATTTAATTTTTATTTATTTTGATTAAATGGTAGCCTAAGAAAAGGAAGCTAGGTGAGAATTAAACATAAGAAATTACCTGAAAAAAGCGATACTAATTTTAACTGAGACAAGATAACCCAATTTTCCAGATAATTTATTTAAAAAATTGATTATAGTAGTTGATATCACAACAAAATTTCTAATTAATTAATAGTTCATAGATAATTTCTTTGCAAATACTAGCGATAGTCCACAGATCTCTTGTTGATTTAACCTTTGCCAAAAAAAAATTGAAATAATTTGAGAAGATGAACCAAAATGTTTGAAAAGGTTATTCCAATAGTATGAAATGTTTGAGTTAATCAATATTAAGAATTATTTGGGTAAATCAGTCTAGGTTGAACAAATTTTTCTAATTTAAAATATTTTTTAATTTTTTTTGTTTAAATACATTTATACTCGATTATTATCCACCCGTTACATATTGATATTTAATTTCTTTTATGTATATTTTTATTATTATTAATATTATTGTTGTTGTTGTCGTCGTGGTGGTCATTTTTTTCTACGTCAAACTCCTTAATTTATCAAAAATGAACATAAGATATTGACTATTATTTTCAATGTATTTTCAAGGCAAGAGATTTCGGTTCGGAACCATCGAAGGGAAGAAAGTGATCTTGGTTATGACAGGCCTTGGCATGGTAATACTCATCAAATCTGTATCAACATTAATTTTTACATAATTTTACACTGGAAGTGTTCTTTACTTTTAATTTTAAAATCAAATTAAAATCGAAAATTTAATTTAATAATTGTGTATATATCAATCTGTTACACCAGATCTATTTTAAACACGTATGCAACACATTAAGCTAGCTCAAAATTAAATTTAAAAATTTTAAAATTAAAAAATAAAAAAATAAAAAAATTGTGATGAATATCTTGCAGGTAAATGCAGGCATAACTACCCAATTATTATTAAGTTTATTTAGGATAGAAGGAGTTGTACACTATGGAATAGCTGGTAATGCAGATCCTTCCCTTCATATTGGAGATGTGGCTATTCCTAAATACTGGGCCCACCTTGGTCTTTGGAATTGGCAGGTAAATCATTTCAAATCTTCAATTATTTCTTCTTTTATATTTTTCCTAATTAAATATTTATTTACTTAATCACAACATAATTAAAATATACTTCCACCAAATGCATGACAAGTGATATCATATGGACAAAAAAAATTAATTTCCACCAAATGCATGACAAGTGAGATCATTTACCAATCACTCCCTTTCTGGTGTTTATCAAATACTAGTATAGAAATTCGTGTAATGCACAAATTTGTTAGTGCGAAATATATATAAAAACAATTTCAAATTAAAACATAATTATGGAGGTTTATTTTAATTATTTACTTGATATATAACATTTTTTCATTCAATTGAACATATTAAATTCTAAGTTAATTAAATAGAGTTACTATAGCATACCATACAAATACTTTACCTAATTTAGCTCACTTAAACAAAGTATATTAGATTCTAAATTTGTTAAATATTGTCATGCCTCTTTAAACGATGACACTTGGAATTTTCCAAGACTTTTATAGTATTGTATGATATGATATGATTGTATGATGATATGATGATATGATTTCTGTTAAATACTAGTTTAAACAACTAACTTATCACCAATACTTTTACGAACGGAGGGAGTATCTTTTAAATTGAGTGAAAAATATGTGTGCAGAGATTTCACTTTTCTTAATTTGTGTGAAGAATTCATAGTGGACAATATTTTAAGAACGGAGGGAGTATCTTTTAAATTGGCACCGATCTAAAAATTCGTGCTTATAAGCAGATTATATTGACATTATATTCATTTTTGGAACTTCTATCTCCAAATAATTTTAATAGTTTGTACCTTGAGTATGTATTATTTTATTACAAAGTAGACTGAAAAAATACGAAGGAATTAGATAAAAAATAAAATTAAAATATTTTCTAAAAAGTGGTACTTACTGAAAATTAAGACAAAATCCAATCCTGTCATTGAGTATATACTTAGTTGATTTATAATTAATTCATGATTCAACTTAACTTTTTTTTTAATATAAAATTTTCTTTATAAAATTTCACACTGAAGTTCATGTGATTGCTCTTTCAAAAAAGTTCATGCTAGATAAGGTAAAAGACCTAATTAGTCCTGCAGGTTAAATTTAAATTAGATTTTTGAAGTATATATTGATGATAAAATATATTCATGTGAGATCTTGTTAGATTTGTCTTGATGTAAAGTTTGTCCACTTTAAGTTTGTCCACTTTAGAGAGAGAAATTTAAATTAGATTTTTGAAATATATATTGATGATAAAATATATTCATGTGAGATCTTGTTAGATTTGTCTTGCTGTAAAGTTTTTTAATATGTAATTTTTATAATTTTTTATGATACGTACTTAGCGATATTAAGGCTTAAAATTCGCAAAAAAATGCGTGCAAAAGGAAAAGTGGACAAATAAAAAGGAACGGAGAAAATACCTTTATTCATTTTTATTTTTGAAATCAACCACTTTTAATCAATTTATTTAAGTACAATTATTTGTTTAAGTAAAGTTGATTGATTAAATAATTTCAAAACTGTACATTTAGAAAATTTAACTTTTTGTCGTGAAATACTTAATACTCTCTTATTCTCTTTAAATTTGTAACCTATATCAGAAATAATTTCAATTTTAATTTCAATTTGCAAATTCAAAGGGTAGAAGAATATATTGCATATGTTTTTAAGTAAATACTGACCTGTTCTTTTTTATTAGTCGACTTCAAGTTTTTCCACTATATAAGAGAGAAATTTAAATTTGATTTTTAAAGTATATTTTCAAGACAAAATATATTCATGTGAGATCTTGTTAGATTCGTCTTGATGCAAAAAATTTTACAGCAACTCTTGTGAGAGACCGTCTTTCAAAGAGACAACCTCAAAACAAAAGACTCATGTTTTTATTTTTCTCTCTAATTTGTATTAATTGGGTTATTTAGCCCATATTTCTAATGCGCTTCTAAAAAAGACCGTCTCTCACAATAATTTGTGAAAATATTTTTATATAATTTTTACAAACTATGAGATATCGACGCTCAAAATTTGCTTTGAAATACATGAAAAAATAAAGTGAACAAATAAAAAAGAATAAAAAGAGTAAATTTTTGCTGGACTTTTTTAATTGGTTTTTCTAATGTTTTTAACTTTTTGATTGAATAAAAAGTTTTCGTGTCAAAATCAAAAAGTTGTCGTGATTAGGACTTTTAATTATTTTTTTCTTTTGACATTTTAATTCATTTGTTAAATCAATCCTATTATACTTAATCATACTCTCAAAATTTGACTAAATTGTACTCCTTCCTATTCATCATATGTGTCCCATTTCCTTTATGCACTTCATCCAATGCACTTATTCAATCCTTAATATTTCTAATCGTGCATAATTAAAAATTATCGAAAATTGATATAAATAATCCTTGCATTGAGACGAATCAAACAAAATCCCACTTGACTATATCTTAACTTATAGATTAATAATAAAATGCAAATTAAGATCAAGAAATAAACAGTGCCCAAAAAGCAAATGAGACACTTGTGGAGAATAAGAGGGAGCAGTACATTAAAAAAATTTGATGTAAAATTTAATTAATTATTGTTATTTATTTTATTTATTTATTTTGAATTGTATAGAGGTATGGTCAAGGTCCAGAGAATGAACTACCATTAGAAGCAGCAGGAGATTATTCAAGAGAATATGGAAACTTAAGATTTGGTGATTACACCACAAATACCAGTGATAATGCTAATGCTGATAATGAGTTGAACAGAATTTGGTTTCAAGCTGAAGAAGTTTTTCCAGTTGATGGAATTCCTGAGGAAAGGCAACATATTTTTTGGGTTCCTGTTCATGCTCATTACTTTAACATTGCCAAGAAACTTCAGGTACACTTTATATTAATTACCTCCGTTCTGAAATATTCGCAAGTGATTGTGACATATAATTGTACGTGGAAATTGTTAGAGTATATATATAACATATTTTGGGGTCTTAACCATCAGCTTAGGCTTTTGGTTGAATTGGTTTTTTGACATGAAGCCAGCGTAACAAGAGGGCACAAGTTCGAATCTCAACACCCTTCATTTAAAAGTGGAATATTCAACACATGTACACATTCACATTACTAGCCTAATGGGCTCTCGTGTGAAGGAGCGTGTTAGAGTATATACTCTAACAGAAACATGTCATTATCAGTTGTAACTATAATGGAGCAAAAGAAGTTTTGTTTTACTTTCTCGGTCCCAACAAGTTTTGCCTTACGCGTATTTGGTTGAGAAAATTCAAATATACTTTAAATTACATATGTTTTGAAATAATCGCAACTGATTGTGATAAGTTGTATAGAAATATGTCACTATGTTAGAGTATATAAGATATCGTGGGGCTTCGTTCAACCATCAGTTCAAGCTTTTGGTTGAGTTGGTTCCTTGACATGGTATCAGAAGCCAATGTGACATGAGGTCACGAGTTCGAATTTCGACCCCCTCAATTAAAGTGGAATATACAGCGCCATGTTAGAGTATATAACATATCATGGGGCTTCAATTATTAGCTAAAGCTTTTGGTTGAGTTGGTTCCTTGACACACTATCAGCTGTAACTATAATGGGACGAAAGAAGTTTTGTTTTTCTATTTCGGTCCCATCAAGTTTGCCTTATGCATATTTGGTTGATAAAATTCAAGTATACTTTATATTACATTACCTCTACTTTGAAATACTCGCAACTGATTGTGATATATGGCGTGGAAATATATCACTATTAGTTAGAACTTACAAGTATAATTGAATGGAGGAAGTATTATTTTACTTTATTTATCCTGCCAAGTTTGTTTTATGTGTATTTGATTGAGAAACTATAAAAAGAGAAAATAAATATTGTGAAATAATAAGAGACAAAAATGGAAGTTAAATTTATATGAGCTTTATAGAAAGAATTCTGTGGACAAATTTTTAAGAAAAGGACATATTTTGTGGTACACTCACATGGGGATAACTAACATTCACATATGTGTTGGTGATTCATTTATTAGCATTTTAAGGTACCATATGTAAAATATGCGTTCATAAATTTATTAGCATTTATTGGCAAATGAATTATCGTTGATAATTGATTGGAATGACTATTTTAATTAGATTTTTTTGGAGGGTTTGATAAATGACTAATAATGGATGGAATCTGATTGAAATGAATCAGACCAACTGATTTTATTAATTAGTTAGACAAATTGATTCCAAAACTAGTTCAAATAGTTTATTCATAATAATAAATTATTTTAACCAATTAATTAACTAATTATTTACATCAAATGATTTGACTACCCAACCGTTTCTTTGTGTTAAAATACTCTAAATTAGATAATAAATTATTTTACCACCACCACCATCATCATCATCATACCCAATGTATCCCGCTCATAGAAAAAGTATGTTCAAGGTCTCGGAAGGGAAGATAGACAAAAACTCATATAGGAGAGTGCAGTCAAAGAGTCCTCCGACTCAAAAAGGTCTTCAAAGAGAGACACCTGCAATATCCGAAAGCTTGCAACTTATACCCACGTTAACCAAATAAATTATTTTACCACTTGTCTTTTTTCTTTTTTGAAAAGACCCTCTTGTCCTACCTTATTTAAGGCGTACTTGTTACTTTCGACTAAGTTAAACCCGAGTTAGACTTTATCACTATGAATAAAAATATCGCTTTGGACTCAAAATATACAAATCCAATATGAGGTGAACTTATGTGCGATCCATTTTTTTTTTTTTTTGAAAATATGTGCAATCCAATTTTAATTCAATTAAAATCCAACTATTAGAATTTTTGTCATCAAAAAATAAATTTATTAAATTGTATTTTACTAAGATACTAATACTTTGATTATTAAATTTATATTAAAATACAACTTTACTTTTTCATTAAACTCTTATTTTAGTTTTATTCAAAAAAAACTCTTATTTTAGTAAGATGAGATAAAAATAATCTAATAAGATTTGACAAAATAAATTTTAAAGGAAGACTTTTAATAAAATTCTTGCTTGATTTTAATTGTGATATAAATATAATTTTAAAATTTTTTTCATTAAACTTATGTTTTAGTCATATTAGATGATACTCTAACAAGGTCCCAACAACGAATGTTTAGGAAAACTCTATAAGATCTCTCTTGATTATATTGTAAGAATCATGAAAATTGTATAACAAACAAAATAAATTAAGACAAATTTAACAGATTTCACGTGGATATAAGTTATCTTTAATATACCCATCAATAATTTTAATTAAATTTCTCTCTCTAAAAATAGGAAATTCTAATGTGGAGAAAACAAAAGAGAAACTTGAGAATATAACTCTTTAAGAAATGCTAGCTTTTTTTTCGATAATATATTAATTTTTAATTGTATATATTTTGAGTAGACTAAATAATCCATACATACAAGAGCCAAAAAGTAGAGGACAATAATCTTTCCAAGAGGTAATAAGAATCAAACCCAACACAAAAATAAAAAAGTAATTGAGTAAGAAAGTCATTAATCACTAAGATAATCAATAATTCTCCGTAATTAAAAATAAATTGTTAAGTTTCCACATATAGTATGATTGGATATTGAACAAAATCATCACAATTGCAAAAATTATTTAATTATTCATGTACTAATTGATGAAGAGTGCCTCACAATCACAATTAATTAAACAATTAATTAATTATCAATTATTGAATTCCTACTTATAGTAGGTTTTGAAATTTTTTAAGAATCAGAGGGGTCTTTGAGGGTGTGCGAGGTGATCGACCGCACAGGGCCCCTCTTTCTCCCATATATGAAAAAGTTAATCAAAAAAGAAATATGTTAAATTTATTAATAAAATATATTATATTTACTATAAATAAGACACACAACAAAATTTAGCACAGGGCCCCCAAAATTTCCAAGACGGCTCTGTTAAGAATTGCATAAAATAATGAAATAATTTATTCATCAAGATTATTTTTTAAAACATCATATGGTAAGCAATTGTCTTAAGTCATGATACACGACTCTTTATTATGATCCATAAACAATCAATTTCATTGTCATTAGGTACGCATTTCTAACAACTTCTTTTTTTAATGTTAAATGAAAAACACATATTCATATATAATAAGATCATTTCTTTTGACTAAAATTAAATTAATTATCTTATTGATACCCATACTACTAAAAAAAAGCAACGCCTTACATATTGTGTCGGAAATTTTATATCTCTTTTACAAACACTCAACAAATTTAGCTTTTTACGACATTGGATTTAGTGGCATTAAAAAAATGCCACTAATTCAAATTTTTAGTGTAATAATTATTGATTTTAATTTTAAGTTTCACCATAAAGTTATTTAGTGACATTTAATTTGGTCTTTAGTGGCATATGTAATTGTCACTATAGTCTATCGTGGCATTTGTGAGAAATGTCACTAGATCCTATGTCGCTAAAAGCTTTAGCGTGACTTTTTAATATGCTGCTAAAGGGTCTAATAATGGTCACTAAATCCTCTATATACACTATAAGAAATTAGAAAGAGCGACATCTAAATTAAATGTCGCTAAATATATCCCACTAAAAGCAAATTATGTTGTAGTGAAAAATTAAACATGTTACGGAAAAGTTTTAGCTCGATGCCTGAGACCCCTAAGATATGTTACATATTTAATATATTTCTTCATACGAGAGCTCTTTAGGTTAGAAGTTTGGATGAGCAATAATAACCATTCTTATATTTGGCGCTAAATATTCTATTTTATATAATCTAACAAAACCAACTCAATTAAAAATTCAAACTTGATTGTTGAGGCCTTATGACACGTTATATATTCTAACAAAACCTTCTTATATAAAAAATGAATTAATTTTTTTCTTCTACAATAACAAGATTAAAGATCTGTTCGACGCAAGATAGACATATTGTTGTATGAGTGTTGTCTGTTAGCAGGGCCGACCCTAGATATATTGGGGCCCTGGGCGAAATGGTGCATTGAGGTCTTTTTCTTTTGTAATTAATAATCTATATAGACCTTTTACAACTATTAATTTTACTTTTTTGACATGGGGCCCTGGACGACAGCCCCTCTTGCCCACCCTTAGGGCCGGCCCTGTCTGTTAGTTGTCTAAACCTCTAAAAGAGTAAAGCATCTTCCACTCTTTTCTTTTCTTTTTTTTTTTTCTCAAAAAATCACTAGGCTCAATTCTTAGCCTTGGGGCTACTCTCTATACTTTATGGTTGATGGTAAATCTCCAATCTCTTTATTTTTGCATTTTCGTTTTAAGTTTCAAATAAAATTCATTCACTCGATATTATACAATCATATTCTATCAATTCATTGGATTATAATATCTATCCATATATTGGGTTAATTTTGAAGTCTATTCTGGTGAGATTTCAGAGTGATCTTGTTATCTATTCAATGGTAAAAAGGTATATAACGACTCTACGGGTGTCAGTTTTGCCAATCAAGTCAATACCATCACACTTATCTCTATCCTCTGTATCACATCGATATGATATATGAAAGACTTCAGTCGTAAATCTCCAAACAATGATATATTGGATTATATCAATCTATATATTGTATAATTAAAATCAGGACCATCGATTAGCAAGAGCAAAACGGGCTACCACCTTATTTTTACATACATAAGTGATATTAATTTAAATTAAATTTACATATAACTTACATTTTTGCTAAGTAATATGAGTTCTTAGTTTATACTTAAACAATAAAAAACAAAAAGTGTATTATATTAGTCGTTACGCCTTAAGTTTTTTGGATGCCCTTTTTATCTTTTGCTCCCAAAAAAAAAACGGAACAACCCTGATTAAAATTGTTATATATATCTGATCAATTGTTACTCTGTTATAGACATCGTATGACATTTCTTTAATTTGATCAGGGCTTAAACTTGGAGAGTTGTGTAAATGCAACAAAATGCTTACCAACAACACCAAAAGTGACAACAGTAGAAAGAGGAGTAAGTGCAAGCATATACATAGACAATGCAGCATATAGAAACTTTGTTTTTGAGAAATTCAAGTTAAGTCCAATTGAAATGGAAAGTGCTGGAATTGCCCTAATTTGCTACCAACAAAGGGTTCCTTTTATCACAATTAGGGCTCTTTCTGATCTTGCTGGTGGTGGTTCTGCTGAATCTAATGAAGCTGATATCTTCATTTCTGTTGCTTCTAAAAATTCTGTTATTTCTGTTGTTGAATTTATTAAGCTTTTATCATCATCAAAAGCTTCCAATTAGGAAATGAGATTATGGGTTAAGACTTGATTTTGTGTATGGGTTTTGGTTTTAAGTATTGATGAATAAGTGAGATGGTCTAATAATGTTAATGATGGAACTTTTGAAATATTTTCTCTGTTCTTTTTTGTTTTTTTTGATTTTATTTTTTGCGGAATTTGATGTGAATTTTGAATTTATATGATTGTGATGTGAGTTTTTGTAAATTTGGTGTTTTTAAGGATGACTAGGGGTGTTTAATGGGCCGGACCTTCATTTTGAGCCCTTTTTAGGCCCATTTTTAGAAGGGCTTTGTAAGGGTTGGGCCGAAAATGGGCTATACTATGATAAGAATGAATTGGGCTATAAAAGGGTTCAATAAGGGCCAAAACGGACTTTTGTAAATAATATATGTATAATTTAAATATTATAAATGATAATGTCAATGAAATTATTAATATTTTTCAATCTAATTATTGTAAATGATAATTTAATTGTTATAAATTGATAAATGGGGGTTAAAATACTTTTTAGTAGTAAAAATGAGCCGGATTGGGCGGACCGGACTTTAAAAGACTAACCCATTTAAAGCCCATATTATTTTTAAAGGGCCTTTATCCCCGACCCATATTTACTTAAGCTCGACCTGATCCTTATCCTTAGACTTATTCTTAGACTTATTCTTTACTAAAAGCTAAACAATTTGAATCTCATTTTCTTCTATCCAATTTATCTTGTCAAGTGGGTCTTCACAATTTCTTAATCTAGACACATTTTTTTGTCCTTTAATTTTCATCACCAAATTGCCACAATTTACTTTAAAAATAAAATAAAAAATTTAAGTGTATCTTATAAAATGATGGCTTGTTGGATTTTCTATGAGCAATAGGAAAATGGCCAGATGGAATACATTTTCGATCCAACTTTCCTTTTGTGAAAAGATATATACCGTATAGATTGTGTTTAGACTCTCCTCATTAGCTTTACATTGGTCAAACACTAAAATAAAATATTTAGTCAATGATTTTTCACAAAATCTTACATGAGACCGTCTATACAATAGACGTCTCAAGTTTTGGGTCTGGCCCAATCTATAAATTAAAAAAAAAAAAACTAATTGGTAGTTTTATAAGTTAAAAGGGAGATAAACTCAAAAAAAAAAAGTTAAAAGGGAGATATGGGCTGGGCTTTTGAGAGACGTCTATGCTATAGACGGTCTCTCAAGAGAATACCTGATGATTTTTAAGTCAATTACTAGCTGAAAGCTAACTTTAAACCTAAAAAAAACTACTATAAATAATTTTTTCATTCGTTTTGGCTTCTAACTCACTTTCGATTTGATAAACAAGTAACAACTACTTCCTTCAATCTTTTTTTGTTGCTACATTTGCATGAGCATGGGAATTAAGAAAAAGTGGGCACAATAAAGTACAATTATATCCTCCCCTTTTTCTTAATTGAAGAGCGAAAAAAGTTAGAGGTATAAAATAGGATAAAAATAGGAATAAAGATATTTTTATAATTGTTTTATTACTAAAAATAGAAATGTAGCAAGTAATATAAAATTGTCAAAAATAGAAAAATATAACAAGTATTATAGAACAGATAAAGTATTAACTAATTTTCACCAAACATTTTCATAGGAGCTGACTTAAGAGTCAATAGTACATTCAATTAGTCATACCACCAAACCCAAAGTTAGTAAATTATGATATTAAACTTATTAGGTCATGATAATTCGTCAAATAATCTCACCATGGCCCACCTTGTGGACACGGGACGCCCGTGGGCTCGGGCCCAAAAATCCACAGGTTAAGAGTGTTGACTTGCACATACAGTAGGTGAAGTTCATTATTTCCAAAAACCATATGGTAGTTGGAAGATTAGTTCACTCAATATATATACAAGTCAACAACCCACTATTTTATCGATGTGGGATTTTGTCCCACATGTGAAGTATTTCCAACAAAACTTACATTTGAGATCTTTTATGCAGATGGTTATTATTTGCTCATATTGAGTGTACACATGTCCATCAACACCAGGGGCGGATCTCCAAGGGTAGCCAATGATGTCATTATTGTCAACTGACAGCGTTCTACCAATGTATAAAATCATCATCATCATCAAATCTAGTGTATCCCACTTATAGGAAAACTATGATCAAGATCTGGGGAGGGAAGAAAGACGGCAACTCATACCCATAAAGGAGAGTGCGGTTAAAGAGTCCCTCAGCTCAAAAACGTGCAACTACTCTCAAAGCCTGAAGTATAAAATCATATACCTAAAGATACTAATATATGTCTTGGTTAAATTGGTAGAAGATTTGCTATATAAATGTATTGCTTAGCTTAAAACCTCTTGAAGCATATTTTTTTTATAATATTATCGACGTCATTTAGTCTTAAGATTTGTCTCTAAACACCTAAGATTAGAGGTTTTCATTCGAGCCCATTAAATCGGTTTCAAGTAAGATGTTTTGAGACGGATTAAAATCAAATTACATATCCATATTGATATTAGTTTTTACATCATGGTAAGTTTATTTTTAAATTAAGATAAAATCAAATACAATTATACAAAATCGAAAAAAATATCAAATACAATTATACAAAATCGAAAAAATATCAAATCCAATCTATGTTAATTATGAGACGCCTCTACTTAAATCATTTACTTGGTATTGGCAATGACCTGGTCATTACATTTTTATCACCGTTTTTCTTTATTTTTTTTCTTCTAAATCTTAATATTTTAAACCCCTTTTGTCTTTATCACAAATTCTTACTTGAGACCGTTTGTACAATAGACATCTTAAGTTTTGAAATGGCCTAATTTATAAATTAAAAAAAAACTAATTAGTGGTTTCATAAGTTAAAAGAGAGATATAGGCTAGATTCTTAAGAAGCGTCTATACGATAAACGGTCTCTCAAGAGAGGGACTGCTTTCTTATTGCCCATGCCCACAATATATGGGCAACGTAACTATTGGATGTCTTGTTATTAAAATATACTAAAATAATACTCCCTCCGATTCAATTTACTTGTCCAGTTTACTTTTTGGTTACTATTCACTAATCACTCTTAATTTGTATTTTTCTCTTAATCTATGAGGTAAAATATAGTCATGTGGGATCTTATTTTGTTCGTCTCAATTTTTTTTAATTTTTAATTATGGACAATTAAAGATATTAAAGGTTAAAATGTTGCCTCAGCATGTGTGAAAAAGGTAAACTGGACAAGTAAATTGAATTGGAGGGAGTAGTAATAATAATGATGTGGGAGGAAAGCTGTACTTATATGTTACTCTCAAGTCTCAAGTCTCAAATTTGACTTACCCAGCTTGAATAATACTTTATTCAACCCTTTAATTTGGTCTTTTCTCCATAAATTTGCCTCTTAATACTTAGGACATGACTAGATTTATGGGATGGGTCGGATAAGAGTCAAGCCAGTATAAATAAAATTGGGCTAAGTTGGACAACACTTAAATAAAGTACAATTACTAATTTTTGAATGAGACGGGATCTTGCTATGAAAATTGTCTCATCTTGGGTTAAATAGATCAATAATAGAAACTTTGAGTTTATGGGTTTTTTTGTTTTGAGGTCGTATCATCATGAGATGGTCTCATACAAGACGGGCTAATAAAATTTCATTTTATTAACCAAGTTAAATAGTAAAAAATATATGATTGTAAAGACTTGTAATCGTATAGAGATCTCGTATTTACCTTGTTTATCCATGTAAATAAACAAGACTCGTATAAAGCTTGACATATTTAAAGCTCGGATCTTTTAAAACCGGTTTATTTAAAATATTTAGTTAATTTATATGAATCTGTCTCATGATAAAACAATTTTCAACAAGACTACTTATAGGAAAACACAAATTCTTACTTGAGACCGTCTATATAATAGACGTCTCAAGTTTTGGGCTTGCCCAATTTATAAATTATAAAAAGAAACTGATTGATGGTTTTGTAAGTTAAAAGGGAGATATGAGTTAGACTCTTGAGAAACGTCTATAATATTAAACTTATTAGGCCGCGACAATTCGTTACATAATCTCACCATGGCCCACCCTTGTGGACACAGGACGCCCGTGGGCTCGGGCCTAGAGGTCAGAAACCCACAGGTCAAGAGTGTTGACTTGCACATACACTAGGTGGAGTTCATTATTTCCCAAAACCATATGGTAGTTGGAAGATTAGTTCACCCAATATATATATATATATATATATATATATATATATATATATATATATATATATATATATATATATATATATATATATATATATATATATATATATATATATATATATATATATATATATATATATATATATATATGCAAGTTAACAACCCACTATTATATCGATATGCGATCTTGTCCCACATGTGAAGTATTTCCAACAAAACTTACGTTTGGGATTTTTTATGCAGATGGTTATTATTTGCTCCTACCGAGTGTACACATGTCCATCAACACTAGAGGCGGATCCAAAGGTAGCCAATGATGTGTCATTATTGTCTAGAAAACAGGCTAGAAAACGCAAATCCTTATTTGAGACTGTCTATATAACAAACGTCTCAAGTTTTGGGCTGGCCCAATATATAAATTTTAATAAAGGAAACTGATTGGTGGTTTTATAAGTTAAAAGAAAGATATGTGTTGGACTCTTGAAAAACGTCTATACTATAAACGGTCTATCAAAAGAGGGCGTGATAGGAAAATTAATCCACCATTCCAATACCTTGAACTTTGTGTTACTTTACGGTGCAAAATGACAAGCACGGCGAGTAGGATTCCATATGCCGGGTTTGACCACCCTATAATATGAATACACTTTTTGAAATAGTCAAACTTCCAAATTTAGACAATTTGGTACTCCCAAACATGTGTTGATTGAAACCATTGTTCATCCTTTTATCCACTATAAATAGAAACATTCTAAGCCAACAACATCAAAGCCATCATCAAACCCAAAAAAAAAAAAAAAACTATTAAAGTTGTATTTTTGTAGAATGAAGAAATCAAACCCAATCAAGACTTTAAGTGTGCATAATAATGCAATTAGGAAATTGAATTACAGTTTATCGGTTAAAGTGAACTCATCAGCATATTCTCCCTCAACCCTTAACAATAATCATGTAACAAATAATAATATATCGTTCTTCTCTTCCGTTGATGACTCCTTTTTTGTCACTCATCGTCATGTAAGTCCTTTTTAGTTACCCTCTTATTAATTATATAATTTATTTTATTGGTTGCAATCTTCTTAAATGTTTTGATAAGGGTGTGATTTGTCGTTATTTTTTCTTTAAACTCCGATCATAACTTCTATATTAGATCCATTACAAAATACTTCTTTGAAATTCATATCAGTTGTGTATTCAATTGATGTGGAGTTTATAGGTAAGTGAGTTCTCTCATTCATTAGGCTAGTCTTTTAGGTGAGCTCTTATATTTGTCATGTAACAATGGTATCAGAGCCGGATTTGGAGTGGGTATGGACAATAAGAACTAGACATGACCCAATGTAACCGAGACCCAATAAAACCATGACCCAACAAGGACATAAGCCTTTTTGGGGTCAATTGTTATGGTCCATTGCAACATATGGGACACGTTCCATTTCGATTACGTTGTGTATACAATTAGCATGGGGTTTATAGACAAATAGGCTCTCTCATCCACCAATTGCTAGTCTGAGATTACTACTGCTTATCCTATAACATTTCTCTCTCACTCACCAAGCTAGTCTTATGAGTGAACGCTCTCCTACTTATCCTATAACATTTTATGAACAAGATGTACATAAATTTAATACATACATATATTATAATTAGGTGATTTTAGTGCAATTTGTTTTGTAGTTTTGGGAAATGATTGATTTAATGAAGGGAATTGTGTTATGTTGCGCAGGTTGATGCCTTTAAGGAGGGAGCAACACGTGAATTGAAAGTGAGAAAACCTCCAACACCAAAAATCAACCCAGGAAAACCAGGCCAACATCACTAATAATCATCATCATACCCAGTGTTCTTGCACATAGATAATGTGTCATAGAATTATCCAAAGGGTTTTATACCTAATTAATAATAATATGTACTTTTGAGAATTGAGTACAAGTATGGGAACAATAATGTTGTACCCAAAAGATTTAACCGTTTAAGTATGTACATGAGTTCGTTAAACATTATATATCTTTGTAACGAGGTTTTAGGGCTTCTTTTCATAGTCTAATCTGATTTAAAATTAATTTGAATCATTCTGATCTGATCGAATTTGTTCTGATCTTATTTGTTTTGGTGTAATTTGATCTTATTATATTAATTGTTATAATGATTTTATCATATTTTAGCATTATATACTCCATATTAACTGCCCTAATAGTTTCATTTAACAGGACACATTTGTCAATGCAATAATTGTATGATTTTTTAGTAAAGCATACAATAGTTGGTGAAAAATTAACCTATGTATATTTTGAGAACACTCATTTTATAACAACGATTGTTTTTAGATTATCAATAACTGGGTTTATTTGAGTGGGTGGCCAATAACATGGATTATTTTTGACAATTATTAATTCCTTCTAAATATGCATATTTAATAATTGTAAAAGCCGAATACTAATGATCTTTTAATTGAAACGAATCAAATAAAATCAAGCTTGACTATATTATAACTTATAGATTAAGAATATTAATAAATACAAGTTAAAAAGTGATTGATGAACAGTGTCAATTGAGCCTATTAGGATGAATAGATAGGAGTACTATTCTTTGTTCAACTTTGAAGAAAATGATTGGATGTCTTGGTTTTCCTATTCACTAAATTAATATAGCTATGGAAGTTAATTTCTTCCACACAAGTTGGTTTTCCTATTCACTAAATTAATAGATGAAATTTTACGCTATAATTCATTCTCATTACCACCATTTAGTACCACTAATCAAACGAGCCGTTAGTGATCATTTGAGGGTTAAATTTGGTCTTAGATAAGGAGACCTAATGTTTCCTTTGTTTTTGTTATTTACATGGACTATTATGCACACTATTAGGTTAAGTAACGAATTACCATGTGATAGAGGCTATTTCAATCACCTATAATACGTCATTCAATGACTTGCATCATAGAGGAATCGAGTTGAATTGAAATCAGAGTATGCTTTTGATCGTATGACATTTTGAGAGACACATAACGTCCTTTTGGAAAGATTTATAACTGATTTTGTGGATTATAATAGGGAATAAAACCGTATTACGGTTATGGAGAGACTATACAATAAAGAGCACAGGGTTTTGAATTTCGAGGTGATTTTTTATGTGTCTGAGTGAAAACTCGGTTGAAAGAGTTATCTTTGGATCGGAGCTCTACAGGGTGAGCACTTTTGTTAGCTCTACGCTAGCATAAATTCTTGCTAGGTTTGTTTTGCATTGCCATAGTTGTGTTGTTTTTCTTTCTTTTACTATCCTTTTATTCACCATTTTTGAGTCCAAAGCCTTTTCTTTCACACACATAATAAAATTTATGTGTTTAGTAACTAGATCTGTTAAACGGTTGGTTGGGTTGTTGGTCTGTGTTACTTTGATTCGGGTTATTCTAAGTTGAATAATTTTCAGGTCAGATCAGTTTCAAGGTCTTGTCATGTTTCGATCGGGTACAGATCAATCTAACGGTACAAGAATTTAAATAAAAAAAATTTATCAAAATATAAAAACTGACTAGAAATATAGCATGTGCTAACTATAAGAATTGATGTGAAACTGAAAATGGTGACGTGCAACGAAAAATGATGACTAGCAACTCAAAGGGTAAAAAGCAGTTGGTTTCAAATTTTAGTCGAGTTTCACCTAATATTTTCGGGTATTTTCGGATTGGGTCGGATCTTTTTGGAGTTACAGGTTAAAATTTTTGGATTATATCCTACTAATTTTCGATTAAATTTCAGATCAACTCCGGATGGATCAAATTTTCAGACGTTTAGCCTCAAATCTCAATCATTGTTGGCCCATGGACTATTAGTATCAATTCAATTTGGGCCTGAGGTTCGTTTATTGAATGACAAAATTATTGAGATTGTTACTTTTGAGTTTTGAATTGCTTTTTAATTACTATTGATTTGTTCGTAGTGAGGGGCATTATAAAATTTAAAAAGAAAATTTGGAATTGAAAAAGAAAAGAATTTATTCCCAAAAAAAAAGAATTTAAATATAAAAATTCATTCATTCATCTCCTGGCTTATAAGGTGCATACATTGTAAATTTTCAATTATATGCTGACATATGCAATAAGTTGAACTCACTTTAATATGATATTCGAGTCGAAGGTTCTATTAAAAATGTATGATAGATCCGAAAAGAATGACATTTTTATGCTAATTGATTACTCTCGGCCCATATGCGAACTTGATGGGGTACACATGTGAGGGGATATTAGAAAGCTTTGTCCCACATTGATGATTTAAAGATTGCATGCACATGAGCTCTTCCTCCCATTGGCCATTATGGTTCTGGTAATGATATCTTTTTGACTTATGGAGTGTGTGCACCTCGTGTTTCCCCAATAATATGTTGGTATTGACAATAAGTCCAACTCTATTTAACCATGAATTAGGATGAACATGAATCATAATAGAGCCATTTGCTTATTCCTTTTCGACGATATATCTTTGAGGTGTTTGGTAAAATAATATGTTAGATAATTTTAACTTATTTAGATACAAATAAATAATTGGATGGTTAAACGATCTAGTTCCACCGTTTGAAAAATCATCTAGTTGAAACAGGTTATTACTAATCAACTAATTTACAATAACATACTCTCACCAATATTTTTAAAATCAACTCGATAAATATATCACTCCAATCAGCTACCAATCTTCTTTCAAACACATCTTCATCTTAGCCTAAACCACAATATGGCTTCTATGATATGTCTCCCTCCACTTTGAGCACATCTCTCATAGGGTAGTTTTATATGTTTCCGCCTTCATTCACTTATCACAAATTCACAATCATATTTTTCTTAAAATGGCAAACACCACATGATAAGAACCTCCACTTTGACCCTATATCTATTTTTTTATTTAGGATAGACAGCGAGAACGAGAAAGAGAATATTAAGTAAAAATAAAATATGAGAGTTTTTTTGAAAAATGATATTTACCCTCCAACTTATACCTATATCTAATCTTAAAAATCTCATCTTAAAATCGTTTGTGTTTTATTATTTAAGAAATTGTACTATCCTATCAAAATGTAAACAAAGGTGGACTCGGACTTTTAACTATAAGAATAATCTCAATTGAAACAAGTATATCATTTTGTCTAAGTAAGACCGAAGGTTCGATTCTTATGTAATCATTTTCTTCTCTGAACGTATCTTATAATAAAAAAAACAAATAGAAAAAAGACAAATGAAGTATTTAATAAATTTGTACTTTTCTTAAAACATTTAGTTAAAATTATTTTCTATCGTGGGGTCTAAACATCTCCAATTATGTCTCATGACATGAACAAATATTTTCCATCTTAAATTTAAAATGTAATTTAAAAAATGCACAAATTGCTTATTTGAAAAAAATAATATATATAAATCCATGATACTAATATAGTCTATAATCATATCTCAAAAAAAAAATACAAAAAGTATATAAATACAAAACAAATAGTGATACAAGTGTATATATAGTAACACATATAGAGCCAAAAATGACAAATAAATGACCTATGGAGTACAAAACTCAAGCTATATCCTCTCCTACAACATCATCGGACTTCTTTCTAATATGACTCTCGGATGGGCCATAAATTTTACAACAAACAAGAAAATAAATATAATTAATAGCACAAAGAAATGCAACTAACCAATAATAATAATCAACATGACCCTTATTAAGATTAGTAGCTAACCAACTAGTTTTTCCCTTTGCACCCGTGCTGGCGTCAACAATCTCAACCAATACACTTCCTACTAAACTCGATATCGCCATTCCTAACGTAAAAATCGCCATGGCGAGACTCGACATACTCTTGGAAAGATGTGTGTAGTAAAATTCAATTTGTCCCACGGCGTTAAACCCTTCAGCAAGACCTAGTAACACAAGTTGTGGTACTAACCACATTGCGGACATATTCACTACGCCTTTAGGGTTATTTCCTAATCCTTGGTTAATCGCTGCTCTACGTCTAATTGCTTCAACGACTCCAGCGACTGACATCGCTATACAAGATATGAATAACCCGATTCCCATTCGGGTTTTAGGTCCGAGCCCTCGTGGCAGGCCGAAAAATTTGGCTAGAAGTGGTACGAGGGCTCGGTCATAAAAGGCCACCCAGAATGTAATGGTTAAAATTGAAAATACGTTAAATGAACCTGCGGGGATTTCGAAATTGGATGTTATATGACGGTCCATGGTTTTAGCTTGGAGAGTTGTGTAACTATTGTTTAAGGCTACTAACATCATGATTCCGGTAGTCCACATTGGCATGATTCTTAAGATGGATTTAAGAGTTTCTACTCTTTCAATTGTGCATAGTCTCCATGAATTTGTTGGTGATCCATCTGGTTTTATGTCTTGTTCACGATCTACTATTACACATGCTTTGTTCAAACACCTAAAAAAACAAATATGCAACACAATAAATTACACTTTGCTAGAATTATATGCAATAGTATTATTATCTAGTAAAAATTTTAAACTTATAGAATATAGTTTAAATTGTTTTTAAATCAATTACGCGATTGCTAGTCAAAGTTAAACTTATAAGGATAAGGTTGCTTGTATCTAAATTGCCTAAATCCAATCTAGATTGAAACCATTTTATGATATTGGGTAACTGAAAATTATATTCATTTACATTTAACGTGGTGGTCTTATATGGTGGTAATAGTATATGGCAAAGACTTGAATGCATATGAAATGTTTCTTTATTGTTATTAAATAATGGTGATAATGAGAATGCGTTTTAAGTATAATTTTCATAAAAAGTGCTAGATCATATTCCCATGAGAATAGAGCTTTCATCCTCAAACACGTGTTTTTCTTCCTAAATTTACATTATCACCAAACACTATCATCTCTAGCGGAAATGCACGAGTAAAATTTCATTATTACTTATATTAGTAAGTCTCATGGGAGACTGTCTATTCTATAGACGGAATCCATGAAGCCCAGCCCAAAATATAACATAGTATATTTGGGGTTATAATAAATTATTTGGGGTTATAATAACTTATTTTTAGGGTTATAGAATAGTATATTCGAGGTTATATTACCTTACATTTAGGATTATAACATAATATAATTGATATGATAATAAAAAAAATCAGTTAAGAGAAATGGGCTGACCCAATTTTATAGTCTATTATATAGACCGTCTCTTGTGAGATTTTGTGTACTTATATATCTTGTTATTTAATACCAACTGTCCAAAGAAGATCTAATGAGTATGGGCCTTAAATAGGTCCAAAGAGAGAGTGAAGATCCTAGACTCAGACCCAAAACCAGAACCATTTATTGTTTTTGGACCCGAAATCAAACCCAGGTTCACTAGGTCTCATAAATTGGAAACAGACCCTAAATATAGGAGCGGGATCAATAGGGTCTTGGATCTATGGCCATCCCTACCAACAGCCAAACGGGCCACTAGGAGTTAGGATGAAACATGCATAAAACATAGTGAAATCAAACAAGTTCAACACAAAGGTACATATGATTAAACAAACAAGTGCTCTCTTGAGAGACCGTCCCGTCTTTTGTAAAGACGACTCTCAAAAGCCTAGCCCAAATCCATATTTAGAGCTGTAACAGTTTTAAAATTGGACTGGACTTTTAAGAGCCGCCTTTACAAAAGACAGTCTCAACTAAGAATTTGCGTTAAACAATTACCTCAATTTGTCACTTAGAACAACGGATTCAGACCCATTTCCTCGGAAGTACATATCTTGAGCCTCAATAGGAGGAAGACTAGCTTTCCTTTTCCTAAAAGCAGCAACAGGCACTTGAAACATACCAACAAACAACTTCTCCTTGGCTTTAACATGAACATACAACGGCGAGCCGAATAGGAAGAACATTAGAGAAAGGACCATAAGAATAGCTGGTACACCAAACCCAATGGGCCAACCAAATTTATCTTGTATAAACACAATAAGGGTTAAAGCCACAATGGTAGATAATCCAGTGGATGCATAATACCAATTGAAAAAACTGTCTAAAACCCTTTCATTATTGGGATTATCCTTGTTATTGACTTGATCAGCCCCAAATGCAATGGAACATGGTCTTACACAACCAGCCCCAATTGAGATTAAGCCAAATGAGGCATATAAAACTAGGTATTGAGGTGGTGTTGCTGAGTGACAAGTTTGGCCTGATTTTTGATCACATGGTGGAGGTTTCATCCATGGGATCATTGAGGTTAACCATAGTAGAGTTGTTCCCTGTGGAAAATTTGAGTTTTGGTGAGTGTATTTTTGCCGGTAGAGGCTGATCTAAAATAAAATCAAATGATATTAACGCATTAAGTATGGTTTTAAAAAATAAATACTGATAGTCTTACGAATTACAACCTTAAAGTTTATCATTTTTGCGAATTACAGCCTTAATGTTTATTTTTTTGAATTACAACCACCAAAGTATTAAAGTTTACAAGTTTAAGCTAAAAACACAAATTTTCGACCACCAAAACGGTCGGAATTCTGTGTTTTGACTTGAACTTGTAAACTTTGATACTTGGGTTGCTGTAATTCGCAAAACATAAATTTTAAAACTGTAATTCGCAATTTATTCCAAGATTAACAATGTTGGTAAGGCCCTAACTCCCTTTGAAAACAAAAGTACACTAGTTTTTCATTCTCATTACCACTGTTTATTACCACCTACTAAACAGACCATTCAAATAAAGCAAAAGTTGTATGAACTTACCGCAAGACTACAAAGAGTCCCAAAAGCAATGACCCGGAAACGACCCAAGTAAGAATCAGAGAGAAATCCACCAAAAAGAGCAAGAACATTTGATAGAGCTGACCAAAGTGATAATATGATAACTCCCTTTGATGCTTCTAAGTGATAAACATTCAACAAGTAAAATATCATATTGGGTAATATTCCATAACTTGCTACCTTCTCAAATGCCTCATTCACTGTCCAAAATAAAAACCCAATATCAAAATCAATTCAAAAAGACACATTATAATTACTGAATCATGGGTTAGCCTACTGATCGACGTCTTACCATTTTACCCTTTTGTCAAGGTTACTTTCTCATCACTAGAGGTAATCAGGTAATCAACAGGTCGGATCGAGTCGGGTTAGAATTTAAATGGGCAAGGTCAGATTAATTATCTCTACACTTTCTGACATACCCTCTCACGCAATAGCTATTTGGGTTAAAAGTGTGGATTCAACATAAGCTCTCATCATATCTAGCTGATTGAATTTAAACTCATAATCTTTTATCACACTAGTTGCTCTGATACCAAAAAATTAACTCAACCAAAAGTTTAATTTAGTTGCTCTGATACCAAAAAATTAACTCAATCAAAAGTTTCAACTAATGATTAAGGTCTCAAAATATGTTATATACTCTACTATTGATTTTTTTTTTTATCCTATTTCAAATAAAATAAATAAATCTTACCAATAATAAAAGGCATGGTAATAAGACCACCCTTTTTTCTAGATTTAGGAGCATGATTATCAGAATTTTGAAGATCCAAACCATCATTCTCTGGTGTTTTGTGATGAATATTATGTGCTAATGCCATTGTCTCATCTTCTAATCTCATGCCTTCTTCTTTTTGTACATCCATGTCGTTTTGCATATTATCTATGATATGATTGAGGCTTTATAAATTAAGTTTTAAGGGTGTTCTCATTGGTGTTTCCAGGAAATTGAGTGGGATCTTTGAATAGAGACAAAATAAGAGTGATTAGAACAACTATTGAAGTAATAGTTTAGTAAACAAGTAGTAAGACTTTGAGGTAATAAGACAACCCTTTTAAGGTACACAAAGAGTATTAATTATATTGAGTTTAGAGAATTACATATTTGTTGCCTAAAAATAAAAATATTTAGTTTGTAGGTTTTCTGTTTTAAGGTCGTCTCAACATGAGACGGTTTCATATAAGATAGGTTATTTAAAAATAGGTCTGAGAGACCTAATAAAGGTTGAGAAGATATAATCCACATGACAGCCCAACAGCAAATTGGGCTCTAAGATCTTGTTAAAATTTAAAAAGTGGGTCTAAGCGACTCAAACAAAGGGGAGAAAGCTAACCCACGTACAAACCTAAATGAGGTTTCTGCTCTAACCAATTAACAGTAATAGGAACTATTCCTTAAATTTATAAGGTGACTTATCGTCTTTTTATTTTCTAATGTGGGACAATTCATATATAAATTATGAGATAGACACTTTAATAAATCAATAAAAATTTTTTTATTTTCCTGTCGATAAGAATTCTCTAGTCTACTCGCAAATTTTAAAAATAATAATAAAATGGTGGTGGATTGGTGGTGAATTAGAAAAGATGAACACGTTATCCAAGTGCGTAGAGGTGGGTTAGTCAAATGGAGGTGATGATAGAAGTGAACAATTGTATTATTGTAGGACCACTTTTTCTTTTGCTTTCACACGGCTGAGTTACCGAGTTGCTCGAGGAACTCGTGGGTGAATTCTTTTTTTCTTTCAATTTGTTCTTACTCTATTGTCCCCTATAAATAGTCTCATTTGTTAGTGTATATATAGAAATTAAAACTTTTTTAATGAGATTTTTAAAATTTATGAGAGAAGTTAAAGAGTAAAAGTAATGGGATACTTTCTCCGTTCTGAAATACTCGCTATATTTTCGTTAATATTCATCGTTCAAGCTTATTTTACATATTGCGGCTAATGTATAAGAAAAAATATAGTCAAGTGGGATCTTGTTTGAATCGTCTAATCGCATACTTTCATAATATCAATTTTATATATTTTTTAGACTTGTATAATCAAAATAACGCATTGAATTGCATAAAAAGTGAAATGCAACAAGTTTAGTGGAACAAAATAAGTATTTTAGAAATGAGTATACTATTAAAGTAATGAGTAACTTTTGAAATGGCCATACTAAGTTAACTAGCCAAAATAATGTAATTTCTAAAGAAATAAATATTAAGTATAAATGGGTGAAAATATAAAAAAAAATTGAAAAATAAATGTACATAAAAAAGTTTATATGGGAAAATAGGAGAAATAGTGTGTAGATCATTAGATGTAAAGATAAGTTAAACGCATGAAGAAAAATATAATTAAAGAAATTTGAGTGTGAGTTATGTATAAATTAGGCAAATTTGATGGAACAGAAGTATTTTTATTGAAAAAAGAAACTATTTATTTATGAAAAATATCAAAAACTAATTTAACTTTAAATTATATCTTAATTTTGATCATTATTATTAGTTTCTTAAAAATAAGCCAAATTGATATAGCATACTTTTGTACTTATCATAAATAGTGAATGTTTAATTCTTTCATTCTTTACTAATGGCATTTTCCATTTGCTATTCCTTTTTATCTTTGGCGTTAATGCACTTGATATATATAAAAATGACAAAATGCCACAAAAAAGAATATGCACTTACTGATAGTTTGTGAATACATAAATTTCATTTGAACTTAAATTTTTGTTAAAAATGGTATTTAAAATTTTGCTCAATGAACAAAATTATTAAAAACCATAAGAAAATAGAATTTGATTCCCTTATTACCATACCCACGCTTAGTTATTTATTAGAATTATTATAATGTTGAATTTTATGAATATTAAACAAACAACTTTAGTAAATATCGGGATTTATAATTTCACATAATAAGACTTCTAATGGATTGTCGCTTATACACACATTTTAATTATCTTTAACACTTAAACTATCGAAATTTTGGAAATTTTGGATAGAAATAAATAAGATCAACAAATTAATGGAAATTTTGGATAAAAATAAATAAGATCAACAAATTAAATCAAGATAATTCTTGGTTGTATCGTAAATATTACGATATTATCTTATAATTACTATAGATAACAAGTCATGTAAATTTTATATTGTCTTTGGTGTGACTTTTATTTAAAATAATTTGGTATAATAAATAGGATGTAAATAATATTCAATGAATTAACAATCATTTTAAGTATTTTTCCAAAAAAAAAAAGTATTTTTCTAAATTGTCCACAAACTCCCTACATGATATCTTTTTTTTCATGCTTCTCATAATAATGGGTAGTGATTATAGCACTCACCACTTAACGCATATCCTCTCAAAAAATCCAAAATGATTGTACACCTCTAGTTTAAACTACTAACACTAGGTATTTTAACTATTAAAGTAGGTATTATAATCAACACCATAGATGATTTATCCATGCATTCAAAGTAGGTAGGTATTTTTAAGTACTAAAGTATATGTTGTAACATTTAAGGAGTCATTTTTAAGTAATAAAGTAGGTGTTATAAATATTTAAAATAGGTATTTTTAAGTACTATAAAGTATGTATTTTAATCATTTAAAATATGTGTTTGCAAGTATTACAGTAGGTGTTATAACTATTTAAACTAGGTAATTTTTAGTACCAAAGTAGGTGTTTTATGTATTAAAGTGGATATTTTCAAGTATTACTTGATAACCATATAAGTAGGTTTTTTAAAGTACTATAGTATAGTATGTGTTATGACTATTAAAGTTATTTATGTTTAATTAAAGTAGGTGTTATAGACATTGATAATATGTATATATTTTTAAGAATTAAAATAGGTGTTATAACCATGATTTGTGGATCTATGGTGGAAAGAGAAATCATTCGAGTTATCAAATTCAAGTATTAATCCCTTCTTATTATTTTTTCTTAATAATTCGACAGATAGATATATAGATAAATAGACTAATTGATAGATAGCAATTTAAAATTTCATTGTGTGCCATTTCTTTGTGATTTTAGGATTGAAAAGTTAAAAAACATTATATATTTGAGAGCAATTTTAGGAATATTTGTTCACACAAAGATTATGATTTAATTATTATCGCGCATTATTGGTTTCATTTGATATTTTTTCTTGTTAAATTTTTTAAATTTGTGTTAATAGACAACTAGGATTGTAAAAGTCAGTCTCTCAAAGACACAATTTCCCATAAGAGTAGTTTAGGAACTTCCCATAAGAGTAGAATTAGGGTTTCTTTAGTGAACTTCCTTTAAGTTTATGATTGAATTGCCTATCCTTCTCTTTGTTTGAGTTTCCAAGACCATGTCTAGAATTCTATCTTGGTATTAAAGTCCAATTAGTTATTATTGGGCATTTATACTAGACATTTAATCAAACCACCAGTTAAGATCGCCTTTAATTGAAAGATCATTCTCAATGAGGTGTATAACCTTTTCGGTAGGCTAAAAGTTATAAGGAGGGGAAAATATTAAAGTGTGTCTACAAATTCCTGGATGTGAGGTTTGCACATTAATAAAATTTTAACCCCAAAAGAGAGCAGTTTTCTACCGTTGTTTTTTTAAAATAGCAGTTGTTTTATTTTTAAAACAACAGTTTTTTTCCAAAAATAACAGTTTTTTTTAACTAAGATATTTACTAAAAAAGAAAAATGGGCTGAACTCTTAAGAGCCGTCTTTAGAAAAAACGATCTCTCAAGAGAGTGTCTGGTATATATTTCAAATATAAAAACAAAATAAAACGTAAAATGTTGATTTCATATGGTATGATCGGAAGTTATTAAGATCACATCAACACACATGGTTTAATGTCAACTTTACATATTTAGTATTAAATTTGCCTACAAGCTACAACTACTTTTATTATGAAAGACTTTGGAATGGATCGACTTTCGTTTGGTTTATGATACAACATCATTCATTTTAATTTGTCTCACTAATTTTATATTTTATTTTTGGTAATAAATTTATTTTTATTACGTTTTCAAATTTATACTCCCTCCTATTCATAGAGAATGAGACATTTGTTTTTTCACACTATCCAATGCACTTATTCAATGCTTAATATCTCTTATTTATACATAACAAAATATTATAAAAAGTGAATATTAATAATTTTTGCATTGAGACGAATCAAACAAGATCTCACTCTATGTTCTAATCTATAGATTAAGAATAAAATAAAAATTAAATGTAATAAGTGAATAATGTCAAAAAAACAAATGTCCCATTCTCTATGAATAGGAGGCAGTATTTTCTTTCTATTTTAACGACACAACTCATTTTAATCTTTTATATATTTTTGACTTGTTATCTAATCTAATTTTCATTTCCATTAAATTTTATTTATTTTGTAATTGGTGCAAAATGAGAAGGATAAAGGGTTACTTGCAGTTTGCACAATATAATTCTTTTTTTTTTTTTTTTTTTTTTTTTGTTTTACATCTCATATTCAAACACTTCGTTCTTCAATATGAATGTTGGACTTAAGAGCTAAATGGACCCCACATGACGGTAAGTTTGCCGGATTTCGGCAACATGTGGTCAACTGATTAATAGTCATACTTAATATATTCTGTGCACTATTTGATTTTTCATGCAGTATAATACACTAATTTAATTTTTAATAGTATCTTTTATTTAGTTTAAATGTCTTATATTTTTTGGCACTATATACTCATCACTCTTAATTTGTATTTTACTCTTAATCTATAAGTTAAAATATAGTTATGTGGGATTTTGTTTGATTCGTCTCAATACAAGGATTATTAATATCAGAATTTTGTAATTGTTAATTAAAAGTTAAAATGTTGCATCGACAAGTGTGAAAAACTAAATGAGACATTTAGGCTGAATAGGAGGGAGTATAAATTATAAAAATTTAATATTAATAATTATTGAAATGAATCAAACAAGATTCCAGCTAGCTATGTTAACTTATAGATTAAAAGTTAATCACAAAAATTAAGGGTGATGAATATATGGTGCATTATCTTATAATATTGTAAGTAATATAAAACAAAAGTATAGTATTATTATGAGATTATTATAGACAACCAGACATGTCGTGATGTTCTAAGCATGACAAAATAAGCCGGTGTATTTATATTCTTATTTATAGGAAAAATTATCTGGAATAATATAATTTTTTGCTTGTTTCTCGAAAATAATATCAACTTTTGATTAACCGTGAATATTACCAACTTGGATGGTGTTTCCTTAAAATATCCCTAACATGTATATAAATTAAACTATGGGAAATTAAATGACAAAAAAACTTGGTAAATTAGCTAATAAATAAAACTTGATGTTATTCTAGACAAAAACAGTCCTAAGTTGGTGTTATTCATGGTCAATCAAAAAATAGTATTATTATAGGAAAATTAATAAAAGATTGTGCTATTCATGGTAGTTTTTTTTACTTATATTCATTAACAATTAATAATTTATGGTTGATAATTTTTAAATTTTATTTAAAATCCGACCACATAATAGTTAATTAAGTATAATCAACTTATCTATACTATACTAGCATAGAAATTTGTACAATGCACGAAGTTAATATAAATACTATTACAAGTTATCTATGTAAAATTATATTATTTATTTTATATAAAATATGTAGATTATTTAGGAATATGTTATACATTTAGTAAAAGAAAAATAGGTTAGTATTGATATAAGAATAATTAAAATTCTTAAATATATTTCTTGGCAATGCTGATAATCTTTCAACAACATTATCATAATGATTATTTGCTTGTCAAAAGAATAATTTTTTATCATGTAACTTTTCTAATCTGACAAAATATTTTAAAAGATTAACTTAGCATGTAGACACTTGATTAATAAATCCATGCATGTAGATTTTCAATTCAAAACTTTAATATTCAAATAAACTTTAAAAGAAAATATTTAATTTTGATAAATTACTCATATTTTAAGAAATATGGTGATGTTAACTTTTGTAAGAAATATTAATATATTTATTTGATGTATTTACATTTGACGAACCTATGAGTCTACCACTAGAAAATTTTCATTCTATTTATCAAATTATGTGATTTGATGATATGATATAACTAATTAAAGTCGTTAATGTCACGTTTTGATGTTTATTTTTTCCGCTAAAAATCAAAGGGTAAACGAGAATATTCAACAAATTAGAAAATATATAAACAACATATTATATATTTATGATAATTGGTCATTTATTCATAAGAAACTAGGAGTACTATTAATATCAAATTAAGATACATAGTAAAGCTAGTATGCCATATTTGCTCTATATATGTTTTATTTTCGTTCCATATTTTCTAATAAGTTATCAACAACCTACTATCAGTTAATTGTCAAACATCCAGTAAATGAGGTTTTTTTTATTTCACTTGATTAATGAATAAATTCAAAATATACTTCTTACGTTTCGTTTTTATTGCTACATTTGCATGGACACGAACATTAAGAAAAGGTGGACAAAACATATAAAGTACAATTATATCCTCCACTTTTTCTTAATTGAAGATGGAAAAAAGTTAGTGAGGTATAGAGTAGGATAAAAATAGAGATAAAGTAGATATTTTTATGATTGTTTTATTACTAAAAATAAAAATATAACAAATAATATAAAATTATTAAAAATAAAAAATATATCAAATATTATGCAACGGAGAAAGTATACTCTATCATGTACTTTTGAAACCTAGCTAGATAAAATGCATTGAATCAACTTAATTGATGCAACATGCATCCATATCGAGTCATATATTGACACGTGTCCTTAAAACATCATATAAATATAAGTGTCACATGTGCATTGACAACTTTGCCAACCCTAATCTCCATAAATGTGATGACATACATGATCATTAAAATTATAAGTTCTATTTAAGTTTTATTATAATAGATAGAAGCCCTAGATCTCAATTAAAATATTGATAGAATGTACTATAAATTAAAAAAAAATCTCATAGTTTTAATAAATAATTTCATGGAAGCTTACATCCTTTTTTTCCCAATTCATTCTTTTTTTTTAATTATTTTTTTGATTGCAATCTTTTACTATGTGTCATGATTTTAATTTTAAATTATGAGAATAAGTATTATTTAAAGTGGTTTAACAGCTCAAATTGACTTCATTTTGCTGACTATTATTCCGTATGCATTATTTAAAAGTTTGTAGTTTGTAGCTTGTAGAATATAAAATCATCTTATAGAGACTACTTACTATCTGTCTAAGAAATTATAACCGTTGCATATTATACAAATATTAAGATGTTAGAAATAATTCACATGTGAGACAAGATCCACATCAATAAAATAGTGGGTTTTTGACTTGCATATATAGTGGGTGAACTAATCTTCCTATTGCCATATGATTTTGGGAAACAATGAAGCTCACCTAGTGTATGTACAAGTCAACGCTCTTGACCCGTGGGTTTGTGGGCCCGAGTCCATGGATGTCCCGTGTCCCCACGAGTGGGCCACAGTGAGATTATGTGACGAATTGTCATGGCCTAATATGGTATCAAGAGCCAAAGGTGGTTCCTGGTATGATGTGGCTCACATGTGAGGGGAGTGTTGGAAATACTTCACAAGTGAGACAAGATCCCACATCGATAAAATAGTGGGTTGTTGACTTGCATATATAGTGGATGAACTAATCTTCCTATTGCCATATGGTTTTGGGAAACAATGAAGCTCACCTAGTATATGTGCAAGTCAACGCTCTTGACCCGTGGGTTTGTGGGCCACGATGAGATTATGTGACGAATTATCACGGCCTAATATAAGAAATGTAAAATTATTCAAATCGTGTGGATAATGAATATCAACTACTCTTGTGAGACTTGTGACAGACATTTCAAAAATAGAAATTGTAGTATAATAAATGACACATAATAAAAAGAAATATTTCAATCTTTGGAGATGGCGGGTAGAAAATTGGTGTTTTTTGTCCCTTAAATAATTACTTTTAATTATATTTTTATTTTTAAATAAGGTTTTTTATTTTCTCTCTTATTTTCATTTACTACTCTTTCTATCTCAAAGAATTAGCTTTATTTTTAACGTACATAAATTATTCATTTATAATTGGTGTTCCCAACATGATACAATTAACTATTAGCAAATCGAATGGGAGTGAAGGGCTAAGTAAATGTTTGATTTATTGAAAATTATTTATTGTGAAAAAATATTTTCGTGAATATGAATAATTTTCTAATGAAAAGTGCAAATGTCATTTAATAGTTTTTTTTGTTTGGTTTTATGAAAGTTATAAAGCTAAGACGGAAAAGATGGAGATGTTGTGAATGAAAGAATGGAAAATATTTGGTTTTATAAGAGAAATATTATTATGAAAAATTGTCTTAAATAATCTTATATATTTTTAATCTACTATTAGTGATTCCTACTATTATATTGATTATTTTAAATTATTTAAGTATTGTATACTTTTTGCTTGCAACACACTTTGTTACATTTTAATCGACAACTTTAAATATCTACCACTAAAGAGGAATAGGACTGTAGGAGTAGACCAACAACATAAGGGGGAAGAAGTGAGTGTAACAGATATAAGGTAATAGCCATTTTCTATGCAAAGGGATGCTGTCAGCAAAAAGTATATAAAAGTTGAATTTTTTAAAAAAATCATTAATAGTGATTATTCACAGCAAATGAACAATAAATGATAAATTTTCCTGTAGATAAGCGTAAGCGATGTATAATAAGTACAAATAATAGTGAATGTTGTGGTTTGAAGATGTACAAAAACTTGATAATTGTGCAAGTAATAGCATCCTACTCTCTCCGTTTTCTAATATTCTTCCTGTTTTGAATATTTTATTTTAGAGAGAGAAATTTGATTAAGATTTTTAAGACATATATAAATGATAAAATATGTCCATGTGAGATCTCGTTAGATTTGTCTTATTAATGTATACTTTTTTATCATATATTTTTTATAGTATTTTATAATGCATAATTAGAGATATTAAAGCTCTAAAGTTGCTTTGAAAACTGTACAAAAAGTAAATAGGAAAAAAAAAAAGAAAGGAGGGATTATTACTTATTAGTGATATAAATTTTTACTGTTATAAGTTGATAATATTGATAATGGTTACTCCCTCCTATTCAGCCTAAATGTCTCATTTATTTTTTTTTACGCTTACCGAGACAATATTTTAACCCTTAATATCTCAAATTATTTTTAGTTAAAAATTATAAAAGGTTGATATTAATAATCCTTGTATTGAGAGGAATCAAACAAAATCCCACATGACTATGTTTTAACTTATAAATCAAGAGTAAAAAATACAAATTAAGAGCGATGAGTACATAATGCGCGCCAAAAAAACTAAATGAAACATTAGACTGAATAGGAGGTAGTATATATTAATATTAGAATTTTTTTTTCATTCTTTGACCTCTTTGTTGAAAACAAAGAATTAGAAAATGAGTGAGATAAAAGTGGAAGCAACGCACAAAACAAAAACAACAAATAAACAAAGAGGAAAGTGGAAGGAAAACAAGGAGTAATTGTAAAAGTGTGAGAGTCAACACCCCATTATTTGACTTTTGTATCCAAGGTTGGTCAAAGCTGGTGTTTTGTTGAGCAACTCTATAAGCATTAGATTGTACATCATAATATAAAATACTATGAGTCCTTTAACTATCGATTTAAACTTTTGATTAAATTGATTTCTTTAGATGGTATTAAAAGTCAACTTGAAAAGAGATTATGCATTCGAATCTCTTCAACCACTCATTTCAAATGGAATATTTAGTAACAGCATATACGAGAAGGAAATGGGTTACAAACACATTTCTAACAAAAAGGACTCTCGTGTAAGAATGCATAAAAGAGTACATAATATATATGCAGGACTTCTACCAACAAATTAAATTTTTAGTTGAATTCGTTCCTTAACTCTACACAAATTAATTTATGCACTTTATTTTTATTTTTTCAGTATCATCTGTGTACTAGAAATACATATTGTGAGCTTAATTTAATTTATTAAGTTTTGAATTTTTTTAAATTAAAAACAAATAACTAATATTATTTTAATAGAAACTAATTAATGATTAAGATGATCAATGCAAGCATCAAATGGTATGTCCAAAAGTCTATAGCTAATGCCCAAAACACACCAATGAGGTTTTTCTTCATTTAGATTATGTGTAGGGGAGGCAAATGGAGTCAAAATTTGAACACTAAAAAGATTTGGAACAAAAAAACACTAATCTTCTCTTTCCTTTTCAATTTTTAAGACCCTATATATTCTACATTTTTTTCAAAATTAGATCATGAGCAGTTGATCACCTTGTTAATCCGATCCCCAAAATCACCTCACCATGTTTTCCTTTCTTCTTTCTAAAATACTTTCTTCAATTCACACTTAATGTTTGCTTGGTACAAATATTAAGAAAGTGAATGAACCACACCGAATAGTAAATTGGTACAAAAAATAAAAACTTATTTAAATTGAAATGGAATTTTAAAAGTAATCATTATAATCATCATACCAAGTGTTTCCCGCACATAGATAAATTTATGGTCAGGGTTTGGGGGAGGAAGATTGACGGTGTCTCATATAAGGAGAGGGCGGTCAAAAGAGTCTTTCGGCTCTAGAAGGATCTTCAATAAATAAAAAACGGGTATTATAAATAAAATTGAGATATTTGAAATGAACTTACCAAAAAAAACATAACTCTGAATTGGAAGGAGTACGATGAAAACGGTCTCATACAAGAAGTGTGGTTAAATAATAAAAGTATAAATATAAAAAGTCACAAACTTGGATTTGTGTTTGTAGAAACCGTGTTGGTAGTTTACAAATTACATCAATGAAACCTTGGTCAAAATCAGCAATGTACTTTATTTGTACTACTAATGAAGTTGTTTGTTTTGACTTTGCTATGTGTGATTTACTCCCTCCGGTCCAGTTTACTTGTTCCATTTGACCAAACACGGATATTAAGGTAGTAGTGGGGTTCATTGGAAAAGATGGTAGTTGGATATTTTAATTGATTAAATTAATTGTAAAGGTAGTAGTTGAGTATTGGGAATTGAAAAAGTTGAGGTATTTAGGTAAAAAAAGAATAGCCAAAAAAGGAAATAGGACAAGTAATGAGGAATTGCCAAAAAAAGAAATGGGACAAGTAAACTGGAACGGAGGGAGTATTATTTTTTGGGCAAATGATTCATTACCGTACAATATGATGAAGAATATTTGGAACTTACAAGACAAGTCAAAAAAGTTTGGTAAACTAAACTTTAATTTTTTGGTAACAAATCATTAGCATCGTGGCTATATAAATAAGATTTTACTTGCATTACAACATAATTTGTTTTTAATGAAATATTTTTTAGCGATATTTAATTTAAATGTCGCTATTTTAAATTTCTTATAGTGTATGTAGAGGATTTAGTGACATTTATTAGACCCTTTAGCAGCATAATAAAAAGTTACACTAAAACTTTTAGCGATATAGGATCTAGTGACTCACAAATGTCACTCAGGCCCGTTCCTAAACATTAGGTGGCCTAGGGTGAGATTAAAAATAGGGGCTCTTATATGGAGATTAAAAATAGGGGCTCTTGTATAGAAGATTAAAAACTCACCATTTGAAGATAAAGTTTTAGGTAGAAGAAAATGAGAGAAAAAACGATCAAGAATGCTCCAATGCATCCCAATCTTCTAATTAGTTTGAAATATCTTTCAAATTCCCTTGTTATCCAATTAAATATGAAATTTTCTCCTTTTTTTCTTGAAATTGTAAAGAGTAATGTTAGATATTTATTATCTTTGCCATTAATATTCCATTCTTACTATGGCATTCTCATATTTATTTTTTAAAATTTGATTAATGTTTTAATTTAAAGACTTAAATCTACATAATTTTTAGAATATGGGGCCCTGGGCCTTTGCCCCACCCGCCCTAGGTGAGATACGGCCCTAATGTCACTATAAATTATAGTGACAATTAAATATGCCACTAAAGACCAAATAAAGTGTCGCTAAATCACTTTATAGTGAAAGTTAAAATAAAAAACCAAAAATTATTACACTAAAAATATGAATTACTGGAATTTTTTTAATGTCACTAAATCCAATGTCGCTAAAGGTTAAATTTGTTATAGTGTTGACTTTATTTTAACTTATAGATTAAGAGTAAATTACAACTTTGTTTTGGATACGAAACTTAAATCGACAAAAGACTATAAAAACACCTGAAGATGAAGCGTTGCTGAAATTAGTTATCCACAACCTGAAATGTGAAGCAACTCTTCCACCAACACAACCTGAAATCCTGAACCACAACACATTAGCGTTGCCCGAGGGGTGATCTCTCGGAAAACCCCTCCGACACTCAAATCAGCTCGATGATATCAATGAATGAATAATACTAACTTGAATACAAGGCAAATTGATGGAGAAGTTGGATGATTGTATTCGGATTTATAATGAGTAGTAATTTAGGCAGAGTTTCTGTATAGAATGAAGAGCAAAAGTCGTAATTGTCACTGGTAGATTTTATATATAGGAGAAGGGAAGTTACTCCAGGAGAAAAGAGGACATGATGGTATCATGAGGGGTGGTGGTAAGTGATGGGCAGTTACTCTAGGGTCAATGAAGTTATTTGCTTGATAGCTAAACAAGACGGTTGAAAAGTTCAGAAAAAGCCCCTTGACAAAGAGTCAAGTCAAGGGAAGTCAAAGAGTATTGAGGTGATATAATATTAATAATTAAATGAATGAATAAATAAATCAGTAGATGTTACCAAAACAACTTAAAAAGGATAGATAAATAGTAATTTAAAAAATCAAATGGAACAATAGTCAATAGAAGGGAGTATGTTAGCTTACTTGCAAAGAAATAAAATGACAGTTTGGCTGAAATCAGAAAAGGCATAGAAAATATCATCTTTATGTTCGAAACTGGGAAATTTTTTTAAAAAATATCATCCTTTTTTATGTATATTTTAAATATAATTAATAAAATAGAATTTTACATGTTAATCGGTCATGGGTGAAAATATTCAAGGACAACAAATTGATCCTACATTCGACCTATTAGATATCACAAAATCTCACAAGAGGCGGTCTATAGGATAGACCACAAAATTGGGCCAGCCCATTTCCCTTAACTGATTTTTTTTTATTATAATATCAATTATATTATGTTATAATCCTAAATGTAAGGTATTATAACCTCGAATATACTATTCTATAACCCTAACGGCCCGTTTGGTAGGTAGTCATAAACGATGGTAATGGGAATAAAAAATTAGTGTAATTTTAGTTGAAAAATCTCTTGTTTACCTTGATGACCATGTTTGTCCAACTCCATTTATCTCATTTTCTTCATAAAATTCATTCCAAAGCATTACCATTGGGGAAAGTGGTATTAGGTGGTAATGAAAATTTGTATACAAAAAAACTTTTTTGTGATCAAAATTTCATTACCATGGGAATCATATGAATCTTTTAATGAAATTTTACACTATAAATCATTCCCATTACCACCATTTAGTACCACTAACCAAACGGGCCGTAAATATAAGTTATTATAACCCCAAATAATTTATTATAACCCCAAATATAATATGTTATATTTTGGGCTGGGCTTCATGAATTCCGTCTATAGAATAGACCGTCTCCTATGAGACTTGCTGATTGATATACACGAGATTGAATTAATGGGTGCTTGTGTTGATAAAGTAATAATTTAACTATGTTTTTATGATTGCATTTTGACCCTACTAAACATATTTTAGATCCACCAATGGTAATAGTGAAAAGGTATCATCACAAATAGACCTGTGCATTAGGTTTGGGGCCCGTTGGGAATCCTAATCCAACCCTTAATGATAAGGATTTCAAAAGGGTTGGGTTCAATAAGGGTTGGGCTAAATAAGGGTTTTAAAAAAATAAACAAACATGGACCGGATAAGGGTTTTATTAAGTCTGAAATTCAGCCCAATTAAACACTGTCAAAAACACACTTTGTAGAGCGTGCGGTCACTGTGGTGAACAACGGTAGTTTTGCTGTTAATATTGGGATGTATAGATAAGATAAATTATCTTTTGCTTGTAATGTCATACTGGGATGCATGATAAGATGAATTATCTTTTACTGTTAATATGATAATTCAGTTTACTCTAGTTAATTTGGAGGTTTTTATTTTATTTATTTTTTTTGCAAAAATAAGATAAATGGGCCGGATCGGCCCAAGTTTGATGGGCCCGGCCCATTTAAAGCCCAGTTCCTAATTTGTAAGGCCCGACTCAGCCCAACCCGAATTTTATCCGGCCCATTGCACATGCCTAATCACAAACTATACAATTTTTTAAACGTAAAATCTTACAATACCATGATTGGCATTGCCTTAAGGTCGGCCTAGATTGCATGAACTAGAGTGAATATTTACGGGAAAAAAGTTTGATCCTTATTCTTCAAATTGTATAGGACGAGAGGAGAATATAAAATGTCATATTCGGCTGGTATACCCCAAAATACATGTGTGATTTGTTGTTAAGCTATTGTTAATAAAAATGAAACGTCAAGAATTCAAACTTTTGTCCAAGTTTCGCAATTGCTAAGCCTTATTCCTTTCCCCAACAAGCCGCGTACATATAAACAAATAAGTGAAAACAGGGTCAAACTCGAGAAATGACTTGAATTGAAATCTTTACCAACTTGATAGGTCTAGTTTTAGTCTTAGCAAGGGGCAATCTTTCAGGAGAACTGAGAAGAGTAGACCATAGTCTTACATAAAGAGATAAGGAGGTTGCATGTCGATAATATGAAACCTCAACTCGAGAAAGAACTGCAAATGAAAACAAAAGTCATGACAAGGCGAGTAGAATAGCGGAGTGCAAAACATTTCGATCTTTCGAGCACTTGATAGTGTGAAGTTTGAACTAACAGCTACTATCAGAATGAAATCAAGATAAAATTTCATATTTTCGATCATACAATTGTATAATAACATGAAATCGATCGTACACGATATATCGTACACGATATCATTCCAATATCATCATTAGTCTAGATTAGTCAAGTTATACAAAGGAGTTAACTTAATCAACTAAAAGAACCCAGAAAAGGATGTAGAATCAAACCGATTCTTGTTTCGCACCATGCCTTCTGCTTCTGAGACTTTGACTGTGACTATCGTCTGGACCGTATACTCGACAACATATAAGAAAATACAAAAAATTAACGAGACACAGAAAAGCGACTAACCAGTAGTAGTAGTCCACGTGACCCATATTTAGATTACTCGATAACCAGCTCACCTTTCCGCCAGCGCCAGTAAAAGTATCAACGATATCAATCAATAGGCTACCCACCAGACTTGATACCGCCATTCCTAATGTGAAAATTGCCATTGCAAGGCTCGACATAGTCTTAGAAAGGTGACCGTAATAAAATTCTATCTGCCCGACTGCATTGAAAGCCTCGGCAAGTCCCAGTAACACGAGCTGTGGCACCAACCACATTGCCGACATGTCAAGGACCGCCTTAGGTTGATCTTCCAACCCCTCGTCAATCGCAGTTTGCCGTCTAATTGATTCCACAAACCCAGCGACTAACATTGCTAAACACGATAGGAGTAACCCAAGTCCCATACGAACTCTGGGACCAAGCCCACGAGGCATGCCAAAAAACTTGGCCAACAATGGTACAAGTGCGCGATCATAGAATGCTACCCAGAACGTAATGGTTACGATTGAAAAGACGTGAAAAGTACCAGCCGGGATTTCAAAACTTGAAATGAAATGTCGGTCCATAGTTTTCGCTTGAAGGGTCGTATAGCTGTTGTTTAGGGCGACTAGCATCATGATTCCTGTAGTCCACATAGGCATGATTCTTAAAACTGATTTAAGAGTTTCTACTCGCTCAACTGTGCAGAGCCTCCAAGGATTTGAAGCAGTTCCATCTCGATTTAATTCTGTTTCGGGATCTACTATTACACAAGCTCTGTTTAAGCACCTAAAAAAATCAAAAAATAACAACACAATCAGCTGCAAATAGCAAGAAAACGCACATGTTGAACTGTATAAACTTGAGGAGTAACGCCCTACTACTACCAATCGGTCTTAGTAGAACCTCTGCTTGTAAGTGGTTATGTCTTCTACCTATTTGAGATGCCCAAACCCATTTCTTAAATTTTAACTTATATACGATATTAAATATTCATTTCGTCTAATTCCTTAAACACCCATGTCAAATGGGTGATACAAAATCTTCCGAAGATGATAAGTTCAAAAACCAGAAAAAATTAATTGTTTGAGTAAATAACATATCATGGGGCATCAACCATTAACTTAAGCTTTTGGTTGAGTTGGTTCCTTGACATGTTATCAGAATCCAGCATGACAAGAGGTCACAGATTCAAATCTCAACCACCTTTCATTTAAAGTGGAATATTTAACGCCATGTATGAAAAGGGCCTCTGGTGCATGAAATCTAGACTTCTCGCCCAATAGGCTCTCGTGTGAGGGGGCATGTTAGAGAACATAACATATACTTGGGTCTCAGCCATTAGCTTAAGCTTTTGGTTAAGTTTATCCCTTGAAATTAACAAACGTCTAAATTTACTGTCAAACGAATTAAAAGTACCTTATGTTGTCACTCAATGTTGCGACCTCAGAGGCATTTCCAAGAAAGTAATGCTCACTAGAATTAAATGAACGAAGACTAACTTTTCTTTTCCGATAAGCAGCGATTGGAACTTGAAACAAACCAAGGAACAAGTTCTCCTTAGCCTTTACATGAACATACAACGGTGAACCAAACAGAAAAGCCGCGAGAGAAAGAATCATGAGACAAGCAGGTATGCCAAATCCAATTGGCCACCCAAATTGATCTTGAATATACACAATAACAGTCAAGGCAACGATAGTGGACAATCCCGTTGAGGCATAATACCAATTAAAGAAACTATCTAAAACCCTTTCATTATCGGGATTCTCTTTGTTGTTCACTTGATCAGCCCCAAAAGCTATTGAACAAGGTCTCACGCAACCAGCTCCAATGGAAATTAGGCCAAATGAGCCGAACAGAACGAGAAATTGAAGTGGAGTAGCGGAGTCACAACTCGGACTAGAACTTGCACAAGGTGAAGGTTTCATCCAAGGGATTACAGAAGTCGACCAAAGCAGAGATGTTCCCTGTTGACAGTGATTATAGCTATACTTAGTTTACTACTGGGTACTTTTGCTACAAAACATGTTATGATATGATGGATAATCAGGATTAGATTTTCTTCAAGAAGTTCAACATATTTCTACGCTATAATCGGGCAAACGATAAAAACCTCTCTAGAACCCACAAAGTTTTCTACTTCCACAATGATGAAAAATATTGAAATCGATTAGAAAAACATTATGAGAATCTCAATGAGTCAAAAAAAGGACAGGGCAACCTGGTGCACAAAGCGTCGCCCTAGAGCGAGGTTCGGGGAAGGATCCACCACAGGATTATTATGGGGGGCAAACCTTACCTTGCTTCTACGAAACGAACTCGTGACCTTTCGGTCACATATCGTATTAGGTGTCGCATGGCTCCTCTTCGAATCAAATAAAGAAAATATTCACAATTTTCAAAAGCTAGTAAAAATTACCCCTACACAAAATCCCATATCTAGTGTGCTTCAATCTTCTAGCTAGCTTTGAATTGAGACCATCTTCTTACAGGCTGTATAAGACCTAATTTACATATCCCCCTTTGGATTGCAAAGTGAAACAAGCAAATTTTAGGCCATTTAGGATCAAATTCAAATCCATAATAGCATTGAGTAAAATCAATTGAATTTTCCCACACTATGAATATCATTCAACTTATCCAATACTCCCTACTTACAAGTTACATCAATAACTTTTCATATGATCATGTAACTCATGATATTTTACCAAGTAATCAAAATGTCCATTCATTCTAGAACCAAACAAGGATGAGGTATATGCTGATCGCCAAAACGTTATCGAAGAATAACCCACATGTGATCCCACGTCGAAAAGATAGAGAAAACTTGAATAACATATATAATAGATGGGCTACTCCTATTACCTATTCGTATTAGCATGAACCTCATCAGATTTGTGTATAGTCAACTCTCCTCTTATGCGGGTCTTGTTACGTACAAAACCAATAACAAATTTACCAATCATGACTCAATCATTATCAAAATCAAGGAAGCAAAAAAGGCAAGATAGATCATAAAGCCCAACAAATATTCAATACCAAACTATAAATTCAAAAGACAACCAAAAATTGACTTACCAAAAGGCTACAAAAAGTCCCAAAAGCAATGACCTTAAAACGACCCAAGTAAGAATCAGATAGAAAACCCCCAAAAATGGCAAGAATATTGGAAGCAGAAGACCATAGTGACAGTATAATAGTTCCTCTTGCAGCTTCTAAATGATAAACATTCATCAAGTAAAATATCATGTTTGGTAACAACCCATAGCTTGATACCTTCTCAAATGATTCATTCACTGCCCAAAAAACACAAGCAAAAATCAAAAATTAAAAACAACCCACCAAAGAAAATCACCCAAAACATCTAATTCATAAATACCCATAAAGAAAATCCCCATTAAAATTTGAAAAATAGAATAATTACCAATAATAAAAGGCATGGTAATTAAACCACCCTTTCTTCTGGGTAATGGGGTTTCATCCTCTGAGTTTTGATGATTTGATAAAAGGGCTGTTTTCTCTTCTTCTAAATTGTCCTCCATAGTCAAAATTTCAAGTTTCCAGTACTAACTGGTATGATTTTTTGGTGTTTTTCAGCTTGGAGAAATGATGAAGTGAAATTGCTACAAAGTATTTTGATTGACTGTGAGAATTTGGTTGGGTTTGAGCTTGAAAAGATGAACACGTTGAGATTGGTTCAGAACAGTTTTTTTTTAATTAATGAGAGCGTGACCCTCGTGGTCCGTGGATGATGGATCCATACTAAAGTTGTTCATGGGCGGGCTACCCGTCAGGCTCGATCCATCCGGCTCGAAAAATGGGTGGGCATGGACCATGGGCAAAGCCAGGATTTTGAATTACGGGGTGACCAAATTATCGATGTAGTAGAACTTTTTTTTAGTGTATAAAAACTAGAGGTGTTAGAAACAGACGCGATGACTCGAAATTTCACGACATTGTAATCGAATCCGATTTGATTCAACTTTAAAAATTTACAATTATGTAAAAACAATATGGACACAAAATCCGATTTTCAAGCCCACTTGAAACACTTAACCCGAAATCAACGACGACCCGAACGAAAACACCATTAGACACTAGTTAAACTATGAAAATATTAAAACCATATAGACTGAAATAAATTTGAGTCATTATTGCAAAAATTATATTTAACAATAAATAGAGTTGAAGCTTCCCTATAATTATTATTTTTGAAAAAATTAAGTGTTTTTAGCTCTATATATTTAACTAATAATTCTCCAAAAAACACTATTAAAATTAAGATAAAAAAATATAAACACACACTAAAAAAGATGAATGTTAGATCATGTAAGATAAATAGTAATGACATTATAGTAAAAATCTATTAGTCTATAAAAAATAATTGTTTAAGTGAGAATTCGATCCCTTAACCTTAGATAACATATGTGTTACTCTAACCAATGAGTTATAGTGATTTTTGTTATATTTTTACACTCTTTAAACTATATATCATATTAGTAAGGGGGGCCAAAACCAAAATTACAAAGGCTCGCATTTTCGGCAAGGGGGGTCGGGCCTCCGCCTGCCCCCCCATGTGGCTTCGCCCCTGGTATGGACAACGTTTTTCAAAAAAATTTAATATTTGGGCGGGAATACCCGCCCGCCAAGATAAATGGGTGGGTAGCGACACCAAAAAAATATCCGCGTGTATACCCGCCCGCCCGCTTAATTTAATATAGGGAAATTCCACGTGGTAACCTTGAGGTTTTGGGTTTTCCACGTGGTAACCAAAACTTTTAAAAAATGCATGTGGTAACCTTGAGGTTTATATAATTGTTCCGTGGTGACCTTTTGCACATAAAAACGTTAGCAGACGTTAATTTCGAAGCTTTAAGGTTGATTTATGTCTATGTATGCGACTCACCATTTCAAATGTCATCAGTTTTAATCCTTTTCCCCAAAACATAAACCCTAACTTTACCCTTTTTCATCCAAATCATATTTTCCCACTAAATCCAAAAATGGTTGATTCAAGGTGTATATTTTGGGGGGAAATGTTAAAACTGATGACATTTGAAATGGTGAGCCGCATAAATAGTCGTACAACAACCTTAAAGCTTCAAAAATTAACGTTTGCTAACGTTTTTCTAACGTTTTATGTGCAAAAAAGTCACCGTGGAACTATTTGGTAAACCTCAGAGTTACCGCGTGAATTTTTTAAAAGTTTTGGTTACCACGTGGAAATAAGGGTGTGCAAAATAAGACCGGACCGGCGGTCCGGACCGGACCGGGTGCATCTGGTCCGGTCTCCGGGTCTTACTTTTTAAAAATTCCGGGTTTCCGGTCCGGTCTAGACCGGCAAAAATCTGGGTTGGACCGGATGACACCGGATTTCATAAAAGTGATTTGGAAGATGAGTAATATTTATAATTATTATGTATATATTTATTTTAAAGGACTTAAAATATTATTTTTTCAACACAAAATAATTTTTTAATTCAAATATGTTAATTTTATAATAATTAATTTGCTAAATTATTTTAAAATATTTTATTTTTCAATTTAATTTTTGTCTCAAAAAATATTTCCGGTCTAACCGGTCCACACCCGGACCGGACCGGAAGAATTGCGGGTTAGATCGGGACTGGACCAGATGGAACCGGTCCGGTCTCCGGTCTTAATTTTTTGAGATTCCGGTCTTCCGGTCCGGGTTTGGACCGGTGAACACTCCTACGTGGAAAACCCAAAACCTCAGGGTTACCACGTGGAATTTCCCTTTAATATGAGTATTAGTTATTAAATATTAAATTCTATTAATTATTAAACTAGTATTACTAAATGACCCATACCGACTTTAATAGTTAGTACTCATATTCAACTTTAGTTTATTAGTGTAGTACTAGCCTTAAGGTTTGCTTTTTAAACTTTAAAATTTCTAAATCTACCATTTATATTCAATATTTAACCCTCAAAGCACTCAAGTAGTCGACTGTCAAAGTTCAAATAAGTAGTCGATTCCACCTTCTATATTCAATATTCATGTAATTTGAGTATTTTGAGATATTTAGACTATGTATTATATTTTAATTGTTACTAAAACTTAAATTTATAATATCATTTATATTTTTAAGCTTTATATAAGAAATATCCGCCTACCCGCGGGTTCCGCCCGCTTTAAAAATGGGCGGGTAGTGACAAAAGATTTTGAACATTTAAGCCCGCGGGTAGAATTTTTAGATGCTATTCGGTCCACTACCCGCCCATGAAGAGCTCTAATCCATACATAAGGGTGTCAACTTAGAAATTGTAGACTCGTTTTGTGGGTTTGTGGCTTTGTGCTTATTTTTGATGGCTAAAGAACTATTAATTCATAAATTTATTTTTAATATTTTTAAAATTTAGAATAAATTTTTAAATGAAACGGTTTCAAGATAAGACCATCTTTATTGAAATGACTCATGTATTATTAGTCTGTTGAATTGATTAATATAGTATTTGTGAATAACTATTTCTTTTCAAATTATGAATTTTAATCATGAAATATAAATGAAGAATTGAGAATGACAAGATTTGAGTAGTCATTTTCAAACCCTCAACTTTGACTACTTTGAAAACAATGGTGAAATTGATCTAAATTCAAATTTAAAAATTTTAGTTTTGCAAAATAATATAGGTTTTAGTCAATTCCAAATTTCCAAATGAAATCATCATTCCCAAGCATAACATAATTACATTTTGAAAGTGATCAATTACTACAATTGGCTAATTATATCATATATATGTGTATTTCTCAACGGTCTACAAGCTATATTTTTTTAATATCTAAGTATATAAAATTATTCAAAAATTAAAATCATAAAATTAGATTTTGAAATAATTTGATAAAATTATACTACTTAATACTCCCTCCGTCCCATTAGTTTTGTCCACTTTGTAGTGGGCACGCAAAATAAGGAAAAATAGTAGTGGTGTATTTTTAGTGATTATAATAATTGAAAAAGGTGGTAGTGGGGTATTTTAAGTGAATATAATAATTGAAAAAGTGGTAGTGGGGTATTTAAAGTGAATATAATAATTGAAAAGGTGGTAGGTGGGGTATTATTAAATAATATAAGTTGGGGTAGTTGGGGGTATTTAGGTAAAAAAATTTGCCAAAAAAGGAAAGTGGACAATTAAAGAGGGATTACCCAAAATGGAATAGTGGACAAAACTAATGGGAGAGAGGGAGTATATGTTATTGACATAATGACATTAGTAACTATTTGAGGATAAATTGTTCGTGAAAATGCAAAATCAAAATGGTTTTAGTAGAGAGAATCGGGTCTAGTTTTAATTAAATTGTATATATAACTTTTTAGGAAAAGTTAAATGTTAGATTCTCGCAAAACTATTTCTCTTCCTTCGGTGTACTCTAAAAAAAATGATATGAAAAAGAGTCGGTGATTATTCATGGAAACTGTAGACTGACCCCAGTCCACACAATACAATTCTTTCTAGCGCACTTTAACCTCACTCGTGCGTGCCCGGAAATACCGCTCAGGATATCACCCATCCTAAAATTTCTCCCCACCAAGCACACTTAACTGTGAAATTTTTAGCAAATGGACTCCCACGAAAAAAAGAAGTGTCTTGTCTTAATATGAGAAGTCAATCAATCATTTTTAAAGCTAAATCTGATGTATCACAAAGATACAAGTAGACAAAATCTAGTCAAGGTTATCTAATAGCGGCCAGTGCAATTTCTTGGAGGAGTAATATTAATAGGAGATTGTAGCTATTTCTTCCATAGAAGAAGCACCTACAGCATGTTTTGAGTCATATTATTACGAACTAATAATGCAAAAAAAAAAAAGTACAACTTAATTTTTGTATTTTTCCCTTAGTTGATGGCTAAAATAAACTTACAAAACACTAGAAACAAATATGAAAATTATCTTGTAACAACAACCATTAGTCGGAAATTGGATACTTCTTGTACGCGTGTAATCACTTTTCTTTTGTGATATTTCCCCACAAAATGGTTTTTGACTTGGAAATTCACGAGATACAAACAACACAATTCACCCTTAGTACTTAGGATATGTCACGTAATAAGTGTTTGATGAATTATATAAGCTTTGAAAGTTCTAAAAATAGTTAATTATTCTCTTGAAAGAACACAAGTGAAAGAGAAAGAGCAAGAATGAATTCAAAAAATTGGTGTAGTAAACATCCTTCCTCAAGCCCCTATTTATACTACGCCTAGTATGGCTAAGAGTAATGGCACATTCAATTACCCATTGATGACCAATCTTAATGGCCTCCAATCAATACCATTAACCAAGGTATTTATGAGCATTATTCCTCCCAATTACTCCTTTAGTAGCATCGATAATGATATTGAATAAGTGAAGGATTCCAATGACTCAAAGGAAACGTAAAGATACAACGATCAGATCAGAGGAAAAAGTTAAGTCGGCTTTACCTGCTGGACAAAATGATTATCTAGAACCTAAAGTCGAGTCCGCTTTATGTCCATTTTAATTTATATGTTTATTTTCCATATATAAAGACTTGTCATTATCATTTGGTAATTATAATTTATATGTTTATTTTCCATATATAAAGACTTCCATATATAAAGACAAAGGATATCACACAAAATAAAATACATCGCCTATAGAAGGTCTAGAGTGGACACCAAACATCCCCCTACCATGGATCATAAACAAAATATGTTTTCTATGATGTTCTTATAGATTATTTCATGGATTTACATGTGTTCCTAGGCTTTATTGTTTAAGTATGTCCTTTAACAATCTGACCACGAAACGGACAACAGTAAACACAAACTCAAGAGGATACCAGGTTATACAAATTTACTTAGGGAAATTATCAATGGTGCCCCTAAGGTATGTGTTATTCTCAATGGCGTATAAACTTTTTTGTTTTTCAATGGCACCCCTGAGGTTTAGTGGTAATAACAACCGTGACCTTTTTGAGTATTTTCCGTTAAAATTCCGTTAAGTTTTCGAAATTAACCTAACTAGGTTTGTTTCTTATTCTTCTTCGCTCCTTCCATGGCTGCCTTCCATCCATGGTTGTGCTTTCTTCAAAACCCAGAAAAATCCATTTTTGAAGAGAAATTAAGAAGGGTATTTTCATGGGTAATGTAATTCCTCATCATCAATGACAATACCCTTCTCAATTTCTCTGCAAAAATGGATTTTTCTGGGTTTCAATGACAATACCCTTCTCAATTCCTCATTAAAACTTTGGGTTCGTTCCTTAATCGGATGCATTTCCATGCATTTATATAATTAATAGTGAAAATGGTTGTAAACTGGAAAGTTATTTGATGATTTTGCTCAAATCTTGTTGAACATTTAGCGTATAATAATCCTGAATATAATCACTATGTACTAATAAGGTAGTGGGACAATACGTATCAAATTACTAAGTCCGTATACATCGCTAAAGCTACTAAAAGTAGTGGGACAAAACGTATCATTATACTAGGTTCAATAGGCATTAAAGATAATACTAAACAAAGGAAAAGGGGGACCTAGGCAGTGGCTAAAAGCCGACTCGACGGTCCCCCTGGTAGAGCTATAGCCGAGTCGGCTATTGCTCTCTGGAAAAATTGGTTTTGGTCAGAGACTAAAAGCCGAGTCGACGGTCCCTCTTTTGGACCCATCGCCGACTCGGCGGTTTGGGGCAGAAAGTGACCGTTGCTTTTCTTCCCGTTTTCCTTGTGTTTAATGTCTTGGATTCTTCTTAATACTCTTGATTATCAGAGTAATTAGGGAGTATTAAGGTCTATTATTCTCTAGAATAATGGCATTAAGTTCTATGATCATGAATATGGTCATAATGGTGATTGATGACCCAAAGGCTCCTCTTCTATACTTGTAGTATATATAGAGGCCTTTGGTCATGAAGTTTCCTCTTACACCTTTTTCTGAATTCTTAAGCTATTCCTCTCATTTGTTCTTGCTATACTAAGAGAGTAATTAACTCTTACTTAGCATTCCATTGCTTATAATTTCTCAAACACATTGTTATAACGTTATACATCCTAAGTACTAAGGGTGTATTATTGTTGATTGTATCTCGTTGTGAATTTCCAAACATCAACCCAAGTACCTTTGTGGGGGAAATATCACAAAAGGATAGTGAGCACACGCCTTCAACTTGTATCAAGTTTCCGGGTAACGGTTGTCGTTACACAACAATCTTCATTAGTTTTATCGCTTTGTTATCATCTTGTAATTTCATTTTTGTCATCACACAAAGGGGTTTATACAAATTCCCGATTGTAATTTGTATTGTATTATATGTTCCCTAATAAATCTTATCGGAGAAAAAATCCATTTCATGTTGGTACATAATTGAGATGCTTAGTATGAAGTACATCCTGAATATTGAAGTAGGCATGCGTAAACAAAATTACTATACATATGGTTTGTGTTCATGTGTTTTGATTTTGGAATGTGTTCATGTGTTTTGATTTTGGAATTATTTAATTTATCGCTTAGGATATGAAGTATCTTCTACTTCTGTGAGGTGTGTTGCCCTTTTTGTTGGTTATTTCGTGTTTTCATTTGAAACCCAGAAATCCAGCGACATCCTATAGAGAAATTTCATTACCCATTAAATTTCAAGCCTAGCTTGGTTTTCAAAATCAAGAAAATTATGTGCAGAAGTAACTTCACATCTTATAGAGAAGAAACTTAGATTTTTGATCATGAGGAAAGCTTGAAGGAGATTGAATTTTCATGGATTTTTCTTGGTTTTCAAGAAAGGACAGTCATGGATGGAAGACAGCCATGGAAGGAGTGAAGAAGAAGAACAAACTAACCCGGAGAAAAAGGAAAGGAAGAATATGAAAATGTGGAAGGAGTGTAACACCCCCGAAAAACTAGTTGTCAAATTTTGAATTATAAAAAAAATGTCCTTTTGTTAAAACTCTCGGTCTAAACTGATTTACAAAATTCATTATTACAACGAATATAATTCCAAAATTTAACCTAATAAAATTGGATGAGCGAAAGGTGAGCCTCATCGAGACAATTTTTCTTTAATATTTTCTCTAAATTTTTACTCGGTGTCACAACTTTGATATTTACTGGATCAAGTGATCAACATACGTAGTTTAAAAATGTTTCTTTATCGTATACAACTTATTTTTGTTAAATTTTATTGAGATTGATATCTAGCGCATTTTATATTTCTTTTGTCTATAGTTTTTCTATACTCTTCATTATGCAAGAAAAAAACCCCTTAACAAGTCAATTATACATAACATTATTATATAGTGAAAAATAAAACAAGAGTAGTTATCTATGGGTTGTATACATTTATCTTTGCCTTTAATAGAAATATGCAATACATACATTCCACTACAAATGAATAAGCATTATTCTAAATCAAGTATTCATTCAACATCATCACTAGTGTCCTTAGCCTCTTGGAAAGATGTTTTTCCTTTGTCATAAGCCCTACTACAAAACACAAAATATATGTAATTTACCAAACTCAAACTTGCAAGAATCCAATAGTAGTAATCATAGTGACCTATATTAACATCACTAGATACCCAACTCTCCTTTCCAAAACTTGTTGTAACACGATCGACAACGCTCATTATTAAACTCGCAACAAGGCTAGCAATAGCCGTGCTAAGCCCAAAAAGATTTGAGGCTATGCTCGACATGCTCCTGGGGAACTCTGAGTAAAAGAACTCGATTTGAGCTATCGCGGTAAAACCTTCCGCCAAGCCAATGAGGCAAACTTGGGGTACCAACCATAACGCTGATATAGTAACTTTTTTCATTGCCTTTTCTCGACGAGTACATTCAACAATTCCCGCAACCAATGAACATACAAATGAGAGGACTAGCCCTATTCCCATTCGTGTTTTAATGTTTATACGTACGGGTTTTCCCATGATATTAGAAGCTAAAGGGATGATTACGCGATCATAGAGAATAAGCCAAAGCATAAGAGAAATTAGGGCAAAGGTACCGAAGGAACCAGGAGGGATTTCGAAGCTTGGTGTAAAGATGTGTCGATCCATCGACATTGCTTGAAGGACACGAATCGATGTCGTGTTTGCATTCACACATAACATGATTCCTGTAGACCATAATGGGATTATATTGATGATTGCTTTCAATTCTTCTACTTGATCTATAGTACATAGACGCCATGGATCTACCGCCATTCCATCTTGTGTTAGGTCTTGATCATGGTCCATCACAATGCAAGCTTTGTTTAGGTACCTATCATGAAAACCTCAAAACTTTCTTGTTCAAGAGAAGTGTACAAGTTTTTTAAAAAAGGCGGAGTTTGAGAGATCTGATTTATGTTATCCTGCCCTATAAGGCGTTGTTTAGTTCACCTTACACAATAAATAATCATTAGAAATCAATTTTTAATTTAAATTTATAATCAGTAAAAATCAGTTCACCTTACACAATATTTTTAATTTAAAAAAATCAGTTACAGTAAGTGAAAATAAGTTATAATCAGTAAAAATCAATTACATTGAGTACAACTCAGTTATAAGTTATAACTACGAATCAGTTACAATCAGTAGAAATTAGTTTCAATTAGTAAAAATTAGTTTTAATTGGTAAAAATCAAATAATCAATTTCAATCAGTAAAAATCAAGTGAACTAAACACTAGAGTTTAATTGTTAGAATATATAACATATTAGGGGTCTCAATAATAAATATATTTTTTAGATTGCAAGACGAACTAAGAGAAAGAAAGGCTAAATGAGAATCGAACTCATCAGAACCTTTTTGGAGAGTAATACTTTGCTTTTCAACTGAGGCAAAACATAATTCTCTAACAATAGCTCATAGAATTAAACTTTGATAGTAAATATTATCTATATATATAACTTTCCATTACCTCTTTAAAAAAAGGTTTGCACGATATTGACTTTTATTCTATTCACAAATATGTTTTGACCTCAAATGGTGACCAACACATGATAAAAAAATAATATTAAAATGAAATAGTATTAGATTTGCCTTAATGTCTATTTTATACGATCAACAATTTATAACATTCACTCTTTAATTTGACGAGAGGTGTCAAAACTCAAAACGGTTAGATGGACGTCTTTCAAGTAGAGTTAATTTTGGTCATTGGTCACTTTCGAGTCGAATCATTCTTGGGTCAGTATCGATGAATTGGTTCCGAATTGGGTCTAATCGAGTTCGGATCTGCCCATTGAGTGAATGGGTTTTAATCAAAAGAAGGTTTTTAAGGGCAGATTAAATATCGAGTCTATCAGGTCTGTTTTGAATAAAGATACACATAGAAAATGTAAAAAGGCGGAGTGGAGTACCTCACCTTAGTTTTTGACTTGGAAATTGTTGTGTAGATCCTTTGACAACATAATAAAATGCATCCACACACTCATAATTTCTATTTCTCCAAGATGCAACAATAACTTGAGCAAACCTTGTAAGCAAGCTAGCCTTAGGAGGCTTCACCTTAACATAGAAGGAAGAAGCCAAAAAGAAAGATATGGTTGAAAACAACATAAGCAAAACAGGAACACCAAAACCGATTTGCCACCCGAAATGATCTTGGATGTATACGACACACGTAAGAGCGAATACAACTGCGAATGAGACCGAAAAATAGTACCAAGTAAAGAAGCTCTCGAGCAAACCATCGCAACTTGGTTTTGAATTAGTGTCTACGTTGGTTCGTGTTATTTGATCTGCGCCAAAGGCTAGAGTAGAGGACCGAATGCCGCCCGTGCCAATTGACATTAGGGCAAATGAGGCAAATAGAAGGATGAATTGAAATGGTGTTGTAGAAGTCATTGTGTTAGTGGCTGGCCCAGCTCCTGGAATTATAGTTGTTGACCATAGAAGCACCATGCCCTATTAGATTGTTAGGCTTCATGCATTTAGTTAACATAGTACCTAATCTCTTTAGAATTTTTTAAGAATATTTTCAAATAACAGTTTTAAAGTTTAACACTTTTGCAAATTATAACATTAATGTATATTTTTTGCGAATTATACTCAAGTTATCAAAGTCTACAACATTCAGGCCAAATCACATATTTCGACCATTTTGGTGGTCGGAATTTAAGGTTTAGTGATCGAAATTATGTGATTTGGCCTGAACGCTGTAGACTTTGTTACTTTAATGGTATAGATTGTATCAAAAAGATAGATGAATATGCGAGAGGGAGAACTAACACACAAATATGCAATTATTTTTAAAAATAGTATAACTAGATCTATGAAATAAATAAAATTTAACAAATTAGGGAGGCACATTATATGTTTTTTTTAGAATGTTATAAGTAGGCATTGAAAAATAATTTATAAGTAGATCTTTATGATAAAGTAGGCATTAAAGAATTGATAAGTAGGCATAAAAATAATGTAAGTAAACATCAAAAATATAGTAACAAGACATTAATATTTAATAGGCTGGCTTAAGGTATGTCTCTCAAAAAAACTACTCCCTCCGTCTCATATAGTTTGAAGCAAAGAGAAAAGTGTTGCTTTTTTTTTAAAAAAAAAGATAGATATTGGTAATAATTGAAGAGAGAGAATAAATTGTATGGTTGAAATTTAAGGATAGTTAAAATGTATAGATGAGATTAAAAGAAAGTTGTAGGTCATAGTCTAAAAATAAAAATGATGCAAATTAAGTGAAACGGACCAAAATAAAAAATACTGTAAATTATATGGGATGGAGGGACTAGCAAGGTCGGCACTAAGGGTGGGCAAGAGGGGCCGTAGCCCAGGATCCCATGTCAAAAAAGCAAAATTAATGGTTATAGAAGGTCTATATAAGTTATAAATTGTAAAGAAAAAAGGCCTCAATGTGTCATTTCATCCAAGGTCCCAAAAAATCTAGGGTCGGCCCAGACTGAGAAAAAGTAACATAAAAAGTACTCCCTCCTATTCACCATAGGAGTCTCATTTGACTTTTCACGGATTTTAAGAAGAGTCAAATGAGACCACATGTGTAAGAGAAAAATGTAGAGTTTTTGAATTTTTATAGGTGTAAAGTGGGGTTAGTAGGTATAAAGGTGTAAAAAAGTTAAGTTTAGTAGAGATAAATTGATAAAGTTTACATACCCAAAATAGAAATGAGACATTTGAAGTAACTTGACCCAATAAGAAAATAGGACACTTAAGATGAATACGACGGAGTAATTACCATGAGGCTTGAGATGGAGCCAAGCGCGATCATGCGGAAGCGGCCAACGTAAGAATCCGCGAAAAAAGCTCCAAGAATAGGGGTGAAGTTGGCAGCTGCTGACCACATGAATAATATGTTGGACCCACTTGTCATTTTCAACCCATAACTTCCCATCAAATAAACTATCATGTTCGGCTCTAGCCCATGAAATGCAGCTCTCTCAAATCCTTCATTTGCTGCCAATAATTACATAAATTTCTAATTAATTATCGTGATTTATAAAGATAAAAAGAATAATAATAAATAAATAAAATTATATAAGATAAATTAAAATAATAAAACTCTCAACCTATCAAATCTTATTGTATAAGGTAGATTTGTTAACTTTACAAATAACCGTTATTTAATAAGACTTTCACTAATATTTATGGGAATATCATTAATTAGATATTTATGAAACTTAGATTATGTACCATGACCAAATCATTATTACGTGCATCACACTCATTAATAATAATAATAATAATAATAATAATAATAATAATAATATACTTTAGAAAAAAGATTTAAGAAAATGTTCTTTGAGACACTTGATAATGATAATTATATAATTTTCGAAGTGGTAAATTTTATAAGCAGAGAAATATATTTTTCAAAGTCCCTCATTCATAATGTCAAATAGAATCTTTCGATCTAGTGCCAAACTTTGACTATAAATTCTCATTAATATATAATTAATATATAAAAAAATATATTTATGTTGGATTTTAAGAAACTCATTTATATATTTATGAATTTTACAAACAAACAACTGAAGTTGTTTGATTTTTAAGTTTGCAGAAAAGCACTAGGAATTGCAATTTAAAATTGATTCATATCCTTATTGATAAGCATTTAGGGTTGTTTGTAAGGGGCAAGAGAATAACTGAGCATGTTCAATAAGGTAACTTATAATTAGTGTCTGAAGATACAAAACTGTTAGAAAAACAGCAATTTTTAAAATTACACAAGGGCTTCAAAAAATTTGTCACATTTTGCTCCACCTTTGGCTAGGGGGTCTCTAATAATCATATATTTGATATTAATGATAAAAAATTCCATGTGGCAATCCTGAGCTTTTGACTTTTCCACAAATGTTTTTTAAATTCACGTGATGACCTTAAGCTTCCACGTTTTCCATATGGTAGAATAAATTATTAAATTTTTGCTTAAATTAAATACTTATGTAACACTCCTGAATTTTCGACAATAAGGGTGGGAAATTCGGGTGCTACAACTTATTTCGATTGAATGTCGAAATACATGATCAATTAGTTGGAAAACTTGAAAAGGTAGAAGGAAGAGTGTGAAAAATATCTAAAATGTGGAGAGGAACAAGAAATCTTGACATACATGTTAAAATATCTTTAACGTAAAGCTACATATCAACATATATAAGGTAGAAAACAAACCTTGTACGTCCTACAAGCTATACCCTTGGCTTTTTAGGAAACTAGAAAACAAATTCTAATTAATACGGGTACGTCCTTAAAATATAATTTCAAATAAGTTACGTATGTTATTTTCCTAATAAAAATGGTCCATTCTAAGAATTGATAGCTTGATTTTTAATTTGACTTTTGAGTAGAGGTGTTCATTCGGGTCATCGGGTTGATTTCGAGTCGGGTATTTTAGATCGGTTCAAAATCGGGTTTTGTGTTCACGTCTGTTTTTACATGATTGTAGATCTATTTTTAAGTCGGGTCAAATCGAATTCGGTTATAAAGTCGGGTGTCTATCGGGTTTGTTTTAAACACCTCTACTTTTGAGAAAAGCATTGACGTAGATAAGACGTGTGCGGATTAATTAGTTGACTTATTAAATCATTTAATTTTACTCTTTAAATGAAAAAATAAACACTGTTTTAATATCTATGCATCGAACTAAGAATTATTTTTAATCAATTTTCTTATTTTTATAAATTAATTTTTAAGTGTTATATGTTTGTGAATAATTATATTATATATATTAGAATAAGTAGAGAATATAGGCAATAGTTTTTTTACTTATCGATATGGTTATCGTGAAATGAGTACATAATTAAATGTGTGATCATCAATTTAATATAAAGATAGATTATCCATTAAAGTATCAAATTATTCGTTCCATTTTTTTTTTCACTCTCAATTTTTCCATTATATGAGAGAAACTAAAATTTCATTTTTGAAAAATATATTCATTTGGGATTTAGCTTGTTAGATTCATTTTAATGCAAATTTTTTAACATACAATTTATAGAATCTTTTATGATGCGTAATTAAAAATATTAAGACTCAATGTTTACTTTGAAAAACGTACAAAAAGTAAAGTGGACAACAAAAAAGATATGTTTAGAGAAAAATTTTGTTTATTGAGTGGCTTAACTACCCACCTAATGAAATATTAAGAATATAAAGATCATATGCACTTATTATTCACCAACTACTGAACTACGTACCAATAAATATACTACTAGTATTTAATTAATTATCAACTAATTATCAATTACTACCTCATGCCAATAAATTATTTTGGTGGTTAAATGTAGTACTCTTTTTTAGAGTAATAAAACTTGGTTAGCTATCCATAATCATCAGCGAAGAGAGCCGACGGAGGTTCGGCTTTTCTTGTTGAAAATGCAATTCTTTGTAATTTTGGCTTTAATCCTCTTACTAATATATTACACTACTAATTTAATGAGTGAATAATTGTAACAAAAATTATTATAGGCCAGTGTTGAGATAACATATTTGTAATTTGAGGTTAATGGATCATACCATATGGATCGGATGCCCTTATAATTATGAGCTTATAATTTTTCATCGAAATAAATATACACCCTTATATAATTATCAGCTTATAATTTTTCATCAAAATAAATGTTTTTTATCCGACTATTTAAGTTATATTTTAAAGTCGTAGGAAAACATCTATGAATTAAAATTCTCTCAAATTCTCACTATTAGGCCGTGACAATTCGTCACATAATCTCATCGTGGCCCACTCGTGGGGTTACGGGAAACCCGTGGGCTCGGGCCCACAAACCCACGGGTCAAGAGCGTTAATTTGCACATATACTCGATGAGGTTTATTGTTTCCCAAAACCATATGGCTGTAGGAAGATTAGTTCACCCACTATATATGCAAGTCAACAACCCACTATTTTATCGATGTGGGATCTTGTCTCACATGTGAAGTATTTCCGACACTCACCTCTAAATTTAATATAAAATTTGTTAAAAGTTTAGTTACTTTAAGTAAATTCAATTTGATATTTTTGATAGTTTGCTTAGAGCATGGGCAACAAGAGGTAGATAATGTGGATGAAATGATATGAGGTAGTTAATTAGGTGGGGATAATAAAAAGGAGGTAGGTAAAATGAGAAGGTAATTAATGAAAATGAATAAAATGGTTAACTACTAAACAAGTGATGATATAAATGTATTATTAAATGAATAAAATGCTAAACTACTAAACAAGTCATGATATATAAGTATTAAAAATTATATATTTTAAAATGAATTTAATAAGATCTTCCATATTAATATATTTTATTTTTAAAATAATTTTTAAAAATTAAATTTAAATTTTACCGTGAAATGAAGAGATTATTAAAATATATTTTTTTCAAAAATTAGGAAACTATATATCAGAAGAAACAAAAAACAACACTGAAACCTTGACCCAAAAACCCCGCCGGCATAAAAAACCTCGCGAGGGAAAAAAGCCATTAGAGAGATCAGAACAGAAAACAGGCCACCCAAACATAGCATAGAGATTATTATAATATAAAAGCATAAGAGAAGTAAGTGAAAAAATGGGAGATAAATTGAAATGGTATGAGTTCGTAAATGGTTGATGATGCCCTTACTCTTATGAAACATGTGCTTTATGGTTTAATTTATAGAGTAGGCCAAAAAAATACAACTATATTAGATTCAATTGGTCCAACTAAAATTAGACCTGATCTCGTGTTTTTGTTTATTATTTGATACTCGGTCCAATTCGCAACTATTGTTTTATTTACTTATTGGGTAAGTTCAACCCAAATATCTCTCTATTTTTAGTCATGATATTTTTACCTAAATATTCCATGTTCACACAAGTTTTGACCAAAATACCCCACTTTCACTACTTACAATACCCTAACTACCACATTTACAATTAATTTAATAATTAAAATACTCAACTACTACTTTTTTGGTGAATCACATCTCACCCTTAATATCCGTGCCCAACTAAATAGGACAAATCGGAGGGAGTAGTTTTATAGCACTAAACCGACTTATTTTATCACAAAACTTAAGCGGACAACATATGCTTGATTATGTAATACTCCTAGACCCTAGTATAGTTCATTAGCTTCCCAACAGAGATCAAGTACACTTCCATGTTTCCAGTTCTGTAGAAGTGCATATATTATTTTGATAATTTATATTTAAATTTACATACAACAAATTATTATTTTGATGATTTATATATTTAAATTTATATACAATAAATTATTATTTTGATAATTTATATTTAATTTTATATACAATAAATTCAAAAAACTAATACTAAATTAATAGATGATTAGATGATTTGATTTTTTTCAATTTTTTTTTGGAAAATTTGATTTTAAAGGTTTGAACTTTGCCTCATTTGCTTCTAAAGGTTTGAACTTTCGTTTATCCTAGAAAGGTTCGAACTTTGGGGGTCATCTTCATTTAAAGGTTTTTATGAGTTTTTTTGGGTTATTTTGGATTGATTATGGGTTTTTATGGGTTTTTCTGGGTTGATTCTTGGTTGATTATGAGTTTTTTTACCCATAAAAATCCATGTTCAATCCAAAATCAACCCAAAAAAACTCATAAAAACCTTTAAATGAAGATGACCCCCAAAGTTCGAACCTTTCTAGGATAAACGAAAGTTCGAACCTTTAAAAGCAAATGAGGCAAAGTTCAAACCTTTAAAATCAAATTTTCCTTTTTTTTTTACATATTAGTATTAATATATAATACATTTAAAAAATAAATAATAAGCATAAACCTTTTTGTTGCTGAGTATAACAGCACGTAGGTAGTACTGGTTTTACTCAAAACTACTTCATTTTTTAAAACTACTTAAAAAATACTATATTAAATATTTTATTGAAAAAATTAGTATATTTTTGAAAAAAATACTTAAAAAAATAACCATATTTGTAAATTTTTGACTACATTAAATATTTTAATGAAACATAATAATTATTTTGGAATTTCTATAAATAGAAAATATAACATTTAAATGAAATAGAAAGAGTACAAGATTTGTATTTTATCGGATTTTTTTTATTTACTTTATGGTAAGACAGTATCATACAAAAGAATGTTGCAATCACTTATAGAGTTAATGGAGTTATACGATATTATATAAAGTGACTAAAACAATCGTGTGAAATGCTTTTCGTTTCCCCCCGCATACCCAGTACCCACTAATGAGTGGTGGCTCAAATAAATCCACTTACACAAAAGTTTTTCACCAAAATAATAAAAGCTTGTATTACTCTTAATTTAAATTTTATTAGTAATTAATAAATTAAAATTCAATCAAAATAAAGCTTGAATTGTTTATTTGACGAAATTCAATAGCAAATATAACATAAACATTCCAAAAGAAATAACTCATCTATAGCCCAGGTATGAACTGTCGTCTTTCTTCCCTCCTTAAGCTTAGATCATAGAGTAGTTTTTTAAGAGCGAAATATACTGAGTATAATGATGATGTTGATATTCCAAAAGAAATAAAGGAAGTATATGATTACAAACTATTTAATTATTTAATTAATTACTCAAGATAAAAGCTAATGACAACAACAATTTACTCAAAACCTCTAAATAATGGGTAAACAAAAGGTGGGCTCCTTCTTCATACTGATGCAATATCGGGGCTGGTAGAATTTAGTATTGGTACAGTTTTGTACTGGTTTCAGGAGTTTTGAAAATTTCATTTTTCCAAAAAAAAAAAAAAAACAGAAGCAAGAAAAAACAAATCATTGATAAATAAGACTAAGCTTCAAAAATGCAAAATTCATTATTAGATTAACAAATTAATACTTAAAATTAAAGATAAACAATACTTATACTTGCTAATAATAGAAGGTTTTATGTAGAAGGCATACCTAAAATAAAGGGCAAGGTTCTAAGACCACCTTGATGTTTGGAGGATTTGCTTAAAAGAGACTCTTTCATTCCTTTTTCTTCATTTGCTTCTAAGTTCTCCATAATTTTATGTTGATGATCAATTCAAACGAACTGTTGAACCAGAAGCTTAAGCTTATAATTCGAGATTTTATATATACTAAATATCTTTTATAGCTTTTGATGATGTATTTTTTATAGGATTAAATAAGAAGACATAGTTACTATATATAGAAGGAAAATGGAGAAAGAATAGAAAGGTAGAAGGTAGGAGTTGTAGTGAAGTAGTGAAGAAGAAATGGGAGTGTAAAAATGAAAGCTACAATAAAAAAACGGTTGTGCATGGTGCGCAAACTTCGGACTAAAAGACACATTAGCTTTGTCTTTTAACACCTACCTTACCATGCGTCTTATATTCCACTTTGTCCATGGTAGAGTATACTCCGAATCATTTTAAATGTCCCATTTGAGTTTTCACGGTTATTAAGGGTGATGTGGGGTCCATTAAAAAGATGGTAGTTATTACAAACGGTATATAATGTAAACAAATTACAAACGGGAATTTGTTTCAAACCCCTTAAAGATGACAAAAATGAAATTACAACTCAATTACAATACTTAATGGAAAGTGAAGATTAGTTTGTAACACAAAATGTTATCCGGAAACTTGATACAAGTTGTAGGCGTGTGCTCACTTTCCTTTTGTGATATTTCCCCCACAAAGGTACTTGGGTTTAGATGTGGAAATTCACAACGAGATACAAACAACTCCAACACTACCTTAGTACTTAGGAAGTGTAATGTAACAACAATGTGTTTAGAGAAATTATGAGTATTGTATTACTTGAACAAAAGTTAATTACTCTCTTGATCAAGCTTAAGAACAAATGAGAGAGGAGAATAGAGAATTCAGAAATTTCAAGTGAAAGGTGCAAGAAACACAATCACCCAAGGTCCTCTATTTATACTAATAGAGGAGCCTTAGCCTTAATCACCCCAATTGATTATGTTTTAATACAATCATAATCACCAAATCAATATTGCTAATGAATTAGCATTACTCCCCTTCATAATCTCAGAGATTATGAGAATTAAGAAGGAATCCAAGGCATTAAACTCAAGAAAACGGGAAGAAAAAGACAACGGTCACTTCCAGTGACCTATCGCCGAGTCGGCGACGAGCCCACAGAAGTGGGCGCCGACTCGGCGCAAACTCTCTGCCTCAAACCTGTTTTTCCAGTAGCCTAGCGCCGAGTCGGCGACGAGGCTACACAAGGTAGCGCCGACTCGGCGCAAACCTTCTGCCCACTTTCCCTTTGTTTTCTTGTGTTATCTTAAAACACCTATTTGGACCTCGTAATTTAATATGTATATTGTCCCACTATTATAATAGCTTTAATCGATATATTACGGACTTAAACTGTCCCACTACCTTAGTAGTACTTAGTGATTAAAATACTCAGGATTATTATTTAATATATATTATTATACACTAAATGTTCAACAGTAGTTGAGTATTTTAATTGATTAAATTGATTATAAAGGTGGTAGTTGAGTATTAGAAATTGGGTATTGTGAATTGGAAAAGTATGTGTATTTAGGTAAAAAAGATAGACAAAAAAGAAAATAGGACAATTGATACGATTTTGCCAAATAAGAAAATGGGACATCTAAAATAATTCGGATGGAGTATTATTTATATAAATTCTGAAATGATGAGACGATTTTACGGTGAGATTATTTTTACTGAATTGATTTATTGTGTTAATGTGATCATATCATGGGATCTCAACTATCAACTTAATCTTTTGATTGATTGGTTCTTTGATATGATATCGGAGCCAGTGTGACAAGAGGCCAAACGTTTGAATCTCAATCACCCTCATTTAAAGTGGAATATTCAGCACTTGTGCGCATCCACACTTCTAGCTCAATAGGCTCTCGTGTGATGGAATGTGTTACTGCGGCCTCAACCAAAAGTTTAACCTGATGGTTGAGGCCCCATAAAATGAAAAAAAGGCACTCCTAGTATTATTATATACTCTAACTTGCACTATGAATTTCATTATAAAATACTCCTTCTGATCTTATTTGTTCTTCCACTTTGGTGTTTTCACAAATATTAAGGTAGATAAAATCTTTGGGTTGTAGTGAATATTATTTTAATTAAATAGTAGTGTGAAGTAATGATTGTAATGGAAGTATAAGACAAAAAATAATTAAATAGTAGTGCGAAGTAATGATTGTATTGAAAGTATGAGAGAGAAAATATTAAATAGTAATGTGAAGTAAGAAAAGTGGGGTTTTAAAAGATAAAAGTAAAATGAAAAGTTTCCAAAAATAGAAAGTATTCTAAAAATGGAAGAACTTTTAAAACAACCCGTTATAGTAAGGTGAAAGAAATGAAAAGAACAGAATGAGTATTACATTAACTCGTCTCATAGTAAGATGATCTCATTAGTTCGAGAACTCTTTGTCTCTAACAATGAGGTCTAATCCGTCTACATAATTAATTACTCCCTCCTATTCAGCTTAAATGTCCCATTTAGTTTTCTCACACTTGCCGAGGCAACATTTTAACCGTTAATATCTCAAAATATTCTTAAATAAAAATTATAAAAATTTGATATTAATAACCCTTGTATTGAGACGAATCAAACAAGATCCCACATGACTATGTTTTAACTTATAGATTAAGAGTAAAATACAAATTAAGAGTCATGAGTGAATAGTACCAAAAAATCAAATGGGACATTTGAGCTGAATAGGAGGTAGTAATATTCTTCGGTGGCATTAATATGGTATATGCTCGATTTTATGAGAGTTTATCGGTGCAATTTAATTTTTGTTTTCCTTATAAAGCAAAATGAGTAGAAAGTAATCAAAGTTGATACTTTTAGGTATGTTTGCTTGGCTTCATGTGCATTAGCACTCTGTTTTCTTTGTAATTTGTAGTTTGTATTGACATGTTTTTTAATTCTTTTTTTTGACTATTTTTAAACATTTAACAAGCAGTACGAAAATTTGGGTACGTAATACGTATGGAGTCTAGTTGAGGAAAAAAAAGTTCAAACAAAAGCAAAATAAAGTTGATTAAAAAAAAGGGAAAATAAATTGGATCCACTAAAAATGACATTATACATTAGGAAAATCCTACTTTCAGCATCTTCCATTTAAAAGTCTAGTACGTAACCCAACCCACTCTGACCATACAGCCCACTCGAATGAGCCGGCCCGACTCGCTCGAGAAAGCACTTTCACCCTTTAGAAATTCTTCGAGATTTTGAAATAAATAAGCAAAAACATATATAAAAAAATCATATCATAGTCAATTTTTGAAACTATTTCCTAAGATAAGTCGTTTTTTCCCAGACTTGAGGTTTTGGGCTGTTTCGCACTTAGTAACAACGAACAAAGGCAGAGGGTTCAAAAAAAAGCATAGGGTTTGTTCGTTGTTCTAACTGTGAACAAAGCTAAAACCTGGTCAAATAGGGGGATCTGTTTTTTTAGCTCGCATCTTTTCGTTGTTGTTAATAGGGAAGACTGAAGGTCAAAAATAGTCATGTCTTTGTTTGCTGTTTACCTCCATTATTTGACTTAATAATCCCATCTTTGAATTAAGTCATTTAATAGCGAAAAACCTCAAACCACAACTTTGAATTATTTTTTACCTCCATTCTTTTTACCTTCGTGAATAATCTCATCTTTGAATTATTTTTTGATAATTCAACCTTTGACCTTAGTTTGCTATCAGCATAACCTTATATTTAATAATAATTTAACATTTGCGATTAGTTTGCTATCAACATATACTATTAGTATGATGAGAGCAAACTAAGGGTAAAAATTGATTTATTTATAAATAATCCAAAGTTGGTATTATAGATAGCGTGTGGGTGAATTGTTGGAATATTATCATCAAATTTTCTTTTAATTATAGTTTTATTTAGAGATATTCAAACAGAAATATTGAAATATATGTAAATAGTAACGTGAACTAACAAAAAGAAATAGCGAAAATACTAACAATATTATTTGATCACTTAAAATAGGCAACTTCAAAGTTATGGGTTTTGACCTGTGAATGGTCGCATATATGCGGCCGTCTCATAGGAGATTTGCTGTTAAGCATAAGGAAAGCACTCTAACTGTCCACTAGGGTCTGATTTGGGACGAATATGTGTCGGATTTGGATAAACCCAGATCGAAGCCCATTTGTTTGGTTGGACTCAGATCCAAATCCATATCCATAGAGTTTGTAAAATTCAAATATATATCCAGATCTTTAGAGTCTAGCGGGTTTAGGACCTGTATTTGAGTCTAAAACAATTTTTTTTTGTTTTTTCTTAAAATTTATAAAGAAACAATTTATGCAATTTCCGCCCATCATCATACATATAGTAATTTAAAAACATTTGTGACAAGTGTCATTATACAAATGCTTTTTAAAATCTCTTTACCAAGTGTCACTCCAATAATGCTTTTTAAAATCTCTTTACCAAGTGTCACTCCAATAGTGTTGAATAGTTATTTTGGAATTCTATCTCTTCATCTTTCCTAATGCAATTTAAATTGTCAATGAAGAGTTTTTTTTAAAGTGGTTTTAATTGTAATAGAATACTTGATATTGATATAGACTTAACAAATTCATATTCATACAAATATTAATAATGTTGTTTTTAGCTTTATAAGAGAATATAACTCATAAGTTAATGTAAGGCTAATCAATGTTAAGAAATTTATTTTAACCACTCACTTCACATTCCTAACGCAATGCAATATAAATTTAGAGTTTACAAAAGAAGACTAAGCTTACAAATGGTGAAAAATAAAGTATTACTTCTATTATGTATTATGATTACACTTAATATAAATTTGCTAATGCTTAATTAATAATTATCTTGCATTATCATGAAATGGTGAAAAATTCTAAATGAAGACTTTGTTAAATTTTGTTAAAGGTCCTACATATTAGTAGCCAAAACAATTTATAATAAACAAAAGTAAACCTACACCATGCACAGCACGGGTATAATCTTAGTTTATATGAAATTATTGAAAATTTTTCAATTAACAAGGATTTTTCCTACAGTTCATACTAATTATTGAGAGATTAAATATACAAAGCTTTCCACCAATCAAGTTCTTAAAACGAAATATTTACCATGTGTTTCGATTTTCAAAGTGTACATAAAACAATCGCATTTTAAATTATATAAAATGACAAAATTTCAAATCAAACAAACGGATACACATAATAGTTTTTATATATTTTTTTTAAAAAAATAAATGTAAAAGGGTATACAGGTCAAACATAAGTTGCAAAAGCGTCGACCAACTTAAACTCAAACTCAAACCCTAAGAACATGAACCCAAATCCAACATGAATATGGGTCAAACAGAAATAGAATACACGTAGCTACTAGCCGGCAATGGATATCTTCATGGCAAATTGCACATAATTCAATTTACCCAACTCCCAAAAATGTTTGGCCAAGTATTTTATAAGAATGTCTTTTCGTTAGACAGACTCATTAAATCAACTATAATTTTAATTGTGAAAATTATATGATTATAAATGATTATTTTAAAGTATAAGTGATTATTTTGACACTATAAATATATATTGAATCAGTCCAATAAAAATGATATCAATATAAAACCATCTTATTTATGAATTTTTAGGAATGGTTTCTCTACCTATTTAATTTTGTTATGTAACGTACAAAAATTTTGATTTAGAAGTTATTGGGAGACAATGAGTTTGATAATTAATGAGTTGCAAGATATCATACTGACAGACAAAGTGCTGACACATGATTGTTCTATTATGCCACTTTGATGTTATAAGTACTCTATAGAAACTTTTCTTAAGCTTAATTTGGAGTATCACTCTAATAGAAGCGGCAATCTCGATACGTAATTAATATTAATGATAATTTTTATAAAAATAATAGCGGAAGTCTTAAAAAGCCAAATTGTGAAAAACCTTAAATCATAAAAACTGAAACTGTTCAAAATAAAAGTTAAATATTACATCTGATAAGAAATATTGTCTGTTCAAAATGAAAAATAGATACATCAAGTCATCAATAAAAATACAAAAAGCAGCTAAGTTCTCGATAAATAATATTTGTTGTGGCCTAGATCGAAACCTGAAACTAAATCCTACAAAATGCTGTCATCTATGATACGAATGATATCCAATTGAATCGGTTAGCGGTAACGCCAAGCATAACTTCTTATCAAGCTCAAAATACGGAAATTATACACTACATTTACAAAATAATAGTTTAAGTACGAACTTAAAATTTATTGACACCTTGTATATAGGGATGGTCATGGGTCCAGGACCCTGTTGGACTCGCCCCAGACCCGCCCCTTTTTAAGGGTTTGGATCATATTTTTTGAGACCCATCGGATCCGGGTCTGATCTAGATCTAAAAAATAATTGACGGATCCGGGTCCGGGTTCGAGATCTGGACCCTTGACCCGCCCCTTAGACCCTTATAAATATTAAATTCTCCATTTATACTTGTTTTCTACGTATGAATTTTGCCTCCAATACTTATTTTATTTTCATATAATCATAATATATATAGATAATATATATGCTGCTTGCTAAGTGTAACCCAATTACCTTATTTCAAGGACTCGAACTAGTGTTTATGATATAATCTAATCTTATATGGATGATGCTATGCGACTTTAGATGTTAAATTAGTATTAAATATTTGTAAAATACGATAATAACTCTTTTATAAATATACGAAAAATATAATGACTTACAAATGGTTCAAATTTGACATATCAAAGAGACTTGTTTTAGACCCATTAAGGACCCATTAAGGACCCTAGATCCATCAGATTCGGAGGGTCTGGGTTCGGGTCTAAAAATTTTGGACCCTTAGGGTCCGGATCCGGGTCTGGAACTCAAAAAATTAAAAGGGTCCGGGTCCGGGTCTGGTTGGACCCGCTCCAGACCCGCCTCATGCCCATCCCTACTCTTACTATATTTTTTTTACTGTTCCATACTTTTAAGTCAATAAGATATCATTCTCAATTCTGACAGAAGTACGTTACTGCCACTTATACAATTCGGTAATCTTAATACTTCAGCAAGTTCATTTGGTAAATATTTATAACCGTACCATGCATCATAGCATCAAACTAATCAAGTTTATCACTTATCAACAAGCATAACAATAGGACACCTGATATATGTAAGGGTCTGGTTAGGTGAGGACTGTAGTCCTAAGCCCTAACTGTAGTGGGAGTCGTCACCCCTCCAATACAATATTTATGCTCGAGATCTACAGGATAGGTAGTGAATCCCTTGTCTTGCACCGCATTTTACGTGCCGGCCAACACGGACGCCGGGATTTTACATGTCGGTCCATGGTTCGACGTTACCTAACTATCAGAGTCATTTAATCAATACTCATTCACACAATTACATCACATTTTTAACTTTGAAATTAATTGACTTTGACCAACTTATGTGGTAATTTTATTTATTTTGATATAATTCTTAATCATAACATTTAATTTACCTTTATCTCTTTATGTGTTCATTACTTAATTTTTACACATTAAATTTTATATATAACTTTATTTTAATAGCTCACTAAATTCACACTGATATTTAATTTAATATTCTATTATAATTAGCATTTTCCACAAATAGCTACTAAAATCTATTTCTCTTGAAATAAGTTCCCAAAATCAACAGTTGGAACTTTAAAACAAATAAACTTTATTCTTTTCACACAATCAAATATTCTAATTAAATTTTAAGTTAAAACTGAATCCTTTGGATATGTTTCCAAAATTCAACAAGTTCACAAAAAATAATTATTTCAAGTTTGTAAAAACAAGCAAACTTATTGGATTTGCAAAAACCAACATTTTAGTTATAAAACTAATAAAACTTATAATTTCACAAAAATCAATATTTCACACATAGTTTAAGAGGCATGTTTACTAAAAAGTCTTACATCTTTTTATATACATTTTGGTCAAATAGTTAGCAAATAAAATATTTTTTACTACATAGTAATTAAATGCCACAAAAGTAACTTTTAATTATTATGAAATGTCATATATTCAATAAAATCACTTTAATATTTAATAACTTATAAAAAATTCTTAAAAATAGCTTTTTAGATTGTATTTTAATATTATCACAAAAATAATTTGTAATAATTTTAAAAAATGTAACTGTTTTTGTTTTTAATATGATAACGCTCGAATGGTCTATGAATATTTTGCGGCCTTTTCACTAAAAAAACAACTTCATTTAATTTATTATAGTAAATCCTGGATTTAAATAATTAAAATAACCAATAAAAAAAATAAAAACTTACACAATAACCTAGAAATTTACTATAACTTTAGAGATAAACTTAACATTAAAATAAAATATAATAACAACATTCTTAGTATAACCATACTTAACAAAAATACGTTCATAAAATAACTTACTAGTTACTACCTTATAAACTAGTTTGATGGCTAACATAAACATATTAATAAAAATTTTTAAATAGTAACATTCCTACTATAACACATAACTCATAACATACTAGCATTAGTTTATAACATAAATTATACTTAATATCAATTCAATATAAATTTTCACCCGTCTTCCTAAACTTGTTCAAAGATTATTAAATTAATATAATAAAATCACTTTTAGCATAAACATACTTAATATAATCTTAATTATAATTTCATTAAACTAACTTTTTACTTAAACATAATTAACATATTTCATACTTTGCATATTATAAGGTAAATATAAAGTAAAATTCCACCTAAAGAGTAGGGTAAAAAGTTATACCATACTAACACCAAGGATTAGTATTAACAGGGTGTTTGGTATGAGAAATAAAAATGTAATGGAAAAGTAATTCATAAAAAGGGGTAAGGGTAACGTAAAGTGTTATCATTATGAGTTGTTTGGTATATTAGTACTTTGTCATGGAAAGGGAAACAATTCTTGATTTTATATTTTCTGTTCCTGCTGGAAAGAACAATCAACACCCTCTTCAAAGATGAAGGGAATGTCTTTTAAGATTCACAATGGATATGAATCACTGGGGAGGCACGAGATGCGTTCTAGCGTATTTGTCCAAGATAATCTGCACAAGGTAACAAACAAGGGCCGGAGAGGGGGTCTCCGGGGGACCTTCTCCGATGCTTAATTAAGTCAATAATGGAACTGAGAAAGTTTTAAGTATTAAGTATAGAATGTGCTTATCTTGTGTTGAGTTTAGATAAAGATAAGTAAAGTTGAGTAGAATAAGGTTACCGTATGAAGTGCATGGCACTGTGTATTTATAGTAGGGGGCATGTGGAGAGTTCCCCAAACCCTAAGGACTATTTAGGCTTTTACCACTCATGGAATATTCTGATGTCAAGATAGAGGAGACAAAGAAGATCTTTGTGGCTGTCGTGGCCATTGCTGAATGGTGGTCTTAGAGAAGGTGGTCCCCTTTTGTGGCTTCTAGTGAGCCGTAGTACAACAAGGTACGAGGTAGGTGTGGTGCCTTGCCTTACCCGAGTTGCAATGGTACTTAGAGCAGTACTTTTACAGCTGTTACTTTGCCATGTCAGCATATCCGTTGCTTTTGCTTTGTGGGGCTGATTAACCCTTCAGGCGCTTTGTTTGTTATTCTTCAGGACGGATTGTCCTGGGAGATATGTGGCTTCTTCACAGGACGATTCGTCCTGTAGGATCATTTGCTCTTTCTACAGGATCTGAGGATCCTGTAGGCGTATTATTGAAATCGCTTCATTGCTTTTGGGATTACTATCCTTAATCGAGATTACATATTTCAGCACATAATACATTTTCTTTCTCATTAAAACATTCCATGAAAGCCACCAACCTCAAGAAAACCACCACCAAAATAATAGTACTACCTCATTTACCATTAAGAGAATGATGGTGGAAGAAAGAAATAATAAAATTGAGTTTTTTTTTAAAAAAAATTTCTGCAACAAAATCATAAATTTTCAGATTTTGTACCCTTATTTCTACAAAAATTTTCTGCAAATTAACCATAACTTTTCTGCAAAAATGATGAAAATCAAATTATGAGCATTTGAAGAAGAAGAAGAAGAAGAAAAATATCATGATCAATTATATGTATAGAAAGAGCAGCAGATAAATATTAATTATTGAGTTTGAGAGAGAGAAAGAAAGGTAATGTTCTGACTTCTGATTCCGCAAGAAACTGAGCTATAACAAAGTAATGGAAACAGTTCCATTTTGGTAACGGTAAGGGTTATCAAAAAACTATACCAAACAATTGTAAGGGTAATGATAAACTGAATCCGTTACATTCTTAAAATTTCGAATACCAAACGACCCCTAAGTATTAATTATGAAAATAATAAGAAATAAGACCCTCCAAGATAAATAATGATACTCCAAAGATAATTAATCCAAAATCCCAAAATAATGATGATCTTCTAAGTTCCCAAAATAAATAAATTCTAACTCCAAAAATAATGACACATTAATTAAGTACTCAAAGTAATAACCCAATATTAATGCTTCAAAATGATGATGATTTAAGCTAAATAAAGAGTGTTCTAATCTCAATCATCTTGAATTTCTTAAACTAATAATAAAAGTATTAAGCTAGCTGTAAGATTTCAGTGAATATGAGAAAGAATATTAGAAAGATTTGATGATGTAGGTCGAAGTGTTCACATGGCAAAGGGGTATTTATAATGTGTTTTGGGCAAGTTTTAGTTCATAAGTTGTATGAGCAAGAATATTTGGAGGATGGAAAAAGTTTAACTTGTGTAAGTGGTTTGGAGTATGTAAGTGTATGTGTAAGAGGTCTGGAGTATGTAAGTGTATTATGTGTAAGAATTGGAGTGTGGAAGTAAACTTATAAGAGTTGGAGTGTGTAAGTAAACTTGTAAGAGTTGAAGTGTGTAAGTGGTTATATAAGAGATTGAAGTGTAGAAGATTGAAGAAGATTAACTTGTATAATTAATAAAAATCACGGATTAAATAGAAAGAATTTTGGTTCATCAAATTTTTGTTTTAGTATGTATAAGTGAATAAACTTTAAAATAATGGGTAAATTTCATCATGAACTTTGTAGTTTACCTTGAAAATTTTGCTTAAAACTATACTTAAAGTTAATAATAAAAGGAAAAATTATAAGAAACTATCTAATCTATACACCTTTTTTTTAAAAAACTACCTTATATACAATTTTTTGCAAAAAACTATCTTATATAATACAATTCTTTGCAAAACACTACCTTTTATTGATTTTCGTCAGTTGACAGTTAACATTAACGCTGACCTGCACATAATTGTATTATATAAGAAGGTAGTGTTTTGCAAAAAAATTGTATTATATAAGGTAGTGTTTTGCAAAAAATTGTATTATATTAGATAGTTTTTTGTGCAGGTTAATGTTAATGTTAACAGTCAAGTGACGAAAATCAATAAAAGGTAGTGTTTTGCAAAGAATTGTATTATATAAGGTAGTTTTTTGCAAAATTTTTTATATAAGGTAGTTTTTTTTAAAAAAAGGTGTATAGATTAGATAGTTTCTTATAATTTTTCCATAATAAAAATATGACTCATTATTATGTATAAAATAATAAGTTAAAGTTATAAGGTTAAAATAATAAGTAGTAACGTTAGTTTAAGGAAGAAAGTTAAAATGTAACGTTTTACAAAAATGTAAATATAATAATATTTTAAAGTGCTTAGGAATTAGTGCTTATAAATAATAAGTAGTAACGTTCGTACTGTAACATACTAAAATAATATATTAGTGCTTATAAAAGTTTATAATCAAAATAATATTGGAAAAATTGTCGAGAATAACCCGTACTTTTAACGTTTGCCTGTAAATAATCCCTACTTTTGATTATTCATAAATAATCCGAACTTTGAAGTCAGTTTGTTCACAGCACCCCCTTCTCATTTTTGACCGGTTGTAGCAAGTTACCCCAATGAAATTACTTGTTCCTTCCCCTTTATTATGAGCTGCTGGTTGATTTTTCAATTCATCATCTTCAACCTCTTACTTTACTCCATTGTTAAAACCTAAGCTTAGAGAGAGAAAATTCAAACTTTCCATTCACTCTTTTTTTGTCTTTTTTTTTTTACAAAAATGAATTCTCATTGTTCTTCAACATATAGTAGAGGTTCTAATTTGAATAAGAGTGTGAAATGTGACCATTTTAATGAAGATGAAGAGTACCCACAACCAATTGAAGATAGCCTTGCCAAGATTTGTCTTTGATTTGCAAAATTTGGGATGTATTCATGAACCCTAGAAATGAATTGGGGTTTTTGCTTGTGGGAGTGTCAATTAGAGGAGAAGGTTGTATGGGGTTACTTGAAGGCAACCTAGAATAGCCAGTTTCGAAAAATTGGGGGTGCTGTGAACAAACTGACTTCAAAGTTCGGATTATTTATGAATAATCAAAAGTAGGGATTATTCACAGGCAAACGTTAAAAGTACGGGTTATTCCCGACAATTTTTCCAATAATATTTTAATGTTTAATATTTGAAATAATTAAAAATTACAAATTCGGGGAAAGTTTAGGAATTAAAGATGGTTTGAAATGAATAACCAAAGGATTAGGAATTTAAACTGAAAATTCGAAATAATTAATCGAAAGATTATGATTAAGAAATTTGGGTCTGTTACAATGACATACTTTGTTAGTTTGGTTTTTGCATTGAGAGATACTAGAGGATTGCCTTGAGTTAACTACTACAAATATAGTCTGTTGCAACAGTCTAAAAATGTTACATTAACATTTTTAAGTGTTGCTATAACCCTAATGCAACATTTTTCAAAGTGTTGCTCAAAGTCGCGTTACATTAGCTAAATGCAACACTTCTACAAGTATTTGCAACACTTATTAATAGTGTTGCGCAAACTATATACACTTTTTATCAAAATCAAATGCAACACTTAAAACAACTAATACAACACTTTTTTTTTCAAAACCGCAAAGAAGACAACAGATTATTTAAAGGAAAAATTATATAAAAGTACCTAATCTATACCCCAATTTTTAAAAAACTACCTTATTTAAAAAATTTTGCAAAAAACTACCTTATATAATACAAAACTTTGCAAAAGACTACCTTCCAAGCAATTTCGTCAGTTGACCGTTAATCCTAACGGTTGACCTGCACGTGCATTTCACGTGACTTCTGAAAACCCATCTTCTCCTTGAATGTGGGTAGGGATTCTGAATTCTAAGTCTTGGTTTCATTGTATCATTCACTGATTAAGTTAAAAACAAGTTAAACCCTTTGCCCACTGAATTGTTGTATCATTCATCACCTCCAGTACTGCCAAACAAGTTTGAAAATCAATAGTGAAAGAAAGCAATGATAACAAAATACTCCCACCTTTAACTAACAATATGTCGATTCATGAACAGAAGGCAAAATTTTCAAAATACTATTCTATTCTGGTCCTTTAACTAGCAAACCCTCGTCAACTAAGGCTTCATTATCTACGGGCTATCCTTTGGACCCATTTCTAGAGTTCCAAAATTTTCCTCTGGACCCATTTTGAGAGGTCCGGTACCTAGTTCATCATCTCCGACTGCTATCCTTTGGATTTTAGGGAGAGAAGATGAAATTGGTGAGTTAGATTTTAGGGTTTTACTTGTAGAAGAAAGAAGAAATGGAGTTTTTGGATACCTGTGATGTTAGTCGCATTTTATTAAAGAAGAAGATGGGTTTTAAGAAGTCACGTGAAGGGCACGTGCAGGTCAACCGTTAGAATTAACGGTCAACTGACGAAATTGCTTGGAAGGTAGTATTTTGCAAAGTTTTGTATTATATAAGGTAGTTTTTTGCAAAATTTTTTATATAAGGTAGTTTTTTAAAAATTGGGGTATAGATTAGGTACTTTTATATAATTTTTCCTTATTTAAAAATGCAACACTTTAATATATTCGATAAAAGTATAAATGCAACACTTTAGTCATTAATAGAAATAATCGACTTGAGAGACAAATCTCAAGTCCAGTGCAGTCCATTAAAAATATATCCACTTATTTATTCTTGATGCCTACTTACATTATATTTAATACTTACTTACCGTATCCTTAATGCCTACTTTCAATATTTTAAATGTTTATTTACATCATTCATTCATTCTTAATGCGTACTTACAATATTCTAAAAAAATATATAATGGGCTGGCCCAATTAGAAATAATATCTAAAAAAAACTGTCACTCACAAGAATTTGTATATATATATACTCATGAAACGAGAAATACCTATTTTTTCCACTCCTTAACTCTTCTAAATTCAATACTCTATACTAGTGCAGTTTACAGTCGGTTTCCTTCCTAAATTGCGCCTCTCCATTTTCCGTCGATCTAATTTACGCCGGTGATGCATGTCATCATTCTCATCTCCATTTTCGATACAAAGGTATGTTCTTCCGTCATCTAACTTTCGGTTTCTAAATTATCGAAACATCATAATTTTTACAAAACCATGACGTTTTGGATATTAAATCTCAAAAATTAACAATCAATTTTGAAATCATGGTGAAATTCTGATTGATGCTTAGTTTGATTTTTTAAAGAAATTTTTTTTAGGGTTTCGGTTATGTTTTGATGGTTGATTTTAGACAAATAAGTTTTGTTGACATAAATGGATGAATTAAGAGAAATTAGGTTGATAATCATTCTAATAATAAAAAAAATAGTATATCAAGAGAAAATAAAATTAAAACATGCAAGAAATATGAATTGAGATAGTAATTCTTGATTATTGAAAATTTATGAATGTGATGTTTTATTTTTCTTTTGATTTTGATTTTTGCTTAGATTATGACTAGGAAATTACTTTTTTCATTTGTGCTTCCCATTTATTTTTATTTGGAAATTTTACAATTATGAGGTTTTGAGTTTTTCACTTGTTAATATAAACTTTTAAAAAATTCACATGGTAACAGTGAGGTTAACCTGATCGTTCCACCATGACTTTTTTGCACATAAAATGTTAGGTATACATTAAGAAACATTAATTTCGAAGTTTTAAGGCTGTTGTATACCTATCTATGCGGCTCACCACTTTAAATGCCATTAGTTTCAACATTTTTCCCCAAAATATAAATCCTAACTCTACCATCTTTGAATTTGAAAGAAAAAATATGATTTGGACGAAAGATGATAGAGTTTAGGTTTATGTTTTGGGGAAAAAGGTTGAAAATGATGATGATGACATTTGAAATGGTAAATCGCATAATTAGGTGTTATAACAACTATAAAGTTTCAAAATTAACGTTTTCTAACGTTTTTGTGTGCAAAGAGGTCACGGTGAAACAATTATGTAAACCTCAGAGTTATCATGTGGATTTTTTAAAAGTTTTGGTTACCACATGAAAAAACCCAAAACCTCAGGGTTATCACGTGTAATTTTCCTATTTATTTTTTATAGATTTGATGTAAATTTAAAAGTTAAATAATTTTTAAGGGTATTTAATAAGAGGAAATGAGATATGTGAGACTTTAAGATGAGTATTAAAAAGTCTCATCCTTTATTTGTCCTGTAAGACTTAGAAGAAAAAGAAAGAATAAAAGTGTCCACTCAAATAGCTACCCTCCCCAAAGATATTTATTTTAAAAAACTTTCTCCTTTTTAGTTCCATTTTCTATTTTAAACAAACAAAGAGTTGGAGTTATTTTTGAGACAAAGTTTCATTCCTTTCCTCAAATTGCACATGCCAAACACCCCTAATTGTGAGTTTTTTTTAAAATTCTAAAAAATGTGTTGAGATAAATCCTTCAAGGTCGTTCGTGAATATGTTTTTATCATTCAGATCGATGAGAAATCGTGGTCAAAGAAAATTTGTAAATTCTATTTGAGAAAAACATATGAAACAATCCAACCTCTTTTGATGTTCATTAAGTTTTTTAAATGATCAATATTATTATATTGAATGATATAGATAAAAAGAAAATTACTTTAACAATTCACGGTTGGGTTATCTTTTAAGAATATCACCTATATTTTTTTGTTTTTTTTTGAAAATCCCACCTTTTTTCTGAAAAAAGGAAATGTCACGTGTTCTTATGTAATTTGTTAATGTTTTTGTTTTAAAAAACTTAGAAAAAAGAAACTAAAACATTAACACCCCCCAAACATCTCCTACCCCACAGCCGTCCCACCACACCTGAACCACCAACAACCATCACTAGGAGTGTTCACCGGTCCAAACCCGAACCGGATTGGCCGGAATCAGTTGGACCGAAATTTCGAATATGCCAAGAACGAAGACCGGACCGGTTTCATCCGGTCTGATCCCGGTCTAACCAAGTTTTCTCATGGTTCGGTCCGGGTTTAGACCGGTTAAACCGGAAATAATTTTTGGTACCAAAAATAAATTAAAAAATGGTAGATTTTAAAATAATTTAGCAAATTAATTATTATAATATATATTATAAATTAAAATATTTGAATTAAAAAATTATTTTGTGTTCGAAATAAAATATTTAAAGCCCTTTAATAAGTATATACATATAAATTGTAAATATTATTCCCCTTCAAAATTACTTTTATGTAGATTCGGTCTCATCTGGTCTAACTCGGATTTTTCCGGGTCTGGATCGAACCAAAAACCCGGAATGATAAATAAGTAAGACCTAGAGCCCGAACTAGATGCAACCCGTTCGGTCTGGTTTAGGTCCGGTCTGAACTGGTTTCGATTTAGACCGCCGGTCCGGTCTCATTTTGCACACCCCGAACCATCACCTCGCAACTCAATATCCTCGCCCTCCTTCCCCTTCTTCCCTCATTGTAGATGGTCGTGGTGGTGCTAGAGTTGTTTGTTAAGATGGTTGTGGTGGTGCTCTTGGTGGTGGCTTATTTGGTAGATTGTTTAAATAAAGTTGGTGGAAAATAATATAGGGACTATAATGATTAAAAAATATTTAAATAAAGTTGGTGGAAAATATATAGGACCATAAGCAATATCAAAATGTTAAAATCAAGTTAGTGGAAGATATGCGGGGACCATAAGCATTAATAAAATATTGAAAATAGGATAAACAAGGTTAATTATGCCCTAAATTAGTGATATAAATATAAAGATTCTTTAGGAGAATAATGCATAAAACGATCCAAAATAACAAATGAGAAATTCATTAAGGAGCAGTTGGAATACCAATTAGCTACTTAATTTCTAGATTGGTAATTTGATTATTTTTGCTTTACCATTAATCTAGGTTCCTTTTAATTTTGAAGTTATGTTCATAAAACTTACTATCATAGTAATTTGTTGTAATGGGTTGTTTTCACATTATGTTATCATTATCTATTTGATTATTTAAAAGGTTGAAGTTTTAGATTTATTGCTTACGTGATGATGCACAAACAAATGTTGTTTTAATGTTTTTCTGATGATGCATTGATAATTGTAGTGAAGAACATAAAGGATTATCAATGTAGTAATGATGGGAGATTTATGATTATGGATGTTTGATGATATACTTTTATTAATATATTATTTAGGAGATTGTAACATGTATAATTATGTATGAGTTTTTTAGATTTTAGCTAATATTTATGCTATCAAAATTAAGTCAAATAAGACACTTTTTCTTCGACCCATTTTAGACATGTTCCAAATTCTATTTTGTCATCAATGGATATGAATTTGATCACATGTATTTAGACCTTTATATTTTGCTTCAAATCTGGGCATAGTCACAACAAACAGATTTGGATATGGATACACTTCTAGACTAGCAAGTAGCAAGTAATATTTTTTTGAAGAAAGTAGCAAGTAATATGATCAAAGGAAATATCCAAAATTTATTGACCTAGCCAATTTTTTAGTGGGCATAGTGGCACTTTACGAAACATGTCTATCCAAGAAGAGTGCAATTTCAACAACAATGTGGGGTTGGCCATATAAACTAATACTACCTCCGTTTATATTTATCTGCAACTTTTGCCATTTTGGGCCGCTAAAAATTATGTGCAACTCATTTTTTTCTTTCCTTATTTAGTAAAAAATAACTAATAAAATTACAATTTTACCCCCAATTAACAAATCTAATTTTTAACTTTTTGACTTATTATTTCCTTAATCTACATTATCATTATTAATAAAAATTACTCTTTTATAATTACTCCCTCCAAAAAAACCCTCATCTACTCTAATCATTAATTTCCCAACCGCCCCCCATTAAGATTGCTGGGTTCTTTTTGAGTAAAAACTAGGGTTCTTCATCTTCCTTTACTGCTTCTTCATCTTCCAGAAATTAATGGAGTCCCAACCACCATAAATATATCTAACTTCTGAAATGAATTGTTCATTTAATCTTTGGAGTTCCAACCACCAACAATTAATGGAGATGAGACTCCATTTAAGTGAAAAACCGTTCGTTTTTTCACACTTTCGTTTTTGTACTTCTCTTTCATCTGAATCCTCCTTCTACCATTTTCCTTCATCTTCCTCCTTCTTCTTGAAAATCGGAGTCCCATTTCCACCATGATTAACATGGATCCACTGCTCGATGCTTTTTTGGCCACTGAAGACGAAGGGGAAGAAAACTTTATAAAGTGCCTGATACTAGATCTTGAAGAAGGTATGTCGTTTCCTCGTGATTTCTACGAATTTGATGAGGCTTTGAACTACTGTTCCCAAAGAACATACGATGCTTTGGGGAAAGTATTACAGAGCATGGATGAGGAAGGATCTGGTCGTTCTTTGGATCAAGTTGTCCAGATTAAGGAAAAGAAGCCTGAGGTTTTAGATCTACCCCTGAAAATTTGGAGAAGGCAACATCGTCCACCCAAACACCACAAAAGAAAGTCCGTCTGAGCAGGAAGGCGGGGAGGATTGCCCTGCGGAGGATTCGTGGTTTACCTGATGTTCCTCCTCCTGAGTGGGTTGTTCTGTAGTATATAAGCCAATCTATATATATATATATATATATATATATATATATATATATATATATATATATATATATATATATATATATATATATATATATATATATATATATATATAATGGTAAAGAAAAGGCAAGCAAAAACTAATAATATAGGTATAGTAAAGTGTAATAAGAATAAGGATAAAAACAATCTGATTTTGGAGAAGAACGTCAAGAATCAATGGAGCATTATTTTGGTGAGTTATTTAATGGAGCACAAGGAAATATTGTAGGGGACACAACAATCATTCCCTAAGAAGAATCGACAATTTTTGCGAAAAATACAAAATCAAAAGTGGATGGGGCTTTGATGAAAATAAAGCTAAAGTTGTTGGATCAGATAGTAGGAGAAGCCTAGAAACTATTGTAGTGACTTGGCTAACCGATCTATCAAACAAATAAGATGTCTAATAACTGAAGAAGTGCTCTAGTGCCCAATTACAAAAACAAAGAAGATGTCCAAGATTGTTACAACTATCGAGAAATTAGAGTCATGAGCTATACTATAAAGTTATGTGAAAAAGTGATAAGGTTATGTATAAGGAGATGTACCTCCATATCAAAGAACCAATCCGAAATTATGCCAAAAAGATCTACAGTTTAAGCAATTTATGTCATGAGACAAACATAACAATATAGGACTAGAAAAAGAGATTTGCACATAATTTTTATAGACTTCGAAAAGGCATGAACACTGAACCAAGAGAAGTACATTGGTAGGTGATGACAACCCACTCAGGAGGAGGAACATCAGGTAAACCACGAATCCTCCGCAGGGCAATCCTCCCCGCCTTCCTGCTCAGACGGACTTTCTTTTGTGGTGTTTGGGTGGACGATGTTGCCTTCTCCAAATTTTCAAGGGTAGATCTAAAACCTCAGGCTTCTTTTCCTTAATCTGGACAACTTGATCCAAAGAACGACCAGATCCTTCCTCATCCATGCTCTGTAATACTTTCCCCAAAGCATCGTATGTTCTTTGGGAACAGTAGTTCAAAGCCTCATCAAATTCGTAGAAATCACGAGGAAACGACATACCTTCTTCAAGATCTAGTATCAGGCACTTTATAAAGTTTTCTTCCCCTTCGTCTTCAGTGGCCAAAAAAGCATCGAGCAGTGGATCCATGTTAATCATGGTGGAAATGGGACTCCGATTTTCAAGAAGAAGGAGGAAGATGAAGGAAAATGGTAGAAGGAGGATTCAGATGAAAGAGAAGTACAAAAACGAAAGTGTGAAAAAACGAACGGTTTTTCACTTAAATGGAGTCTCATCTCCATTAATTGTTGGTGGTTGGAACTCCAAAGATTAAATGAACAATTCATTTCAGAAGTTAGATGCATTTATGGTGGTTGGGACTCCATTAATTTCTGGAAGATGAAGAAGCAGTAAAGGAAGATGAAGAACCCTAGTTTTTGCTCAATAAGAACCCAGCAATCTTAATGGGGGGTGGTTGGGAAATTAATGATTAGAGTAAATGAGGGTTTTTTTTGGAGGGAGTAATTATAAAAGAGTAATTTTTATTAATAATGATAATGTAGATTAAGGAAATAATAAGTCAAAAAGTTAAAAATTAGATTTGTTAATTGGGGGTAAAATTGTAATTTTATTAGTTATTTTTTACTAAATAAGGAAAGAAAAAAATGAGTTGCACATAATTTTTAGCGGCCCAAAATGGCAAAAGTTGCAGATAAATATAAACGGAGGTAGTATATATTTTGGCTTACTTGAAAACCAATTAAAGTGGCGAAAACTGAAAATAAGTATACATAAAGCTTAAATAGCGTACATATTTTGATGACAATTCTGTAAATAATTGGGTATTTTCTAAAAGGTGTACATAAATGCTTATTTAGTGTACATATTCAAATGGCATTTCTGTAAATAATATGAAATTTTCCTTCTCAAAGTTATGTACATCGTATTAGATAATTGTACACCTATTGCTTTAATATGCATATGCCCGTCTGGTTTTCAGTTTTCTCCTGTCGCCATAATATGCATATGCCATAATATTCTAATTCATATTGATCTTTCTTTCTTTCTTTCAGCTTTTTAGAAATTTATCCCAAACGTAATCTACTTGATCGTCATTAATGCTGACAAACATCTTGAGTATGTTTTTTCCCTACTGTTTTTGGTTATTTTTGCCTTTGATTCTAGTGTAGTGATTACATATATAGTTTTTTTTTTGCGTTTTGTAGAGGTAATTAGGTAATGATATGGGGAATCGTGGACTAAAGGAAAGAAACAAAACCATGCAACTTCGGCAAAGGATTCAGGTGATATGATTTAATGCTAAATTGTTGAGTGTTTCATTTTAAAATTAAATTTTGAGAAATTTTGATTAGTATATTTCATTTTAGCTTTGTGTACTTTGTTTGACCAAGCTTGGCTAGATGTACATGTGTGCATATTGAAAGCAAAATCATACTCCATTCATTTATTTAAAGTGTACCATTTGATTCAGCATATTATCCGATGCACTAATTTAATCTTTAATATTTTTAAGTATGCATAAGTAAAAACTATAAAACTTTGATTTTAATAAATTTGCATTGAGATAAAATAAACAAGCACTCACTATATTTTAACTTTATTACTACAAATAAAGATTGATTGACAAATAGTGCAAGAAAGCAAATAAAAACTTCAAAATGAATGAAGGGTTATTTCATAATAAATGAAGGGGTTATGTTGGGTGCCTTAAATTATTAGGAAATGTTTGCAAATTCTTCATAAATTGATTTTGAGGCTCATTTCACTTTGAGAAAAGTCGTAGCGAACTTTAGAGTGCCATAACTTCAATTTGAATGCATATTCACTTGGAAGAAAGGCATATAAGTGAATAGTCTTAGTTGAAATTACTATCATTTGAATCCTCTGTTCATGAATATGATCTTAAGGCTCATAAAAGTGTTGTTAATCATAATCTCTACCTATATAATATTTTGATAGGATAGAAAATTTTAATGTTTGATTTCTTTGCAGCAGCAGAAAGTTTGCTACGTTTGTGGAAATAGGGGCTTTGAAGATGCTTTAATGTGCTGCCCAAAATGTTTTGATAGTTCTGTACATCAGTGAGTCATGGTTGCTCTCTTCCTATTTTTAATGGGGTTTGAAAGAACAAATCTTCTTTGATTTCTTATAATAAAAAACTCTTGTTTAGAGATGACACTAAACGTTGCGCAAAGGATAATTAATTTTGCGGGATTAGATGTGTAATCTTAACATTATAAAGGAGTTGGGAAGGAATTAAATTGAGTTAGTTATTAGTTAATGTTTTTGAGTAGCAAGTCATGGAACTTGATTACTTTAAATTTTCCTTATGGTTCATTTTTCTTTGCAATTTTTAGATACTGTTTGGGGATAGCGCCAGGAAGCATTGATGATACATTTGATTGGTTTTGCGAGTATTGCTCTCCACCTATCGCATTTGAAGATAAAATTTCTCGTGGTGATATGGAAGATTATCATAGTAATTTCTTTTCCCTGGAATTAGTTTCATTTATGCACAAAACTAGCTTTAGTAACGAGAAAATTATGCTAATGACCACTATACTAATGTTTATGTTAGTTAGTGGATGATTATGCATACAAGTCTAATATGATATTTTTTGGCTTCAGATGAGAAAGCAATAGTTTCAATCATAGAAGAGGTTGAACCACTATGCATTTTGCCACCTTCTATGGCCTATATAAGCTCAAAAAGAAAGGAATTTAGCGATCAATATCAAGTTGGAACTTCCTCCACAATCATGAGTGATTCGTTGACGAACCAACCTGATTCATTAGTTTCACTTTTTATGGAAAATCCTAAAGAAATCATGAGTGGACTAGTTTTACTAACAAGCCAATCAGGGGAGATCGCTATTCATGCATTGGATTCCCAAATTGCTGAAGACACTTCAACGACTGATTCAGTATTTGTGGGTCACCCGATGAATTGTAATTTTTTTCCTTTAATAGGGCGTGAGTGCCGGAAATCTAGGACTAAAAGGCGTAGGATATCTTGTTCCTCAAGTAAGAATGCTCTTGCCTCTAAGCTCACCATTTCAAGTGTATCGGCAATAGGTAAACTGTGATAATTTACTTGTATCCATTTCAGTTAGGATTCTTGCTCTTAATTCCTTATGTGGTTGAAATTTTGGATTTAGGGGATGAAGAGAGTGGTCAAACTTTTGATGGTCAAGAAGTTCTAATGTCTACAAAGACAACTAATGAAACAAGCCAAGCTCATAAATATTTAGAAATACCTTTTGTGATGAATGGATTGTGTTCGGTGGCTGCTACTGAAGGATGTGCAATATCAAAGAGTATAATCAGTACGTGTAGCAGTGATCTCAGATTGAATGATGATCAAGGTTAATTCTACTACTGCTTTTACATATATATATATATATATATATATATATATATATATATATATATATATATATATATATATATATATATATATACACATATATATATATATATATACACATATATATATATACACACACACACATATATATATATATACACACATATATATATATACACATACACATACACACATATATATACATACACATATATATATATAGTATACATACATACATACATACACATATATATATACATACATATATATATACATACACATATATATATACATACACATACATACATATATACATACATACCTACATAATATATACATACATACACACACACACACACACTCACATATATATATATACATACATATACATATATATATACATACACATATATATATATATATATATATATATATATATATATATATATATATATATATATATATATATATATATATATATATATATATATATATATATATATATATAATCTATTTTATGTAAATATTTTATGATTTTTCACGCTTTTGGATCTTTAAGGATATTTGGGATTTTAAAATAGTGATTTGAATTTGATCCCAAATCAATAAACTCCAATTGGATGTATGGAACAATTCACTATGGATTGTACACCTAAATCTCAATGAGGCGAGTTCAAGGATTTTATTGGAGCGGTTAAGGTGTGCATTTCTTATTGGAACTTTTTTCAGAACGCACTTGTTGAAGGATTGAGCTTCAACAATAAGACAAGACTTGTTCCTTGAAGCTCATTTGGTTGTGTCTTTGGTAGTGACACTTAATAATGGAAGTTATTGATAAATCACATGTGAATTAGGTGTCCATGCCTTATTAACCCAACTTGTCTTTGTATTATGCCTTTTGTCCTTTGGTCTTCAAGAATTGCTTGAAGTATTCGTATTAGCTTATAGTTTTTAGTTCTGCAGAATTGGGTATAGGCCTTTTCGAGTTGGGAGTTGATCCGCTAAAAATTCCCTTTGTGCCAAATAAAGAAAGTTCTACTTATCTTAGAGAAGGAGCAAAAGCCTTGATGTCTATGAAGTCGTCTTTCTCACCAAGGTATGTGCACTGAGACAACTATAGCCCATAAGGTGGTGAAACATTAGTGGTATTGCTTATGTCCATTTCTTGTAGGGTGTGTGAAGTGGATACAAAGATTGAGATGAAGGCGTTAAAGGAAGACAATCAAGACACTTTGCAAATCAAAGATGTTTCTAATTTCGAAGCTCTTGACTTATCGTTTGTGAAGTCTATTGTGGAAAGCAAACCTTCATTTTATGCAACTAACCTCACCTCTGGAATGGTTTTAAATGCCGTAAATAGGAAACTTATGGAATATCATGCTATGACTAACGAATCGCGCGAGGAGATTTTTAGTAAGATTGATAAATTCAAAGAAAGTATAACTTATCTAGATATTTGGAAGGAATATGATGTTGAGATTCAAAAACTTGAAAGTGAACTTGAGTTCCATAAGGAAAAATTGCAAGAGGTTATTAAGAAGCATCGACGATCCATGTGGAAGGTCATTTTTGAACTTGAGACTACTAAAAAGGAGCTTAAAAGAAAGATAGATGAACTTTCGATAAAAACCATGGAAGTTGAAATGGTCAAGGATCTTGAAGCTAGTAAGCATCAATGCTTGCTTAAAAATAAGGAAGCGTGTGACCCTTTGTTGGTGGGATGCTCGGCACAAACAGAGTGTATATGAGCTATATCCCAAGTAAAATTGCGATGACATACAAACTTGTTGGTAATGTTCCACGCACATTAACGCGCCTGGGGGATAGTTTGGGAAGACAATGTGCAAATTTTGTGAGATGGTGAAGCTTTGTCCTGTTTGGAACCATGTAGCTTGTGTTGTTTTAAATGTAAGTAAATATGTTGAAAAATCATATGCTTAAAGTTGTTCCTTAGTAGACTTGTATTATTGAGAAGTTGGTCCTTACTTAACTTTTTATTGTTGGGTAAATTTTTCTTAGTGTTTATTATATGTTTGATCATTTTGTCCATCGTAGTTGAAATTATTGTTATTTGTTTCTCTAAAAGACTTGGTGTTTTGGTTCAAATATGTTTATTGGTGTTGATTATTGTGACATTTAAGTGATTTTGAAGTTGAATCATAAGTTTTGTAGCTTGTGTCTTGTTCTCAATTGTTCATTTTTATAGTTTGGCGGTTGGAATGAGGTAATTATGCGAGGAAATGGAATGTTTCATCAAATTTCATTTTGTTTAGAGCTCGGTTCACTTCCTTTGATTTCCTTTCTTTATTCATGTAGTATTGCCTCGGGCTAGGGAAGGGAGTTAAAGTGACCAATTGCCTTTATTCCTAACACAATTCTTTAACGCGGCGGTCCGAGGGGCTAGGGTGTTACAAATGGTATCAGAGCAACCCTGTGATCGTGGCTGATCGTGTGTTCAGCGTACCTAACGGGGGAAAAGATCCTGAAACTACGGTCCAATGAGGACGATGTATTCCTAAGTGGGGGTGAGTGTGATACCCCAGATTTAGCTTGAAAAGGGATTAATAGACTACTCATATCAACAAGATGCATCTTCTAAACATGGGAGCTCATTTGCTAAGAACTCCACAGTTAAGCGTGCTTGATGGGAAGCAATTTTAGGATGGGTGACTATCTAGAAAGTTTTCCTGAGTGCTCAAGAGTGAGGCCAAAGTGCGTTGAAAAGACTTGTGTTGGTCTGTAAGGCTAGTCTACATTCTCCATGAGTAGTCATCGGTGGTTTGTTGGGCCGGGGTGTTACAATAAGGCACCATAATCCATTATAAATGACATAATCTGCCTAAATTTCTCGTATTCTTTTTGGAGTATCTCACTTAAAGCATTCGGCGACTTGTTACTCTTAGTTTAGACCATGGGAACTTCAACAACCTTTTTCATCTTCCTTTGGAGATGTTTTCCTTTAGTGTTGCATAATGCTTCCAAGTGGCTTTGGATGAAGGGAGACCCTACCAAGAAACAAGCACTTTACATTCCGGGGTGTTATACTGCCGGACAACTACTATATCCTTTGGTTGCACGTTGAAGACCAAGTCAGTTGTCTGGGGTGTTAGATATGTCGGTTTATGAGTCCTGTTGACTGATTTAAGTTGGAAAACATGAAATATTGGATGAATAAGAGCACGCTGTGGAAGCTCCAATTTGTAAGCAACCTTTCTAATTTTTTTTGTAAAACATTGTAAGGACCATAATAGCGAGGGCCACCTTCTTGTTGGTACGCATTTTCCAGAGATTTTTGTTGATATTCTTGTAGCTTGAGGAACATAATCTCCCACCTGAAAACTCAAAACTTTTACGATCCACATAATGTTTCATAGCTTGTTGTGGCTTTACCAAATTAAATTGGATTTCATTCAACATTATATCCCCTTCTTGTATTAGATGCACGAGACTGTCAATTGTTGTTATTGTATTGGCCAAACAAACCAAGTCGGGTTGTGATTTGCTGTAAAAAGGCTTGGAAATTAGGACATCAGAATTGAGGAGTACGGGGAAGTGTTATAGCAAAATTCTGCCCAATGGACCCAACTTGACCATATCTTAGGACGCCCATTAATAAAATAGCTTAAGTAAGTTTCCAAAGGCTTGTTGACTATCTCAAAATGGCCATCTGTTTGTGGATGGAATGCTATGCTTTGTACCAATTCGGTGCCCTATAGACAGAAAAGTTCATGCCAAAAGATACTCAAAAAAAAGGACGCCCATTAATAAAACAACGTAAGTAGGTTTCCAAAGGCTTGTTGACTATCTCAGAATGGCCATCTATTTGTGGATGGAATGCTATGCTTTGTACCAATTCGGTGCCCTGTAGACAGAAAAGTTCATGCCAAAAGATACTCAAAAAAAATCTTGTCTTAGTGAGAAATAATGGAGGGAGGGAAAACATGTAGACGCACTATTTTTAGAACAAAGAGAGATGCCACTGTGGGAGTTGTGAAAGGATGCTTAAGACATAAAAGGGAAATTCCACGAGATAACTCTGAGGTTTTGGGTTATCCACGTGGTAACCAAAAGTTTTAAAAAATCCATGCGGTAACCCTGAGGTTTACCAAATTGTTCCATTGTGACCTTTTTGCACATAAAACGTTAAAACCGTTAGCAAATATTAATTTTAAAGCTTCAAGGTTCTACGCCTATTTATGCGACTTAACATTTCAAATGCCATCAGTTTCAACCGTTTCCCCCAAAGTATAACCCCTAACTCTACAATCTTTGGATTTGGGAGAAAAAAATATAATATGGATGAAAAAGGTAGAGTTGGGGTTTATGTTTTGGGGAAAAAGGTTGAAACTGGTGGCGTTTGAAATGGTAAGTCGCATAAATAGGTGTACAGCAGCCTTAAAGCTTTGGAATCAACGTTTGCTAACGTTTTTATGCGCAAAAAGGTCACGGTGGAACAATTACGTAAACCTCAGGGTTACCGCGTAGATTTTTTAAAAGTTTTGGTTATCACGTGGAAAACTCAAAACCTCAAGGTTACCATGTGAAATTTCCCAAAATAAAATGAGCATATTTGATGAATTTATCCACCACCACTATAATTGTTATAGACCCATTGGAATTGGGGAGATCCTCGACAAAGTCCATTGAAATGCATTCCCAGACTTGAGTCGAAATAAGAAGGGGAGATAAAGACCGGTTGGAGTACGGTAGGAGGCCTTTTGTTGTTGACAAACCTAACACTCCTTCACATGATTGCTAATTTGTTTTCGCACTCCGTCTTAAACTATTTTTGCCAGCTACACGTAGATAGGTCTTTAATCCACTAGCGTGCCCACCCAAAGGTGAAACATGATATTCCCTCAAAAGTACCGAAATGTAGGGAGAAGACTTGGTTAGCACATAACGTCTCTTAAAAAGCAGTTTATCATCAACTAATCGTCCCCGCTTCATTTTTGGCCAAAGTACACTGATATGAATGAGTGTAAAATCTCGGTCACAGTGTTTGCAATACTGTGGCGACATGTGAAGTATGACCTTGTTCACTGGTGCATGCTGTGGATAAGGTGTAGACGTGTAGTCAAAGAAAACTAAAACAAATTTCCGTAAAAATGGTTCAAATACCTCATTCATAAGGGACTGGAAGGTGGCCGGTACGTTTGTGAGACTGAACGACATCACAAGAAACTTGTGACCCTCGTGAGTCCGAAAAGGGGTTTTAGAGACATCCTCGACTTTTATTCAAATATGACGATAATCCGACTTGAGGTCGAGTTGTAGCTCCGTACAACTCATCGAGAAACTCTTCAGTCATTGGTATCGGGTATTGATGGTCTTGATCTTCTCACTTCCTTGAAACTATTATCGCCATGCATCCTAATCGTCTTTCGATGAACTTACAATAACTATTCTTAAAAAAAATGATATCTGTCATGCCATTTTGAAAGATTACAAAGCACTCTGGTCTTTGATGATCTTGTCCTTGATAGGAGTAGTCTTTTCTTGTGGTGTGCCACCAACAATCCAAGAAAATGTGGTTTCAGCCATAGGACCACTTTCTTCTACTTCCCACAAATCTCTTACTCTTAAACAAGTCTTCATTTTGATACTCCAAAAATCATAATTCTCTCCATTGTAAATGAGAATTATTTTGTGTTTGTTTAAAACAAAGAAGCCATGCGTTTAGGTTTTTTGTGTTTGGGTTTTCTTTATGGATATGCTTAAATAGAATGGTTAAATAGCCCAATTAATACAAATTACAGAGAAAATAAGAATGTGGGATTTTGTTTTGAAGTCGTCTATTTGAAAGATGGTCTCTCACAAGAGTAGCTGAAAATGATGAGTAACAAGATCCTTTTATATTGAAAATTTGAAATAAATAAGATTATTTATTAAAAAAAGCATACAATAAGATCAAAATCAAACTTATTCCAAAACTAAGCGTGTAAGCCGCAAACCTTAGGTTCAGGTTAAAATAGTTGTTCCCACTTACTAAGTGGGAACAGCTTACTAAGTGCGAACAGACACTTGATTTTTTTTTAGTAGTTTATTACTGTTCGCACTTAGTAAGTGCGAACAGACCCGAACCTGTGCTCTGGGGTATCAAACACTTATATTTGAAATAAGTTTGATTTGAATCTTATTGCATGCTTTTTTTTTATTTAGACTCTTATCTATTTCAGATTTTCTTTTATATAAGGGTTGAAAGTGGCCTACTAATACCGGTGAACTTTGAAAAGTCGCAACCTTAGGCCTGCCACATGCATATAACTCTTCAAGCTCTTTGATGAATCTAGACTAATACATATACTTTACGGTAAGTCTCATGGGAGACGGTCTATTCTATAGACGGAATCCATGAAGCCCAGTCCAAAATATAACATAGTATATTTGGGGTTATAATAAATTATTTGGGGTTATAATAACTTATATTTGGGGTTATAGAATAGTATATTCGAGGTTATAATACCTTACATTTAGAATTATAACATAATATAATTGATATTATAAAAGCATACTAAGAGTCTATAATCATACTAAAGGTCTCTAAACCATAGTAAAAGTCTTAATAAGTAACAAACCTCAAGCATTTCATATCCTCAACAATTCAACAATAATACAACTCTTCTATATCAATTTGAAAACAAATTAAGAATTTTTTCACAAAAATATACCTATATTAAAGACTTAGACAAACACCCAAGCCATATTAACATAGATTTAGAGAAATCTACAAGATATGAAGGGACCCATTTCAATCTCATTTTAATTACACAAATTCTTACTTGAGACCGTTCTTTGTAAAAACGATTCTTAAAACCCCAGTCCAATTCTAAATATATATTGTTACAACGCTAAATATAGATTTAGGCTGGACTATTGAGAGCCGTCTTTACAAAAGACGGCCTTCAAGAGAGCACCTGTTTTAACTAACACCATCTCTCCATTGTCAAAGAGATTATTCATACAAAGATGATTACATATACACAAACTCTACACATTCATCTTATGTAGGGAACTAGAGAAATTATGATCATTAATCATGATAGATTATATTCTAACAATCAATATATATTATGATCGGAATAATAGTGAAGTCATGCTAGTTGGTAATGATGGAGAAAATCAATTAGGGTCCAATTAGACAAATCATGTGTGTTTTGAATTGCCTATATAAATATATATTTCTTCGGTTTCAGGTTATGATAGACTAAAGTAAAATGATTCATTAAATCATGTGTATTTCATATTTATGTGAAGTTGCCGATGATATTTGCTACTAAGGATCAATGAGAAACAACCTCTTTGTTAGTCTTATCATTTACAAAGGTAAGGTTACAGACATACAACCCTTCTGAACTCCACCCTATAGATGGGACCATGGGAGCCACTTAATGACCGTCAAGACACGATCTAACCAACCGTAACAACAGGTTCAGTTGGGTTTCACCCTATATTTGTTGTGTTGATTTTTCAGTGTTACAACTATGCTTGTGATCGATAATTCTTATCGCTTTATTAAGCCTTGGCCATTCTCTATCAGTTGCTTGTTGGCGAATTTTATGTCTACAAAGGAGGTTTTGAGCATGTTCAACATCCTTGACCGTACAGGGCCTCAAGGGTTTTAATATTAAATCATGTAATATATGTTAAGAGTTCAAAGATACAAAGTCATTAGAAAAATATCATAATATTTGAAATTGCACCAGACCTTCATAAAATTTGTCAATTTTCGCTCCGCCTCTGTATGTCTGTATGCTGATCGTCACAACTTTGCAGATTACTAAAGCGAGCCACGGTGCAACATCAAGAGGTCTATATATGTATTTCTCCGTGAGGCCTACAAAGGTAATTTTTGTTATCTCTGAACTTGAAATGTGGGCAAGCGCTTAACTTCATTTTGTAGGAGTTAGGGCTTAACTTCATTTTTATAAATATGCATAACTTTTAGAAAGCCGATATCAGTAGAGTGCACATTATGACGAATCAAATAAGATTTCACATGGTTGTTTTATTTTATAAATTAAGAATAAAATACAAATTAAGACTGATTGAAATCAAATGTTGTATGTATGTGGACAGTGAACCCTCCTTTTTCACGGCTTCTACTCTTCTGACATCGTCAGTGTATGGAATCGTTGAATATTTCTTGCGAATGAGTCTCGTGTTCGTGGCAATAAGAGCGTTTGACAAGCAAAGATGTGCAAGTCGCCCTTAAAAGTGGTAAATGCGCTCTTTCGAAATCTGATAGTAAAAAAAATCAAGTGTCTGTTCGCACTTTGTAACTGAGAACAGGTTAAATAAGGTCAACATGCTGATTTTAAGTGTTGTTCGCACTTAGGAAGTGCGAAAAGACTAAAAGCCTAAAACAAGTTGTTCGCTGTTAGTAACAGTGAACAACCTGTTTCAGTTTTTCATTCTGTTGTGCGAACAGCTCGAACCTAAGATTTGCGGATTACACGCTTAATTTTGAAATAAGTTTGATTATCATCTTATTATATGCTTTTTTTGATAAATAAGCTTATTTATTTCAAATTTTCTACCAAACACACTCTTAAGCCCTTATTTGTCTATTTCTTCATATACAAGGAAAAATCATGTACACAATAATACGTGATTGCTTCATCCAAGTAGGATTACATAATTGTACTTCGAACTTTTCCGAAAAGAAGTATAATGTTGGAGACTTGGAGTCAAAGTTGGAGTCGAAGTTGCTTTTTTCTTTTTTTTTTTTCTAAAAAATTAATTTGTTCAATTATAACACAATAATTTCTTCGATGTTGATTTTGATAAGTTGTTTTTCTAAAAAATTAATTTGTTTTCTCTCGCTTATTTTTGAAATAAGTTTAATTTTACTTTGTCTTTCTTTCTTGAAATATGGTTTATCTATAATGGTAATGGTTTATCTACTACATATTGGTTTTATGTTGGATATGCTCAGAGAAGGGGAATACTAGGTGAAAATAATAGCAAAAATTGAATTTAAATTTCACTTAAAAAAAACAATATAATCTCCAACTAAAATAAAAACATAATTCTCAAATATATATACTATTATATGTAACTTTTATTTTATTACATATGTGTGCATATCTTTCAAACCTTAATTGCAAACATCCAAATAAAAGTAGCAATATTTATCATCCACATCTTATGGTTCACTACTCTCTAGATAAAGTGCTCATACAAAATACTACACTAGTACACTAGATTCATCTATATTCTACACTTCCCTCATCAACCAATAATTTATCTTGCTCTTCATCACTAGAAGGCCCATAAGCTTTGTCACAAACAAAATAATAGAAACAATTAACCAAACACAAACTAGTTAGAACCCAATAATAATAATCAAAATGAGCCCTATTTATGTTGCTTGAAACCCAACTTTCTTTCCCACCATTACTACTAAGCTTATCAATAGTGTTAAATATAAAACTTGCAATCAAACTTGCCAAAGACATACCAACACCATGAAGATTTGTTGCAACACTTAGCATACTACTAGGAAATTCCGAGCAAAAAAACTCACTTTGTGCAATTGTATAGAAAGCTTCGGCCATGCCAGAAAACCAATGATGAGGTAACAACCATAAGGCGGACATGTCGGTCACCCCACTCGCATCATCGGAAAATCCTTCCTTGATTGCAGTTTCACGTCTAACACCTTCAACTAATGAAGTTATAACCATTGATAGAAATAAGAGTATGACACCGATTCCCATTCGAGTTCTTGGATTCAGTTTCACTGGTTTTCTCATAAGTTTTGATGCTGAAGGAATTATTATAAGATCATAGATTGCAATCCATAATATGATTGAGATGATTGTGAATGTTGAGAAAGAACCAGCTGGGATTTCAAAATTTGAAGTGATATGGCGGTTCATTGTTTTAATGAGCAGAACTTTGAAAGGCGTTTGAGCTGTAACTGTGGACATCATAATGCCTGTTGACCATATTGGAAGAACTTTTATGAGGGATTTTAGCTCTTCCACTTGTTCTATGGTACATAGGCTCCATGGGTCTCGGATTTCTCCATCTAATGTCAGTTCTTCCTCTATGTTTTGTATCATGCAAGCCTTGTTTAAGAACCTAATAAGAGGAACAATGATCAAGTGAATCATTCAAGTTTCAATCAATGGAGTGTATAACACGATCTTTCGCTATAATTCTATAACCACAAGCTTAAGTTTGTAGTTAAGTTGGCTTCTTAACTTGGTATCAGAGCTAAAGGACCTTTATAGATCTCAAGTGAAATATTTCGAGTCATGTGTTGCAACTACTCTACACTAGCCCAAAGTGCTCTTATGTGACGAAACATGATAGATTAAACTCCCTCCTATTCAGCCTAAATGTCTCATTTAGTTTTTTTACACTTACCGAGGCAATATTAACTCTTAATATCTCAAATTATTCTTAATTAAAAATTATAAAAATTTGTTATTAATAATCCTTGTATTGAGACGAATCAAACAAAATCCCACATGACTATGTTTTAACTTATGCATTAATACTCCCTCCGTCCCATTCTTAATACCCACTTTTCCTTATTTGATTAGTTTACTCTAATTGTCAACTTTCTATTTTTGGCAAAGATTTTTTACCTAAATACCCCCAACTACCTCAATTTATATTATTTAAAATACCCCACCTACCACCTTTACCATCAAAGATACCATCATTCACATTCAAAAAAATCACAAAAAGTACCTTAATTTATGAGTAGGCTTCATTAACCTTGACCCCTTTCTCCTAAAGTACAACACTTGATCATCTTGCCATTCATAAACATTAAAATGTCTCTTCTTCCATGCAGCCATAAACACTTGAGTAAACCCAATAGGCGAACCAGCTACAGCCTTCAACTTAATATACAAAGGAGAAGCCAAAAGGAAAGAAAAAGCAGACAAAAACATACATATAACAGGAACACCAAAACCAAGTTTCCAACCATAATTTTCTTGAACATAAACAACAAGTGTAGTTGCAATCATTACTGAAAGAGATGTAGCAAAATAATACCAATTGAAAAACCTTTCTAAAATACCATTATTATTAACATTTTTTGTCTTGATTAATTGATCAGTACCAAATGCTAAGGAAGATGATCTTATACCACCAGCACCAATTGACATGATGATGAATGAGGATACAAGTATTGTGAGTTGAAATATGGTTGGGGATGTACAAATTGTACTTGTGTCATCACATGGATGTGTTGAAGGAATGATTGTTGTAAACCATAGTAGAGTTATGCCCTGTATTGCAAAGAGGATGTTGTTACTTGTTAGGCCGTGATAATTCGTCATATGATATTCTGTGGGGTCACTTGTGTAGACACGTCCTGGTGTGGATTTAGTAACATGTTACTGATGTCGGTTGACGTTACTTAAATTTAAAATAAAATTAAATATTATTGATATTAGTAATTCTTGTATTAAGACGAATCAAACAAGATCCCACTTGACTATTTAATCACAAATTAGGGATGATAAATGAATAGTGCTATTTTTGCAATATAGTGAGTAAATCGGAATGGAAAAAGTACACAATAAGATCCGTATAAGAGGAGAGTTAGTCGTATACAAGTCTAATGAGATTCCGTTTTGAAACTAATTGTTAATGGAAGTAGTTCCCCTTCAAGCTTATATGTAATTAGTCAACCCCTCTCTAATAGTTTTTCGATATGGGCCAGGATCATATGCGGGTTAACACGGTCCTCACATGTGAACCCATTTTTTAATTGGGCTGAAAAACCTCTTTTTCTTAACCCGCACATTGTTTTATATGGAAGACCGAAAATTTTTGTTTTCAGTTGATCAAAAACCATCGGCTCTGATATTACAATATATTTGGGCATGTACACAACATGATCCGCATAAGAGAAGAGTTGGCCGCATACAAATTTAATGAAGTTCCATACTAACACCATTTAATAATAGGAGTAGTTCATCAAACTTATATATTAGTCAATTTCGTTTTAATTTTTCAATATTAGATCACATCTGAGTTATTAACAAACCTAACCATACCTTTTATGTGGCAGTTTTTTTTACAAAGACTAAATTTTAAGGGGAGCTTTCTATTAAAATAGAATGACGACCCTCTACAAGTAAGTATTATACTAAGTTAACATAAACGTAATACTCCCGTCACTTAAAATTTGCTAATGCTATGTTTGGAAATGGTGATTTCATTTAGAAATCTAGCATTGGATCAAATTGAGTGTTCGGTAAATCAAAAAATTTCAAATTTGGATTTGAGTGAATTTCACCTTTGTTTCCAAAGTAGTTAAAGTGGAGAATTTGAGAATGACTTGTCAAACCTTGTCATTTCAAATTCTCCATTTATGATTACATAATTGAAATTAAGAATTTGAAATGAAATACATGTTCCCAAACGCAACCTAAAAGTAAACGATGTCATTATGATTTAAGTTAACATATACTTCGTCTATACGTTAATATTAATACTTCCTCTATTTTGTGACTTTTATTTTATTTAAGCATATTTATCGAGATTATTGATTATGTTTTAACTCATAAATTAAAAAAAAATGCAAATTAAAACTGAATTATAAATAGTATCAAAAAATTAAATACGACAAAATTACTGAAACGGAGGAAATATTATTTAGTAAAAATGAACTAAGATATACTTCAAATAACTATTACATTAAGTTTTTGGTTGAGAATATCAGAAGCCAGCGTAACAAAAGATCATGGTTTCGAATCTCACCTACCCCTCATTTGTCTCAGGTATGAGGAGGGCAAGTATTCCGTGATTGCGAGAGGGGGTATGTCAGTGTATAAAACATACTCAAGCTATGAATCATCAGCTTAATCTTTTAATTGAATTTATTTATTAAGAATAATAATCCAAAAATGGCAACCCAAAGAGAAGGAAAAAAGAAAAAGTACCAGAAAGCTAAAAATGGAACCAAGGGCAATCATCCAAAAGCGACCAACATAAGAATCAGCAAGAAAAGCAGCCAAAACAGGGGCCAAACTGGTAGCAGCAGACCAGTAATAGATGAAATTTGACCCACTTCCCAATTCCATTCCATAGCTTCCCATCAAATATGTTATCATATTTGGCAATATTCCATAGCTTCCTACTTTCTCAAATGATTCATTTGCTGTAACAAATGGGAAAATTTATAATCATCAACATTGTTAACAATGTATTCCGCTCATAGAAAACTTGATTAGAGTCTGGAGAGGAATGAAAGGTGGCCATCCATACCCATAAAGGAGGAATATGCGAGCCCAAAATATGTTATATTCTTTAAGACGCCCCCTCACGTGGAAAGTGTGGATGCACATAGGCGCTAAATATTCCATATGAGGGGTGGTTGAGATTCAAACCTATGACCTCTTGTCACGGTTTCTGATACCATGTCATAAAACCAATTTAACCAAAAGCTTAACTAATGGTTATGGCCTCATATTATACTCCCTCCGTCCCATTTTAATTGTCCACATTTTCTTTCTGAGTCATCCCACTTTAATTGTCCACTTACTATTTTTGGCAAAGACTTTTTACCTAAATACCCCCAACTATCCCAACTTATATTATTTAAAATACTCCACCTACCACCTTTTCAATTATTATAATCACTTAAAATACTCTACTACCACCTTTTCAATTTTTATAATCACTTAAAATACTCCACTATCGCTCCTTTCTTATTTTGCGTGTCCACATTAAAGTGGACAATATAAGTGGAATGGAGGGAGTATTATATACTCTAACAGATTGATCCTCAGAGGAAAAAAAATCCCCAAGTGCCATACCCATACTATAAATGGGAAGATTTATAGTATGCTATATAATTTACAGAAAATTGTAATTAAAAAATAAAATGTTAAATTGGACATCATTACCTATGATGAAAGGAAGGGTCTTTAAGCCACCCTTAGAGGTTGTTGCTAAGAGGGGTTCTTCAAGCATGTTCCTTAGTTGGGTAAAATGAAGTGTTCACTTGACTTGAGAGTTGACTCTTTTGCTTACTATATGGTTCAACTTAAACTTGATTCAACTTGTTCTACTATTTGAACCCTCTCTTTCTCTTTCTATAGTAAATAATTCTATCAAGTATAAAAAAAGGGAGTATATGTGAAGTGGAACCATCTATCTAAATAAAATGGTTAAAAACAAGTAATAGGAGTACAAACTTTATGTTAGAATATACTCCCGTCGTTCTCTAATGTTGTCGTACCCTAATAATGTTCCCAAAAGAAATGTTTAGGGAAATTAAGAAAAAATTGAATATTTTAGATAGTCGATATATTATTTAATTGAATAATAAATTTGATTGGAGAAAAGTAGGGACCATAAGTATTAAACAGTATTAAAAGAAAGTTAGTGGAAAAAAAATAGGGACCACAACTAATAAAAAATTAGTTTTATAAAGTTAGTGGGAAACATGTGAAGACCAAGACCATAAAGAATATTAAAAATGTTAAATTGAAGTTAGTGGATGATATGTGAGGCACATAAGCATTATAAAAATATTTAAGTGAATATGAATAAGGTTATTTTTGTTCAAAATTTGTGACATAAATGAAAAGATTCTCTCTATGGGAACAACAGATGAAACATGCCAAAATGGCAAATGGAAACTTCTTTAAGAAACGGAAGGAGTACATAATATGTTATAGGGCCTTAATCATATATTTAAGCTTTTGGTTGTATATTAGAGCCAGCGTGACAAATGGTCATAAAATTGAATCTCAACTACCTTTTATTTATAGTGAAATATTTAACGCCAGATATGAAAAGTGCATGTGCTGTATTCACGCTTTTAACCCAAACGACTCTCATGCGAGGAAGGCGTGTTAGAGTATGTATAGAATCGGACAAACTAACTTAAATTTTTGGTGAGTTTCTTGACGCTATATATAACTAGGGGAAAAATTAATTTCTTACATATTGTCCCACAAACTGAAAAACAATAAAAGAAATATACTTTTACTTGTTTTATAGAGGAAGTTATGTATCTATCTATATCAATATAAAAGTTGATAGCTATTTTTTCCTTTTTTGAAGAGTTGATAGCTACTTTAAAGTTAAAGATTTAATCAAGTACAGGAGCATCTAAGTCATAAACTATCTTACCTCAAAAAAAAAAAAAAAAAAAAGTCATAAACTATCTTCTATCCACAATGGATATTTCAAAAATTGATCTTCAAATTAGTGGCGGATCCAGAATTTAAAATCATAGGTAGTACTAATGTGTTGAATTAAATTAATTATAAAATTCGAGAGTCTTATTTGTAAAATGAACAATTCAAAAGTTTTTAATTATTCCAAATTGACATGTGCGTAAAAAGTTAAATGTATTAAGTATAGTGAAACACAGAAAGTATAAGGTAACAAAAATTAAAAATTAACTTTTTTTAAAAAAAACATGGATAGCCTATGCTACCCACTGTTATAATGTAGATACGCCTATGCTTCAAACGCGAAAGTTTAATAGGATAGCAAAAACCTTTTGAGGAGAATAAAAAGAGTTTTTTTTTCTTTGAAGATTGTTTAAAAGGTTTGACGATCAATTATATGTAGAATAATTGAATGAAAGTATGTAAAAATAAATTGAAGAAAACACACGAAATTTAAATTGAATAAAACACACGAAATTGTTTACAAGGTTCAATCGTCAAAATTCTAGTTCCCGTCTAGTGTTTTTTTAACTCGTAGGATTCAAACTTCTTTATTTAATACTTGTAACCTTACATCAATTTTAGAATTTCAAAAATGTTATATTTTTTATTCACACTTATTTTTCAAGTTCTTCATTTGAAAAATAATTTAACAATTTTCTTTTAATTAAAGAGTGGGTGAGAGTTGGGCAAGCAATTAATGGAGTACTAGGTCTAATAATCTACCAACAAATTTTAAATACATTATCAATAAGTTCAGTTGTCCTATCAAAAACTAAAATAACAACTATAATTGATTACCAAAAAATTTGAATGATTTTTGATAAATATGTTGTTGATCTTGTATAAGATAAAAATTGAGTGCACACTAACTTAATAATGGTTTGTTCCGCTCTAAAAATAATTGGTAATCACGAATTGTATGAGACGGTCTCACCGAAAGATGCACATTATACGTAGATTAAATAATTAACTCATCTATTATATATTACTCCCTCCTATTCACACAAAAAGGGACATTTGGGTTGGGCACGTTTTTAAGAGTGGAATGATGGGGTATTTTAATTGATTAAATTAATTATAAAGGTAGTAGTTGGGTATTGGGAGTAGTAAAAGTGGGGGTAGTTGATATTTTAATTGATTAAATTAATTGTAAAGGTGAGAGTAAAAATAGAAATGTCCCCTTTTGTGTGAAAATAGGAGGGATTATGAAATTATGACTTTTAATTTGAGGTCGTATCATCTAGTATTAGGATCCTCTCCATTTCTTTTCTCATTTAGTGGAGAGTGTTAGAGTATATAACATATCATAGGGCTTCAACAATTAGCTTAAGCTCTTGATTGAGTTGGTTCCTTGACATAGTATCAGAAGCCAAGGTGACAAAAGGTCACATGTTCGAATCTCAATCATTCCTCATTTAAAGTTGAAAATTTAGCGTCATGTATGAGGAGGGCATGTGCTGCATCCACACTTCTGGCCCAAAGGGCTCTCGTGTGAAGGGGCGTGTTAGAGTATATAACATATCCTGAGACCTCAACCATTAGCTTAAGTTTTTAGTTGAGTTAGTTCCTTGACAGAGAGGATCCTAACTCACTATCAACTATGTCTATATGTTTGGTGTTAAGTCCCTAATCTCTTTATTTTTTTCTTTTTTTATTTTTAATTACAATATTAAAATTCATTCTCTCTATGTTATAAACTTGTTCAATCAATTTATTGAATTCGAGCTACCCATATATAGGCATATAAGATAATTCCTCCATTTCATAATACTTGTTACATTTCACTTTTTTACGCAATCCAATACACAGTTTTGATCATTAATATCTTAAACTACACTTATCTAAAAATTATAAAAATTTAATATTATGAAAGTATGCGATTCGACGATTCAAACAAGATCTCACTTGATTATAATTTTACTTACACATTAGTCGCAATATGTAAAATAAGCTTGAACGATGAATAGTGCACAAAATCGAAATATAGCGAGTATTTCGAAACGGAGGAAGTATATGATGCGCGTGTTATAGGAGTAATAATTTGTGCACTGGAATTCCTGCGTAAGATGGTGTAGCGAGAGTGTGAGTGATAGCTACCCTCACTTATTTGGTTGCCCATTGTTGAAACATGTGTCACGTAATCATAACACAAGTGACATTGAAAGTAATCAAACATAAATTTGACACGTAATTCACCTTGTTGAATTGTCAATTTACGTTAAATAAGATTAGACTTATTTGGGGTGCGTGATAATTAGTTGTTGACTTTTGTCTAGGTTTTTTCAGTTAGTTTGTTTAACTAGTTAAAAGTACTGACTTTTTTGTTTGCTTTTAAGTTAGCTGAATAAGTCGGTTTTTTATAACGATGTTTAGTAAATTTAGGTATTGATTGTTGAATGTAATAGAAAAAAGAGTCTATAAGCCAAAAGCCAACAAAAAAGCTAATTGGAGTAGCTTTATGTTCTAGCTTAAAAGTCATTTGTCTTACGCTTTTTTAGACTATTTGACTAAACCAAGAAGCCAAACAATGAGCTAAACAAAAGGTCATAAAAATTAAATAGCATTGTGAACGTTAGCATTTTCTTCCTCTGTTCTGAAATGTTTGCTACATTTCGGATATGAATATTATTCATCGTGCAAAATTATTTTGCATATTACGGTCAATGTGTAAGTATATAGTCAAGTGGGATCTTGTTTGAATCGTCTAATCACATACTTTCATAATTTTTACTTTTTATAATTTTTATATATGTATAGTTTTATTTATAAATGAACCAAATAACACATTGGATTGCGTAAAAAGTCAAATACAGCAAGTATAATGGAACGGAAGAAATAATTAGAAACATATTAGGTCATACACTTTAAAATCGAATAATCATTCCAAAACTATGTCACAATGGGAGAAGGGTTCCAATGACTTTTAAAGTGTGCAAATCATTTTTAATCTATCGATATGGGACAAATCATCCCAACACCTCTCTAATGCGAACCCCGTCAAGTTTGTATGTGCGAGTAATCAATTGTGATGGAAACGTCATTATTTTTAGACTTATCATATAATTTTTAATCGAACCTTCAGCTCGAATACCAAGACGATTTTGAAAAAAACTTGATTGGGTTGGACTTAATTATTGGTGCAATCAAAACATAAGCAAACGAAATACTATAACAAAACCATATGAAATTATTAAATGACTCCAATAATTCATATGATGTACATACCATCTATAATATATCACAAACAATCATAACAACTTACCTTCAATAATTTAATTTTTGAGCTATAATACTCCAATGGTACGGGAACTTAAATATATTTGAAAAAAGTTAAGTAGGAAAAATATGAACATCATAACTAATAATTTTTTAATGGAGTTAGTGAAAATATGCATGGATCATAAAAAAAATATAAAAATGTTAAAATGAAGTTAATATAATAAATGTAAGGACCATAAGTACTACTCCCTCTGTTTCATATCAAATTATAAAAACTAGATATTAATAAACTCATATTGAGACGAATCAAACAACATATCATTGACTATATTTTAGTGTATGGATTAAAAATAAAATACAAATTATGAGTGATTGATAAATAGTAACTCAAAAGCAAATGAGACATTTGAAAAGAAACGAATGGATCAAAGGAGTACTAAAATATTAAAATGAGGATGGACAATGTTATATTTTGTCCAAAATTTGTGATTTAAATAGAAGTATTCTTTATGAGAGAACAACATAGAGGGAGTAATGTGTTTGTCAGCCGTCTTGTTTGAGACTATCTCACCGTGAAGCCCCTCTTGTATAAGAGACCGTCTCACCGTGAGACGACTAATACAAAAGGTCCATTATCGTAAAAGTTTATTATTATTATTGGGTTATTCAATCGAGCACGTCTTACGGTAAGATCGTCTTATACAAGGATTTGTGTTCATCGTGAGAATGGCCCATACAAAAGGTGTATTAGTAAACAACTCCTTTTGCATGAGACCGTCTCACCGGGAGTCAATTCCATACAAAACATTTAATTACTATGGTAAAAAATTTTGTTATTGAGTTGTTTAACCCAAGTATGAGACATGTCTCATGTTGAGACCGTCTCATACAAGAATTTGTGATTAGTAAAAAACATTAAAAAAAATCACTAATTCTTCAATGAGACCGTTTCACAGTAAGACAACCTTAATTGGGCCAACCTAAATGATAAATATGCATTTTTTTTAAGTAACTGCTTCCTATATGGCCGGCAATATGTGGGAGTTAAAAAAAATTAAGTTTTAAAATAATGGGTCCCTCTTATGGACTCGTCTCATAGTGAGACAGTGTCATACAAGATTGACTGAAAAATTTTTGAAAACTAAACTCCCATTTGTATAGGAAGAGTTTTCTTTTGAAATAGAATTGGCTAATCCAATTGAAGTTGTCTCACGGTGAGACGGTCTAAATAGAGACTTAGTATTCATATTAACTGAAATTTTTACACTAATTCTTTGTTTAGGCCATCACGCCGTTAGACGACTTTAATTAAATCATCCCAAACTATTTTAAAAAAATTGTTTCTTGTATAAATGTGAATTCAGATTTCATTGGTTTTTTGTTTTTACTAACTAACTTTATATATCCAATCCGTCTCTCGATAAAACAGCGTCATTCAATAGTTTTTAAAATTTTTAACGGTTGACAAGAAGTTTGAATTGTAGACGCATTTATGAATTTGACGGATGCGGGCAAAGGTACGCCATAGCTATCAATTATCAGTTTCCAGAGAAAACTGATAAGAAATGAGTATAAGGATTGGTACTTGCAATTGGGAGGTTGTTTGAAATCTGGAAGCATCAAGTATACTAAATTGAGACAGAGCCTCGCGCTACTCGTGGAGCTTACAAATTACTTGTTCTATTCCTCTTATTGAATGCTACCTCTGATATGTACATATACTCAAGAGCCAAAATATATTATATTAAAAATTGAGTATAACCGATTCAAAATAATATGTACATAAAATTTAAATTAAATTGTGAAGATATGTACATATACTCAAGAGCCAAAATATATTATATTAAAACTTATCCAAACGCTGAAATGAAAACTTTTATTATAATTTTCTGAAATTGATTTTTTTGATCTTGTTAGTTAACTTTTAGTTGTTTAGTTTATTAATTGGTCAAGCAACAAAACTTTTATTTTGTAAATGATTTTTAATGCTAAAATGAAAAAGTATCAATTTTTTTTAGTGAAACTTGTTCTTATATTAATCTAGGTTCATTGAGGCTAAGAGAAGGAATAATCCACTTATATTGTAATACTATTAAATAATTCAATAACCAATATTTACTTTATTAAACATCTCTATTAGTTGACTTATGAACTTACTTTAACCTCTAACATATGGAATAAACAACAATCAATCCCTTTGTCACTTTGAAATTGATTTTTTTTCTTTTTTACGCAATTCAGTGTACTATTTTATTCATTTATATGTCGAATTATACACATTTAAAAATTATAAAAAGTTTATATTATGAAAGTATGCGATTAGACGATTCAAACAAGATTCCACTTGACTATATTACTATTTACATATTAACCGCAATATATAAAATAAACTTAAACTTTACTAGTGCCAAAAACAAAATATATCAAGTATTATGAAACAGAGTAAATATAACCCTTAATGTAAATTATTTTAGAAGATTACAATTCAAAAGTTCAATTGGAGTAATACTTACTCATATGTCCCCTGAGATAGCTCCTCATCATCAGCTTTGCACACAAATCAATAAAAAAAAAAAGAAATTGAATCCACTTACTCATATGGCCTTTACTAATGTAAATATGGGTTTTAACTTTTAATACATATTAAAATAAATTTTTTTAGTGAAATATAATATTATATATATATATATATATATATATATATATATATATATATATATATATATATATATATATATATATATATATATATATATATATATATATATATATATATATATATATATATATATATATATATATATATATATATATATATATATATATATATGGTCATGTCTATAAGAAACTAGTATAGAAACTCGTGCAATGCACGAATTCATAAGTATGAATTATATAAAAATATAACTTCAAAGAATAATGTAAGTATATATTATCATGATTAAATTTATCGAATACAAGATTTTTTTAAAGAAAAAATTAAATACTGATTTTTTAAAATCATTTATCAAATGCATCAGCTTTTCATTCAATTAAATATATCAAATTTTAGGTCATTTATATAGAATTGCTATAATAAATTATACTCCATACTATACCTAATTTAGCTTCAATTTTCAAAATAATCAAATTCCAAATTAGGTAAATATTGTCATGCAAACAAATATTGTCCAATAAAATAATTACATTTGTCAAGCCTTCTTAGAGGATGACAATTGAAATTTTCCATAGTTTTTATAGTATTGTATGATAATGGATGTTAAATTGTTAGAATAATTTGTCTCACATTAACAAATTAATTAAAGAAAGTGTACACACTTTATAAGTCATCGGAGCAAATCCTCAAAACTCAAAAGCCATATAGTTTTGGGATGATGTTTATAAAGTGTGTGCTCCTTGTGTTTCTCGAAGATTCAATTAAGAAAAGAATGATACGTTCAAAAAAATAACATTGCAACCCTAAATGATACTACTCAACATGCAAACTTGACGGGGTTCACATATGAAGGGGGTTTTGTTCCACATCAATAAATTAAAAAAAAGTACTCCCTTCGTACTCTTATGTTTTTCCCATTTGAAATATTCCACCTTAAGGAGAGAGAAATTTAATTAATATTTTTGACATATATTTAGAAGATAAAATATATTCATGTGAGATCTCGTTAGATTCGTCTTAATGAATACTTCCTCCGTTCCGAAATACTTGCTACATTTTGTTTTTGGACACTATTCATCGTTTAAGCTTATTTTATATATTGCAGCTAATATGTAAGTAATAATATAGTTAAGTGGGATCTTGATTAAATCGTCTAATGCATACTTTCATAACATAAACTTTTTATAATTTTTAAATGTGTATAATTTAACATATAAATGAACAAAATAGTACATTGAATTGCGTAAAAAGTTAAATGTAGCAAGTATTAAGGAATGAAGAGATATTCCACGTGGTAACCCTGAGGTTTTGGGTTTTCCACGTGGTAACCAAAACTTTTAAAAAATCCACATGGTAACCCTGAGGTTTACCAAATTGTTCCACCGTGACCTTTTTGCACATAAAAACATTAGCAAACATTAATTTCGAAGCTATAAGACTGTTGTACGCCTATTTATTTGACTCACCATTTCAAATGTCATCAGTTTCAACCTTTTCCCCCAAGATATTAACCTAAACTCTACCAAATTTTTGGATTTGGGGAAAAAATATGATTTGAATGGATAATGGTAGAGTTGGGGTTTATTTTTTGGTGGAAAATGTTGAAACGAATGACATTTGAAATGTTAAGTCATATATATAGGCGTGCAACAGCTTTAAAGCTTTGAAATTAACGTTTGCTAACATTTTTATGTGCAAAAAGGTCACGACGGAACAATTTGGTAAACCTCGGATTACCATGTGGATTTTGTAAAAATTTTGATTACCACGTGGAAAACCCAAAACCGGGTTACCACGTGGAATTTCCAAAACCTCTAGAGCCGAAGGACTCTTATGACCGCCCTCTCCTTATGGGTATGAGACGCCGTCGACCTTCCTTCCCCAAACCCTGGCCATAGAGTATCTATGTGCGGGAACACTGGGTATGATGATGATGATGATGATGATGTATTTTCTATAATTTTTTTATTTTTGTGTATTTAGAAATATTTAGATTTAAAATTTGCATTGAAAAATTGTGCAAAAAGTAAATGAAGCGAACATAAAGAAACTGAGGGAGTATATAACTTTATTAATCTATTAAATTCTTTTTCTCATTGTCATATAATTTTAAAATAATATCTACTCGACTTTAAAGTTTGTGCACCTCATATTTATCTGACGGCAAAAAAAAAAGTTAAAACCCACTAATACTCCATTCAATTAGTAGATAGTCTTGAATGGGGACACAGCAAAACTTTCAAATGTTGTAAAACTAAGTTTCAAAGAAATAATTATGGTGTCTTTCTATCTGCTATTCTTTTTAGTGTTCATCTTTTCATCTTTTATTGTTCTATTTAAATTTTTGAAAGCTGATGGTATATTTCTATTCCTATTCTTCTATGTCATTTAAATATTTATGGTTTATCATTTTAATTGTTTCTTCTGTTCTTTCCTCTGTTTAGGAGATTTTACTCTGCTCTCAAAGAAAATCAAACATGACCAAATTGAAGACAAGGTATCATCCTTTATTTCCTCTTTTTTTTTAATAAGATCTTAATTATGTATTTTCTATATATTTATTGTTAACAAATATTGATACTCCCTCCGAATCAATTTAGTTGTCCCATTTGCTTGGGCACGGTTATTAAGAGTGGTGTGGAGTCTATTAAAAAGGTGGTAGTTGCGGTATTAACATTAATAAAATCCAACCTTTCATCATCCGTTATGAATAATCTCACCTTTTGATTCTTTTCTAATAATCCAACCTTTGTGATAAATTTGCCTACAACATACCTTATTAGTGATAATGGATAATAATAAGGTATGTTGCTAGCAAACTAAAATAAATGTTGGATTATTCATAGCAAATTAAGGGCAAACATTGGATTATTAGAAAATAATAAAAAAGTTGGATTATTCACAGCGACTGAACAAAAAGTTGAATTATTAATATCAATTCTTCCTTATTTTGGTTTTTAGTTGTGTGAACATGAGACATTTAGGTAAAAAGAAAATTTAACAAGAAAGGAAATAGGACAATTGATATGAATTTGTCAAATAAGAAAATAAGACAACTAAATTAGTTCGGAGGGAGTATTAACAATCCAAACCTTTCAAGTAGCCGCCGTGAATAATTTTAATTTTGGATTATTTTTTAATAAATCAATGTCTTTAGTTTGATATCAACATATAGAGTGTTGAATTATTATAAAACAAAGTTTATGGTGGTATTTGCAGAGATTGGATTTTTAAAAAATAAGCAAAGAACAGAATTATTCACAGGGAATAAAGAGTTGAATTATTTATTTAATTTTTCGTTATTTGTACGTGATTTCATTCCAGGTTGTTTGGATTAGTGGAGCCAGCCGTGGACTTGGTATGCATTACATGTATTTTTAACTCTTATGTTTGAGAATATTATTTTCTTTTCTTATTGCTCCATATTTTTCATGTTTTAAAGGGGTAAAAATCGTTTATTTAGATCCTATTAAGGTATATTTTAGGATTTTTTTTTCTTTTTTTCTTTTTGGAAATTTAGGATTTGATCACTATTTAGACGTCATGATTAATGCATCACTTTTGTTGTAATTTGTAAAGGGTGTAAAAAAAACTCATAATGTTACTTTTGAATTTGAAAACGCTGCAAGTTAATTAATTTTTTGAATTCGCGACTGTCAAGGAGATTAGTGAATCATGTGACAGTGACTATTAGGCTGTAGATTTCACTTTTTGTGTTTGACTCATTCAGTGTTTCAATAAAAAAACCGTGTTATTATTCTCTAATATTAGTAGCCAGTGTCACATGACTCGCTAATCGACTTGCATATCACAAATCGTAAAAAGCAAATTATGGGTGGTTTTAGGCTATTTTTCAACCATTTTGAGCGACTCCTGAATTCAAAAGGTGAACTAACTAGCGAATTATGTTTCACTAATTAGAACAATGAGCCTAGGATGCTTTATAAATTGGTAGATGCATAGGATCTTTGTTTTTGATGGTATAATAACACATCTAGTTTTGGTCAATTATACTCTAAACTTCATTACTTGTACAATCTTAATGGTGAAGGGGAGGCTCTTGCTAAGCATTTTGCAAGCCTAGGAGCCAAGCTCATATTGTCTGCTCGAAATGAAGTTGAATTGGAGCGAGTTAAAAACGAACTTAATGGTAAACTCTTAACGATCATCAATGAATTCGAAGTTGTTTCCATACGTTCTATTAACAAAATTCATTCCGATCTAGGTAAGCACGCTCCAAGCGAGGTAAAGATCCTGCCTTTGGACTTGACATCAGGAGAAGATACTCTTAGGGAGGCTGTACAAAGAGCAGAAGCCTTTTTCCCTGCTTCTGGTGTTGATTATATGATTCACAATGCGGCATATGAACGCCCTGTAAGTAATTACTTCACGTCAAAGAATTAGAGAGAGGTTGACTAACATATATACCTTAATGGGTTACTCCGATCCTCTTAATACTAATTGATATTAGGATGGAACCTTATCGGGTTTGTGTCCAGTCAACTCTTCTCTTATACGGGTTAAGATGATGATTATTAAAATGATTGCTGAATGAATAAGCTTGAGTGTCACTATAGTATGTTTAGTCAAATTGGTACATAATGACTATGAGATCTAGCAAATTATGATGATTATCAAAATAATGTGTTTTTGATGTGGTAATTCAACTCAACCAAAAGCTTACAAGTTAAGATGATGGTTATAGCTTCAAGACATGTTATATACACTATTACACACCCTCACACGAGAGCCCTTTAAGAAGCCTTTTAAGCAGGGGCGTAAAAAACAATTTCCAAGCCCTGTTTATTTGTCATAAATTTCTAAAATTTAGTTGGTGATTTTTGATCTTAAACAAATGATTAAATTTAAATGATATAAAGATAATATTTGGAAGTTAAATAGTAGTTTTGGAAAGAGTTATTAATGAAGAAAAAAATTGTATTAATAGGATTTGAACATATGACCATGAAAATGTTAAGTACAACTCCAACCAACTACTCCAGCTCAATAATATGTTAATCCACTATAATATTTTTACATGAGCCTTTTAGTTTTGGGGGCCCTGTGCGGTTGGGCACCCCGCACACCCCATAACCATTACTTCCTTTAAGCTAGAAGAATGGATGCTGGCATGCAGCATAAGTCATTCTCAAACCTAATGTTAAAATACACTTGTAAGGGGTGAATGAGATTCAAACCCCTGACGTTTTTGTCACGTTGGCTTCTGATGTCTCGATCAAGCTCAGATCAAACCTCTACTTGATCTTAGTCTTACTCTAATTTGTGTTTTCAATTATGTCAATACTGAGATCTTGTTTAATTTGTCAAATCTTGTTGAATTCTTTGCAGAAATCTACAGCTTTAGATGTCTCAGAAGATAATCTTAAGGTGTTTGTTAATAATTATCTTGTTAATACTCAAAACTTATCATCATTGAATTAACCATGTAGTTTGCAAATAGGCTACATTCAATGTAAATGTTATAGGAGCAATAACTCTAACCAAGCTGCTTGCTCCTTACATGCTCAAAAGGGGGAGAGGTCATTTTGTTGTGGTACGTACGTTTATCAGCTTATCTTTACTAGTTTAGTACTGGTATATGTCATGTCTTGATTGAGTGATTGTAATGACTGTCCTGATGTTGCGAATACGGCACCTTGCAGTGTTATGACTCGTTTGACAAACACCGCAATTTCAATTGTTAACATGTTATCTTCACTAGTTTAGTACTGGTATATGTCATATCTTGATTGAGCGATTGCGGTGATTGTCCTGATGTCGCGAATGCGGCACCTTGCAGTGTTATGACTCGTTTGACAAACACCTCAATTTCAATTGTTAACATGTTATCTTCACTAGTTTAGTACTGGTATATGTCATGTCTTGATTGAGCGATTGTAGTGACTGTCCTGATGTCGTGAATGCGGCACCTTGTAGGGTTATGACTCGTTTGACAAACACCGCAATTTCAATTGTTAACATGTTATCTTCACTAGTTTAGTACTTGTATATCTCATGTTTTGATTGAGCGATTGCGGTGACCGTCATGATGTCGCGAATGCGGCACCTTGCAATGTTATGACTCGTTTGACAAACACCGCAATTTCAATTGTTAACATGATTAAAAATAAATTTTATCATAGTAATTTAAGTTTTCTTTAACATATTTAAATTAACGGTTATAGTTGACGTTTTTGAACCTAATACTCTTCACAAAAACATAATAATAGCTAACTTGTTACAATAACAACTTATAATGGTTGTTACTCCATGAGTTTAAATCACATGTTGATATTACTTTAACAGGTTTTACGGTTTGGTAAGCTCAAAATTCGTACTAAATTTGTTTTTATGTATCAAATTGGTTTCATTATATTCCGTCACTATCAGTGTTACTCTGATTGGGTACTCTTGTCCTGCTAGTATATTTTGTGAAAAATTCCGTGTCAACTGATCCAAAACGAAACAGTCGAGAATCTAATGGGTATTTAAGGTGAAATGAAGAGTCTGATCAAAATAGTATATCATTTTTAATTTTTTAAATTTTGATTGTATTATTTTAACATGCAGACCAGTAGTACTGCAGGGAAGATACCCTCATCAAATAAAGCTGTATATTCTGCTTCTAAATTTGCCTTGCTTGGTTACTTCCACTCCTTGCGCTCTGAGGTACTCCTTCCTATACTATCAAAAATCCTTGATTATCTCATATAATTCGTTCATTATCGATCGAGACAAAGATTTATAATTCTTTGGTGTCAGATTACAATTGGAATATATTAAATCGTGTACATCCAACCCCAAAATCACGTGGGATCCACTAATGTCATTGGCGAATCTAAGCTACACGTGATATTTACTAACCAATCAATGGGAAACAACTTCTTTGTTGATACTAATAAGAATAGGATTGTATACATCTGACATCAAAATCGGGTGGGAGCCACTAATGTCATTGGCGGATCTAGTGTATACTGTATAGTCACTGATGAGGTCAGCTGAAATCACTTAAATCCAAAATAAAATTAAATAGTATATGTAGAATACTCTAGATAAATCGGTCAGTGTATTGTTTACCACATAGTGACCAGGGTTTGAAACCCATATAAAGTGCATTATACATAAAAAAAATTGTGACATCACTTTTTTTTTCCTGAATCCGCCACTGGTTAATGTCATTGGAATGATGGAAGTATATAATTTGTCATTGGTTGGTTCAAGGGCTAAATAATGATTAGTGCTTTATCTACAGCTCTTTCATAAGGGAATCAAGGTCACCATTGTTTGTCCTGGTTCAATAGAAACATCACCAAATATTGCTCAAACAGGCAACACAGGCCAAGGAAGGCCTTCCAAGGTCAGTAATGTCATTACAATTTTGGGCTATGGCTTGAATTTGACGCAGTGTCACATGATTCACTTATAGCCGCATGATTTGCAAACCAAGAAAATCAATCATGGTCGGTTTTATTTCTGATCCATTTTGCATGAATCACGAATTCAAAAGTGAACTAACTACGAATTATATGTTTTACTTATTAGACGTGAGTCTACAATTTCAATTGTCCAACACGGTTATTTTATGTAATGTAAACTCGAATTTGACTCAAAATTTTGTGTTGAAGTGTTTAAATCCTAACTAGTATCATTGGCGGACTCATTGAGGATCTAGGAGGATTCCACCATAAATCATAAATTTATATCGATTTTCCTATAAAAACTGCAAAAAATGTCGAGCATCTTAAGTAAAATATGTCATGGCCCTCCAATTGTTTTTTGTTTTTATCTGATTATTATAATCGATTTCGAGGACCCTCACAGTAAAAATCTTGGGTCCGCCAGTGCCTATGTGCTTAGGATATGAATATACTTCACTACTTGATCTTCCTATATACGAGGCATTTGGAAATCGTATCGAAGATCCTTAAGTTGTCAGCGTGACCAACGTTTCGTTCATTCCACCCTAGCTCGTCGATTCTTGTCAATGTTAGTTTGAATGGTGTTTTGATAATCAGCTTTTAACTACCGGTTTCTGTACACAGCTTCAGAAGAGTGTCTCTGCCGAAAGGTGTGCTCAGCTAATAGCAATTGCTGCGAGTCATGGTTTGAAGGAAGCATGGATATGTAACCAAGTAAGTCATCCCTTCCTGATTCGCATAAGAGGAGAGTTGACTACACACAAACCGGATGATGTTCCATCCTAAAACTTATTGGTGATAGGAGTAGTTGAACTGACTTATATGTTAGTCAACGTCTTTTTAATTCTTCGATGTGGGCTATTTTTCCAACAAGCAGAGCCGCGTTAAATTCTTCAAACGCGTCATAAAAGCATATTTTTTAATTATTTATACAGATTCTCTACACTTAACTATGCAGTATTAATGCTAAGTTTTCCTATTCTTTGTCAGCCTATGCTTGCAGTGATGTATGTAGCTCAATACATGCCAACAGTTTGCTTTTGGCTCATGGATAAGGTACTCTATTATTCTTCTTCTTGAGTACCAGTTAGTGATACGCTGGTACTAAATAGTAGTAATAGAAATAATATATAGTGTAAAATTTCATTAAAAGTTCCATGTCATTTCCATGATGATATAACTTTGATCACAAAAAAGTTTTTTTCTTTTTTTTTTTTTACAAATTTTCATTACTACATAATACCGCATCTTCTAATGATAATGCATTGGAATGAATTTTATGAAGAAAATGAAATGATTGAAGGTTGTCAAGCATGGCCATCAAGGTTGCCAAGAGATTTTTCAACCAAAATTACACTAATTTTCATTTTCATTACCGCGGTTTAGTACTGCTTACCAAAGGGGTCGTATATGTTAATCCTATAGTAATTGTCAGGCATCTAACTCAACCAAAAGCATAAACTGATGGTTGAAACCCATAATATGTTACGTACTTTAGCACGCCCTCTTACACAAGAACCTTTTGGGCTAGAAGTGTGGATGTAATACAGACTCTCCTCATACCAAGTGTTGAATATTCCAATTCAAAGAAGGGGTGCGCTGACTTCTGATAGCATGTTAAGGAACTGGCTGAACTAAAAGCTTAAATTGATGTTTGAAGCCTCAAAATATATTATATACTTTAGTGATATATATGTTTTCCTTGCAGATTATGTTATTCTTAGTAGTTAGTACTATTAATTTTTCGTAGTTTCTCGGTTCGCTAATTTGGGGATTTGTTGTTGCAAGATTGGTGGAAAGCGAGTCGGAGAAGCTGCACGAACCAAGGCAAAGACTACATGAAGTTTTAGTGAAAAGCTTAGGAATAACTGCTTAATATGATCATCTTAGTAGACTATTTGAGTTTATATATGCAAATAACGATATCTTATAAGGAGAAATGTCACACTGTGTATTTTAATTATGGGTTTCATCTATAATGGAGTTTGGAGGGATCAAATGTATGCAAACTTACCGTTTTTAGTGATAACATGGACAAGAGACTGTTTCTAATAAAATCATAGGTACTTAATTAATTCAAACTTTGGGATATAATTCTATTAACAAGCGATTTTTCCACTCCACTTGATATACAAGGCACAAAAAGTCTACACTCACAATGAAAATATGCTCACATAATATAGGTGTAACCCAAGGTCAATTTTTATGTTATAGATAGTACATCTATATACATAATTTATGTCTCAATGATCTAAAATTACCATGAGACATGTAATAATTAGCAAGTGTAGGCAGTGTAGCTACATCAAGGTGTATTGTGACTGTGTGCCAAGGTCTACTACTCCTCATCGTCGACAATCTCCTCGTCATCCCAAACGCCGTCTTGTTCTGCAGAAGACGGGCCATAAGCTTTACTACAGAGGATGTAATAGAAGAAATTAACCAAGCTCAAACCAGCGATAAGTCCGTAATAGTAATCAAAATGACCCTTGTTTATGTTACTTGATACCCAACTCTCATTCTCACCTTTGCTCGTGATTTTATCGACACAAGTCATGATCAAACTCGAAATCAAACTTGCTAGCGACATGCCCACACCGAAAAGAGTTGTCGCTACACTTGACATGCTCTTAGGGAACTCTGAGTAAAAGAACTCGTTTTGCCCGACTGCAAAAAATGCCTCGGCCATACCAGAAAGACAATGCTGTAACAGCAACCAATTAGCTGACATATCAGTCACCCCTGTTGGGTCATCCGAGAAACCTTCCTGGATAGCTATCTTACGACGAATATGCTCGACTGTGGCTGTTACAACCATTGAAAGGAAGGAGAGTATGAGTCCGATTCCCATTCGTATTCTGACACTCAAGTGGACAGGCTTGCCCATAAGTCTTGAAGCGAGTGGAATGATAATACGATCATAAATGACGATCCATAATATTATAGCAATGATTGTGAATGACCCGAAAGAGCCAGCAGGAATTTCGAAGTTTGGGGTGATATGTCGATCCATGGATTTTGCTTGCAGAACAGGGAATGTGACCTGACCCATAGTTACTGATATCATAATTCCTGTAGACCATAATGGGATCACCTTTAAGATGGCTTTCAGCTCTTCTACCTGATTTATGGTACAAAGGCTCCACGGATCTGAGGCGGTTCCATCCGGTGTTAGGTCTTCTGCATTTCCAACAACGCAAGCCTTGTTCAAGAACCTAAAAGGTAGAACATATCGTAAAATGTATCTTAGCTGATGACATTCCATTAGTAAGTAACGAATACAAGAAATTCGAACATCATGGGAGTTTGGAGTATCTATGAGTAATAAATTCATATCTAAGTTGAACTCTAAGCTAGTATTAACACGACACGGAGTTATCTTAACGATCATGTTTAACCAACACGGAGTGGTTTTGAGGCACATGAAAGGCGAAGATATGGGATCTGTTCTTTGATGTCCATTCTAGAATCTCTATTTTTGCCATACCATACTGCTTGTGCCTAGAATATCAAGAGCACTTACCCATCGACTCCTTTGTTATCCTTAGTACTCTTTTGTTTGCTTCTACGAGCAAATGTCAATGACTGTAAACTTACAAACGTCCTACCATAATGTAAAAACAAGGCTGCATCGCGTTGTAAAGGTTTTCAAAAACAACGAATCGATATTTTCTCACGTTGTAAAGGCGTAAAGAAAGTCTTATGGACCATATCAAGGGATATCTCATGGTTTCGAACGAGGTTTAGGCGTTACGATCAAGACATCACTCTCGTTACCGCATCACTGTTCTGTTATCGTGGTCGCAACCCTTGCAGCATTTTTACACCACACGTCTTACATTAAAAACAACATTACATTGCCTCTGCTCCGTGCCTTTAAAGTGATTCCCAAAGTCCCAACTTGACAGATTTAGATGTAATAGCCTCACTTGACCCTATAGAAGAGCCTTTTGATTGACATTAACAAAAACTCTAACACTATGTTTGGATAACATTTTAAAAAGGAAGGGAAGGGAAGGGGACGGAAAGGAAGGGAAGATTATCGAGTTTTCTTTTCAAAATCTTTCCAATGTTGAAAGGATTTGTTTAGTACAAAATGCAAGATACTTTGACTCTCCAATCCCCGCCCTTCCATTTCCTCCCCTCTCCTTTTGATATCCAAATGAGGGAAAAATAATCTCTCCATTTCTTTCCCCTTCTGTTTCCTCCATTTTCTTCCATCCAAACATAGTTTACAGTCATGCTAGAAGAATTTGTAAACATCAATTTATGAGACGTTGCATTTCCTATTTCTTTGATGCAACTAAAATTTCTCAAAAATTTTTTATGTGCAAACAAGTCCTAAAGTCACTTTCTTGTTTAAATACTAATGTGTTAATATGTGCATAATAGTTTTGAAGTATATATGATAAGTACACACACCTTAGTTTGTCGCTTGGCCTGATCAGTCTTGAGCCTTTCCTCCGATAAAACACTTTATCCGTCGATTCAGATAAATCTAAATTTCTCTTTCTCCACGAAGCCATTAAAACTTGAGCAAAGGAGATAACAGATCCCGCCTTGGCCTTCATCTTGACGTAGAAGGAAGAAGCGAAGAAGAAAGAAAGAGCAGACAAAAACATAAGCAAGACAGGAACTCCTAAACCAACTTTCCATCCAAACTCGTCTTGAATATACACCACAAAAGTCGATCCAACCACAACTGCAGCAGATGCAGCAAAATAATACCAATTGAAGAACCTCTCTAGAATGCCTGCATTCCCAACATCATCGTTTTTAAGCAACTGATCGGCACCAAATGCCAAGGAAGATGATCTGATGCCACCTGCTCCGATTGACATAAGGCCCAGTGCTGATACAAGTAGTGTAAGTTGGAAGACATTCCAAGATTTGCACTCGGAACCAGACTCGTCACATGGCCTAGCACCGGGAATAATAGATGTCAACCAAAGGAGAATCACACCCTGAAACATTAAGCATTGCCCTTCTTTAGCCTTTAGAGTAGTATTTTGTCGTATATGATAGACGGGTATCTTGGGTATTTTAGTATTAGTTAGTTATCGAGCAAATTAGTATATATAAGGAAGACGGAAATGAGAAACACATCAGAAGATTGTATGACAAATTTAGGTAGAGTTCTAAACTCATTTCGGGAAAGAGCAAGCCTATCAAATGCTTGTATTGCTATCTTGTTTCCGTCCATTAAATCAATAAGATCTATTACTAATACTACATTCCTCTATACTTGTACATTTCTCGGTTCTTCTATTATTCACTATAATGGCGATTCCAGGATTTCATGAAAGTCAAAGGACCGTCCGATCAAAGTGCAAAATAGCAGTACAGGATAAATTTGTTAAGTTGTTTGATTGTGTATATATGCATCAAATAGGGCTGAACAAAACTATCTGATAATCTGACAATTCCAAATTGTTATAACGGAGCAACTTTATCCTACAGTTTTACTGATCTACCAATGCAAGTTGTTTCGATCCTCGTCAACTGTAGTATTATGTTATGTAAAATAATGCCAAAAACAAGATTAAGATCATAAGAACAGGGAATAAGGTAAAACACTTCAATTAGAAATGCAGGGTGGTTAGGCAACATAATTGTTACTGGTTCATTCAGCTCTTAATTTCCTTCATATGATCACTTTAAGATATTTAAAATATTCCATCCGTTCGTCTCATATATAATATTTCACCTTACAAAGAAGTTTAATCGTGATTTTTGATATAAAACATATAGTATATCCATGTGAGAACTCATTAGATTCGTTTTAATGTATACTATATTATCATATTTTTTAAAATTTTTTATGATGATTAATTAGTATTGAAACTTAAAAATTTCTTTGAAAACTATATAAAATGTAAATGGAAAAAACAGAAAAAAAAAAAAAAAAAAAAAAAAAAGAGCAAGCAAAAATCAAGATACCCATTTCCCTAAGTCCCTATTGTTTCCAACAGTATGAGAAAGCTTGAATTTTAATTAATGGTACTCCTTGAATCTTAGAAGATAATCACGTGGATACGCCTTGAGTATTAAAAATTCAAGATAATAAATATTATTTCCTTCGTTCAGAAATTTAAAATAACTTTTTAAAGTTATTAGAAGATAATCACGTGGGATACGCCTTGAATCTTGATACGTGCACAAAAATATTAAAATTCAAAATTTGCTTTAAAATACGTGAAAAAATACATAAACAAAAAATACTAATAATTACTATAATCTTTTTTAATCAATGGCTAATTACTCTATTCTTATTTTAACCAAGGGCTAATTACTCTAATCTAATATAGTACTCTTTTTTTTCAACTCGTTTACTTTTTGCATAGTTTTTAAAGCAAATTTTTTACCTCAATATCTCTAAATAGGCAAATACACATAATAAAAATTATAAAAATTACTATATATATAATAGAAAAGTATACATTGAAACGAATTTAACGAGATTTTTAAATGCGTACATTTTTTTATCTTCTAAACATATATCAAAAACATTAATAATTTTCTCTTGTCTAAAGGTAAAATATTCAAATTGGAAAGAAAATTAGAATATGGGAAAATATGGCATCTTCACATTCCCATATACATTTTCAAATTATATTACTACCTCCTATTCATCTAAAATGTCACATTTACTTAATACTATTCATCTATCACTCTTAAATTGCATTTTATTATTAATCTGTGAATTAAAACATAATCACGTGAAATCTTATTTGATTCATTTGATGTTAAGATTATTAATATTAACTTTTTATAATTTTTAATTTTATATAACTCGATATATCAACGATCCAATACAATTTTATAAGATGCATAGACTAAATTTCACATTTTTTAGATTAATAGGAGGCACTAGCCACTAGGGAGTAAGAAACAAAATCAGTCAAATTCGTTTCGAAAAAAAAATTAAAAAAATCAGTCAGATTCCATTCCATCCACATTCCCGGATCATTCGGGTTCCATCAATAATTCATTCCAGAAATTCAGGGAATAAAATCATAATCAAAGTCAAAACCTAGTACTATAAATCGATTAGATTCTAGGGTTTCCTTCCAATTTCAAGTCTAATCGCAACAAACAAAGATGAAGCAATAAATGAATAGAAGAAGAATCGAGAAGTAATACCAGAACACTGATAATGGAACCAAATCCAATCATCCAAAATCGACCCAGATAAGAATCAGAAACAAAAGCCCCAATTACTGGAGTAATATTCGTAGCAGCATTCCAGAAGAAGATGAAATTGGACCCAGTTGTTAATTCCATACCATATCCACCCATCAAATACAGTATCATATTCGGTAATATCCCATAACTTGCAATTTTCTCGAATGCTTCATTTGCTGCAAAAATTCCACACAAAATCTCAATTAAATCGATTAAATTATAGGTATTTCATCCAAAAATAGGCAAATATAAGTACCGATGATGAATGGGAGAGTCCTAAATCCACCCTTAGAAGTGCCCAAAAGAGGTTCTCGCATATTGTTGCTGTAATCCGAAGAAATTTCCCCCATTGAAGTTTTTGAAGTGAATGTGACAATGGAGAGTTTCACATAAGAATTAATGGAGGTATACAATGGAGCACGAGGTTCTCAACGTTTGAGAATTTGGTGGAAGGGACCACAATGTCTTTTTTTATTAAATTTTTTTTTTGTCGTGAATTTACTCCCTTTTTTTTTATTGATTTCTTTGATCTCTCCGAATCCGATTATTGATTTTTTACACATGTTTCATTTTTATTTGTTGTACGTATTTGTTGTTTTTTTGCTGGTCTTAGACGAGACGATCTTATAATGAGATCCTCAATTTAGATCGGTCTAATTTGTGTGTAATGACCTGGACATTTTTTCATTTTTTGGATATTTTTCAATTTTGATATTGAAAAGTATCAATTTTGACTTTAAAGGTATCAATTTTCGAAATTGATACTTTTAAGTTCAAAATTGATAAATATCCAGAACATTGAAATATTGTTACACGTGTGTGAAATAAGCCGGCCCACACTTCGTCTTAACTTTTGACATGTCTCATCCAAGTTTTTGTGTTTTTATTTTTAGTTATAATAACTTGTAATATTAATTTTATTTATTTATTTATTCACAGTGTACATGTATAACTTAATGTTTTTCTCATCTACACATCTCTCACATTCACGTAAATCATCATCATCATCATCATCATCATCCTACCCGGTGTATCCCGTGCATAGAAAACTATGAACAGGGTGTGGGAGGAAAGGACGGCGGCAACTCATACCCATACAGGAGAACGCGACCAAAAGAGTCCCCCGGCTCGAGGAAGATAAAGATACGATCCTGCTACGTGCGAGATAAAAACAACGCCTAAAAGAACCAAAAAAGGAAAACAAAGGATTCACATAAATAATACTTAGGGTAATTTTTTATTAAAATTGAATTTTATTGATAATTTTTACCGATTAAGTTTGATTTTTATCGATTGAAATTGATTTTATTGATTATAAATATTTTTAGTTGTAAATTATATAATTGAATTGTATTAATTAAAACTGATTTTTCAAAATGTAACTGATTTTTACTAATAATAACTAATTTTTTTTACTGATTGTAATTAATTTTTTTCTAATTAAGACTAAAGTTTACATACTAAAACTGGTTCTTAATTACTATTTATTTTTTTAAAGTTATTCTAAACGTGGTCTTATTACTCATTTTTCCCTTTTCTTGATCACCACAAAAATTATATACTTGTGACAAATGTCACCTAGCAAAGAAGATATTTTATTACTTTATATATGGTTGTTTGCTTTTATATTGTGATAAAATAATAGTGCTAAGCTAACAACTGACCATTCTGATTGTGGGGTGTTTGACTAAATAGCTTATTGAACAATTTTAGCTTATTTTGATATAATTAGAAGATTGGGTTGTCAAACCAATCAATGTCTATATTTGGTAAGTTAGCTGGTTGAAACAACTTATTGATATAAATAAGTTGTTTTTGAACAAGATGGTCAAAGCTGCGAATTCAAATTCAGCTAGTCAAAACAGTTAATAAAATCAACTATTGAAATTAGCTATAAACTATTAACTATCTGTCATTTGCTAAACACTCGGTATATTTTAGTGCAAAGTAGGTTGGTTACTTAATTTGCTTTGGAACCGTGGTCCAAAGTCCAAACGCATTTAAACTTCGGCACTGCATGTGATCGTTGTTCGTCTTACTATTGTATAAACTATGGCATGCTTGTACTAGGATAGATATTTAAGGAAAAAATAAAAGTTAAATTTTTTATAAATAAAGGCAAGTGAAAGTAAATTAAAATAGGATATAAAAAATAAAAACTTAAACGATATTAAAAAATAATGAAAAAGAAGACGATCAATCTTATTTTGGTGGCAAATGAAAAAAAAAATTTAACTCCATTCCACTACGGTGAATAATTTCCCAAAATAAAAGACTAATCCTTTTTTTTCTTCTTCATTATTTTGCAACTATTTTTTACTTCTGACAACGATATTATTCTCTTTACTTTCTACTTTAATAATCTTATAATTTTAATTTGATTTTTATTTTCCTCATAAATATTATGTATGGGTTTTGGTTTATAAAATTTTTGAGAGAACGAAACAAAAACAAAAACATTTTGTTTGGTAGAGTAAAATGTAAGAGAATTTGTGTTTGTGAATGAATTTGGGTTGAGATAAGATAGACAAAATAAGTGTTTTGTGAATCAATTTGGGCTTGAAATAAGATAGAGGTAGATAATCTATCATTCTCACTTATTGTTTGGGTTGAAATAACATAGAGGTGGAAAATCTTTAAATTTTCACTCATTAATTATCATTTAAAATTCAGTAAAAATTGTCAAAAACAATTTAATTTTATATTCATTCGCTGCAAATAATTCCCTTTTAGTTATTATTTTATAATCTAATTTTTCCTCTTCAAAAAAAAAATTCTAATTTTTATAATTTTTTTTCGCGGACAACATGACTATCATCTCGATGTGTTTGTCCGTTGGTGCTAAAAGTAAGTCAATAATGATTCACATAAAGCGATCCGCCTATTTTTCTTACCTTACTTACTATATGTTTGGCTAGCTTTTGGAAATCAACTTCTGTTTCCTAAAAGTAATTCTGTAGAAACTGTTTCTAGAGAAATATTTTTTAGAAACAGATGTGTTTGGCCTCATATTTTAAAAAAGAGTTTTTGGGAAACAAATACATTTGTGTTTTTGGCTTTTTTTTCTTATGTTTATTTAATGTTAGTGCTGTTATATGATGGAAAACATATAACAAACATTAAAAAATAGTCGAGTCACAAAGCATTAATTTTAAGAGAAACACCCAAAAACATATATAACATACACGAAAAAATAATCATTATAATGTTAGAAAAAAGCATTCAAATACACTAAATTAAGTAATTGAAAATAAATCCCAAATCTGACAATATGTTAATAAATTTAAAGATAAAACATATATGAAATTTTGATGTAATTTAATGCATAATATTCAATAAAAAAATAATTGGGATGTTGGTTGTGATAACAAATTAATCATACAATGAAGTAAAAAATTTTGAATTATGGTGGAAAATATGAAAAAAGAAAAAAAAATTAATAAAAAAAATTTTATAGTTAATTGAAGAAAATATAGGAATTTTTTTAACATATAAAATGAGAAAAGTATGAAGCTCTTTGAAAAGTTAGGAGCAGAAGTTACAATTTGTAGCTTCTCCTCTTGACCCTTGTAGAAGCTGTTTTTAGCTTTTTTCAAAACTGTTTCAACTTCTTAGAAACATAGTGTTTGGCCAAGTTTTAGCTTTTCTGTTGCAGAAGTTGTTTTAAAAGCTTGGCCAAACACTACCTTAGTCTAGAGGTGTTGTTGGAGTTGAGTATAAAGGTGTTGCTAATGTTGTTTCTGAATCTTGCTGGTTAAGAAACCTATTACTTGAATTTCATTGCCCAATTAAAAAAGCTACTCTAGATTATTGTGACAACATTAGTGTTATTTATCTATTCGCAACTTAATATAGCACCAACGGGCAAAACAAATTGAAATGATACTCATATTATTGTCCGCGAAAAAGTCACGTAGGAACAAATTTGAGTTCTTCATGTTCCTTCACGGTGTATGATTGTCGATATTTTAACCAAAGGCATTTCACTAATTCTTTTTCAAGATTTTCATAATAGTATTAGCGTATGCCAACCTTTCGCTCCGACTACAGTATTGTATTACAATAGAATAATAGTCAAAGGGAATTATTCATTATTTGTATATACATAGAATATATTTGTTTAGTCTAGGTAACTGAATTTTTATTAATTAGTATATAAACTCGTATAATCATAGGCGGATTTCATTTGACCGCATTGTTTAATATGCAATAATCCTTAATATGGAACTAAGTACTTGTGATAGGTGTATTGGTTAGACAATGAAAATAACAAGGAAAGGGTCAAAGGTTCGGTTTCTATTAGCACCTATAGCAACATCTTTTTTTTTTTTTTTTCCTAATTAGTTTAGTATGATTTATGATTAAATCCATATAATTAATTAACTCATACCTTCATATCTTGACTTATGATAATATTGTTGACACCAATTTGATTGTGTAATGATTTAATAAGTGAATTAGTGGTGTTTATCTAAGGGGTAGGAATTGTTTTGAGTGTTATTTGTTTTAAAATTTGTAAAATAATGACATTAATTATATGTTGCTTTTAAAATAAGAAAAATTTGGCATGGATTATTGTGTGTCTTGATTAAGCGTTGTCAAATATAATTATTTATTTAATTATTGATATTATTTGTTTTTATTCTAGATCTGCCATTGCGTATAAATGCATAAAGTTATTAGTATAGAAATATATATAAATATAGATTTCTAATAAAGGTGTAATTACATATAATTAGTAAAAAAATTATAATATTTCTAACAAAATAGTAGATAGAGAATTTTGGACTATCATCGTCATCATCATCATCATCATCATCATTTTGGACTATATAGTATTTTTAATGAAAAACAATTTGATTGTTAATATAAGTATAAATTAAAGTTCTCTTACTCCCTCTATTCTTAAAAGATTGTCCACTATGAGTTTTTCACATAAATTTGTGATTAAGAAAACTAGAATATTCGTAGTAAGTACTTATTATTTTAATTAAATAGTAGTGTAAAGCAATGATTGTATTGATATTATGAGAGAGAAAAAACATTTAAATCAAAGATAAAATAAGGAAAAAAAAAGAAATTATCATTGTTTTTAATATAGATCAGAGAGAATATTTGGGGAAAATGGGAGGGATTATCAGGGTGTATTTAGGAAAAAATTTTCCAAAAATAGAAAGTATTCTAAAGTGGACAAATATTTGAAACTACCCGTTATAGTAAGGTGAACGCTTAAAAAAGAAAGGAGAGAGTACTTTTTAAGGCAAATCTGGGTAATCTTTCAACAACGTTATCAAAATATTTATTTTTTAATCTTAAAATAATTTTTAATTATCATGTATCGGTTGCTTCTTAATAAAATAGTTTATGAATTAAAATTTAATGAAGAAACTTTATTAATTAGCAAATACTGCAACAAAAACAACAAATATATATTCCAAGAAACTTTAATTGAAAATTGTTTGTAGCTTTTAAATTCAAAAATATAATATTCTAAGAAAATTTTAAAAGAATGTATATCTAATTTTGACATACTACTCATATATTAAGAATTAACTATAGTTAATGGTTAAAATTATTCCATATGACAAATCACTATGATCATGCCATTTGCAATTTTACGGTCTTTTTATTACATTAATTGTATGATTCTTCCACTATCTAACAATGACAATTTAGATTTAGTTTAGAAGATTTTCTAACAGAGCAAGACATACATTTATAAATTAGTTGACTTTCACTAAAAACACCTTATTAATAAATAATAAACAACCACTAAATTTTTGTCAATTCATCATGTATTGTGAGATTAACATTTCAAATTTTCTAATTAGTTTATAAAGATGTAATTTACCGTATGTAATACATTCAAATTAACAACGTATCAAATTAGCTTAATCTAACTATAATAATTTAGTTTATTCAGTTTTTCAAAAATGGCAAATTACTCAATTTAATTAATTTTTAAGATAAATAAAAAAGTAAAAATGACGTCTTGGTTAATTTTATTTCCCACGTAAGCCAATATCAACCAATAAATTCTTTCCATCTAACGGGCTCTATAAAAATGAAATATAAATTTTCCAGTTTTTTTATTATTATATTTGTATTCCCTTCTATTCACTTTACTTTTTCCATTTGGTTTTGACTTTTGACAGATTAGTCAATGCACGTTTTCATTCTTAAATTAAGAACAAATTACATAATAAGAGTGATTGATCAATAATGTCGATAAACCAAATAAGACAGGTAAATAGAGTATGATGCAATGAATCACAAATCATTCAAGGTGAATAACTCTCAGCCTTGGTTATAGGAAAATTAGTTCAATGTAAAATCATCATTTCAATGAAATTAATCTTGAGAAAATCTGATCATTTGACTATTTAGAAATAATAAAACCTATGATTAAAATCCAAAGATAAAGTCCTTCAAATAAAAAATGTGTAATTGGTGTTATGAACACTTATTGTAAGGATCGGAATAGGTTACTACATACGACACTCACTAAATCACCCACTCAAGACAATCCTTTAAATATCCAAACCAATTAACCTAAAATATCACACAACAAGAATATAAAATATGGACAGCCATATTTTAGTCACAAAGCATCAATAATAGGTGGAATAAGATGCAAACAACACACACAAATTATACGTGGAAAACCCCTTCGATGTGAAAGATAAAAATCACGGGACCTCTTGAGGAGTCCACCCTTAATATTCTCTTATTGATGATAAAATTGAGAGTAAAATGAACCCAATGTAGTTCACAACATTTCACAGCCCACCACCAACAACAAACAATAAGAGAATTAAATTAGAGAACAAAAGGAGTAGAAAACACCCAATTTCACCACTTCTGTCCAGAGGCAAATGTGACCAATCTAGTGATCAAAACAACGATCCAACCGTTCAAAAGAAGCCCTTGGTGTCAGGAACAAGCTGCCAAAATTTGAGGATGATCCATCAGTGCGATTTCCGACAAGGGACAAATTACTGAAGGCTGCCCTAAAAGCTCCGAAAATGAAACCTCACTTTTTCTCTCTATTTTGTGTGTTTTGTTCTAGAAAGGTTATCTCACACTTTGGTCACATGTTATCCACTGTATAACCCATCTAAAACTTCTAAAAGAAGCCACAGCTTAAGTCTCGAAATTAGACTTAATCCAAGCTAGTAAAATGTAATAAAAATAAATCAAAATAAGATACATTTTACTTCAATTAAGCTGGACCCATAACACTTATGAGCGAAGATTTAAACAATTAAAGCATGTAGAAGTTGAAAGTTAGTTGGGTTGACTTGTTCAAAGAATAATTGAGTACGGAAGTTGGGTCAAATTTTCTATCGAAAGACACCCAAGTGATAAAGCGCATTGACATTGTTCGTACGAGTAATGGTTATGCTCGAACGAGCAAGTGAGTCCATCGATTTTTGAGTTTTACGTCTATGAAGACTTTGGAATATTTGAGATTTCATGCTTCTGACTCCTTGGGTTTACAAAGACCATGTTAAACATATGAAGGAAAGCATGAGAAATATAAATTACGTAGAAGTAACTCATTTTAGAGCGAACTTGTAATTGGAAGGCAATCCTATTAAAGTCCAACAAAACACTTTACAGTATGTTTTACAGTGTACATGGTTGATTCAACAATGCGATTGTTGAATCTTCATAAAGAAATATAAATTACGTAAATTAAAATGAGCGCTCGGACACGAGATACCTTAAGATATCCATCAAACACTAGTGTTCATGTCCTTTTGCATCATTTATTGTGTACATGTTTTGGTCTTGCTTTGCCTTTCTAGTTTACATTTTCTTTACAATTTCAAAGTTCAATTTCACAACATAAACAAAATAAAAATGAAAAGAAACCATATCTAAGGGCTAAGATCCAACACTAAGATTATTATTGTAGCCCACTTTTAACACCATAGATTAGACAAATTAAGAATCTTATCCATTTAATACTCAAGTAATGAGCGACTACGATAATTACATTTATTTAATAAAAAGTTAATAAAGCGTCTTACTATATTTGACTCAATTTCAACTTATATATCTCCAAAAAAGTAAGTAAAATATACTAAAAATTCATCCCTAGCAGGAAATATAAATCTTATTATTAATATTATTATGCTAGACTTAGTATTTAACTCGTTATTTTTATTTATTTTACTACAAACTTTTTAAATTTTCTTATATTAAAAAAATAGCAAATTAGATGATACAAATATAGCAAATTAAATGATACAATTGTTAGAATATTTTCATGATAGTAAAAGTTCAATTAGTGTAATTATACTCCCTTGTTAAATAAATTTGTTCTACTTTTCATTTTAGTTCGTCCTTTCAAATGTGATTAGTTTCTATTTTTAGTCATGACTCACACTCTATTTAAACTAGTAATAACACATATATTTAACTTTAATTTTCATTTTATTCATACATTTTCCCACTTTCCCATAAAATATCATTTTATCTATTTTTCTTAACTCTCTTACCAATTGCATTTGGGGCGAAATTGATGGGACATGAGGAGTGCTTCAATAGGGCAGAGTAAAAATTGATAAATTTTTTGAAGGCCTTTGTAATTTTTAAAATTTATGATATTTTTCTTACAATTTTGCATCTAAACACTTAACATATACTATGTAATTTAATATTAAGACACCTAGCATTTTGGGGCCATGTGCGGTGGAACATGTTGAACATACTTAGAACCTTGTGCTCAACTAAGTACTAATATTCCATCCATTTTTATTTGATGTTCTTATATATATGCATAAATTCATGTAGATTTAAAGCTGAATTATTTAGACGATGAAGATATTATTTTAATGAATACTTAATGGTGAAAAGTGAGGATCATAAATATTAAAAAATATTATAATAAATTAGTAAAGAAATATTGAGACCGTAGACATTAAAAAATGTTAAAATAACTTCAATAGACAATAGCTAGAAAACATGTATAGACCATAAACAATACAAAAATATCAAAATAAAGTTAGTGAACATGTACAGACCATAAACAATACAACAATATCATAATAAACATTTAAAAATATTAAAATTACAATGACTAAGGCTAATATTATATGCATGTAAAGATATACACCATATAAATGAAATGCTCCCTCCAATTCAGAGCAAATATATCTTATTTGATTTTTAATTTACATTGTTTATCTATTACTCTTAATTTATTTTATTCTTAAACTTAATGTCAAAATATAGTCAATTGGAATTTTTTTTTGTTTTATTTCAATGTAAATTTTATTAATATCAAATTTTATAATTTTTAATTATCGACAATTAGAAATATTTAGAATTAAATTAGTATATTAGATAGATTGAAAAAACCAAACAAACAATCGGAGATTACTCCCTCCATTTCTTTTTGTTCTTCCTATTTACTATTTGAACATTTTTTAAGCAAATTTCAAACCTCATTCTCTAAATACACATAATACAAAATACAAAAAATACATAATAAAAATTACTATACATTAAGACGAATCTAATGAGATCTTAAATGGATATATTTTATCTTCTAAATATATGTCAAAAACATTAATTAAATTTCTATCTCCTTAATTGAATATTCAAAATGGAAAGAATATTAAAAAATGAGGAGAGTATTATTTAAATACACACTATATCATACAATAGTATAAGAATGATGGAAAAATCTAAGTGTCATCTCCTAAGAAGTTTTGACAGATGTAATTATTTTATTTCAAAATATTTGTTTACCTGCAAATCTTTACCTAATTTAGAATTTCATTATTTTGAAAATTGAAGCTAAATTAGGTATAATATAGAGTATAATTTATTAATTCTATTTAAATTAATTATGTAGTTTCAGACGAAGAGGAAAACGAAATTGTATTCCATCCGGTCGTCAAATAGCAGCGTATGCGATCATGTATTCGATTTTTAATATTCCAAGTGTGATTTTTAAAGAGTTTTGACAATCATTCAATACTATAAAAATAATAGAGAATTCCAAATGTGAACCTCTAAGGATTTTGACAAATGTAATTATTTTAGTGGACAATATTTGTTTATATGAAAATATTTACTAATTTAGAATTTGATTATTTTGAAAATTGTTGCTAAATTAGGTATAATATAGAGTATAATTTATTAATTGTATTTAAATTAATTTTGTATTTTCAGATGAAGAAGAACGTGAAATCGTATTCCATCCGGTTGTCAAATAGCAGCGTATGCACACAGTCATTTACCCGATTTTAATATGCCAATCAAAGGATCAGACTCAAAGATAAAAGTATATTTTATTCGAGTAGACATGCCAGGAGTTCTAGAAGATTCCCTAAAAGTTTTCAAAAATTCTAGACGTAAAAGTATCACGGCTCACTTATTTACCTAGTGAAAACCGTGCGGCACTAATGTCAACAACTAACGATTGCACTAGCTCAGCCTTAAACTCGACCCTTTAAGTGTGCAAGCCGATGAGCTTAGTTAGATTTGCTAAGGATAGATTTAGGAAGGGAGTATTTGTGTGGAAAAGGCTTTGTAAAAATAAGAGTTTACAAGAAAGTTAGATGCTTACAAAAGCTTTTTAGGAATTTGTTGGAACTTGAATGTCAAAATGATCCTAACTGCCTATTTATAGGCAAGCCCCCCCTTACCTTGGGAAATTCTAGAATACTCCTACCTTAGAGTTATCTAGAATACTCTACACTACTCTCCTAAAGTATACACAAGTCTAGAAAGATCTATAAGGTTTTAGACATGCCCAGAACACTCTAATAGACACCACACTATTCTATACTATTCTAGTATATAATATAAAACTATAAAAATAAAAAAAGGAACGGAAAATTTTAAAAAGCATATTGCAATGCAAAGTAATGATTTGGTTTGCCACTTGTTTAAGAGTTGAATTAAATATTGGGTATAATTTACGTATCACCATTAACATATGTTTTCAAATGTTTAATTTGTAATCATTGATAAGATGACATATTTATTTGTTTCATGATTGTTACTCCATCTAACTACCCATATCAAGTATTATCATGATTCTAAAAATAAGATTCGGCATGTTAAATTTAGTTTTTGTTTTCTTTTATCGGGTAGTTACTTGAATGGCTATAAAAAATTGACCTGATTTGTAATATCGTCCGAAATTGACCTGTATTCGATTCGTTAGTTGATTCAAGGTGTAGTGAACTGTAACCGATCGAAACTCGACCTGATGTTGAACTGTAGCCCTACATGCATGTGCCCAATTATTTTAGACTAATAATCGACCGGTATCTGACTTGAGAACAACCGCACCCGAGATTGACCCGACAATGTGGTTAGCCAAACTCGATTTGCACCCGACTTGTTACAACACGAACCCATCTTTAACCCGATAGGTACTCGACATAATCCCAACTAAAGTGACCCATATTAATCAACACTCAAGATTAACCCGACAATGCGATTATGCGATATAATTTGATTTAACCGTATCAAGTTAATTAATTCAATTAATAATAAGTTTGATTGAATTGAATCAAGTTTAGTTTAGCTAAAATTAAACAATAAATGCAGGTCCACAATCAAATCTTATTGACTTTATCTTAGGCTAAACCAAATTTGTCTAGTAACCGACAACTTAATTAACCGACTGGTATTAACCCGATCTAGACCTGTACTCGATTGAACCCGTAACCGAATCGACTCGATTCAAAGTGCTAAATCACCTTGAAAAACCAGAACTCAAGAATATCCGACCGAGTAACTAAATTTACAGCCCTAGTTACTTGTTGGTGAAAATTTGAAAGAATTAGTAAATTAATATATAAAAGTCAAAAAACAAGTAAATTTCGAACTTTATTCTCAAAATAAGCAATTTTTGTCCAGTTTAAAGGTTCGCCACTGTTCGCTGTTAATAACAGCGAACAAAGAGCTTTGGTCAAAAGAAAGTCAACATCTTTGTTCGGTATTACTAATAGCGAACACATATTTCTTTGTTCGCTGTCAGTAATAGCGAACAGAGATCTTGACTTTTTTTGACCAAGCCTTTTTGTCCGCTATTATTAACAGCGAACAGTGCCAAACCTCTAGACTAGGCAAAAAGTATTTATTTTGAGAATAAAGTTCAAAAATTACTTATTTTTTTTAACCTTTTCATATTATTTAACTTACTCTTTTCAAATTTTCCTTGATGGTAACCCAATTAAATACATTTATGATGGTAGGACAAATACAAATTCCTAAATGAGCCTGTTTTTACTTTTTACGGTGCAATAACTTCTATTAAGACTGGTGATCACATTAAACAATAAATATAAGAAAAATTTGCCAAGAATAATCCCAACTATCACCCGTTAGCTAAAAATAATCCCGACTATCGATTGTTTTTTAATAATCCTAACTATTCATCCAATTTGCGCAAAACAGTCTCACGCCCTCAATTGGGTGATATTGTAGTTGCTTCGAATTTGAGCAGGGATGATGTTTCTGATTAAGATGAAAGTAATGAAGAAGGGACACATGCTATGAATGAGCACAAAGATTAGAAGAAATTTAAATAGTATTGTGGGACTGTTTTGAGCAAATTCGATGAATAGTTAGGATTATTAATAAATAATCGATAGTTGGGACTGTTTTTGGCCAATGGGTGATAGTTGAGATTATTCTTGACAAATTTTCCTAAATATAAATCGAACTTTGGTATCGTTAATCTCACATTACATCCTCAAAGCATCTTTTAATATCACTAACCAAACTGCCCTAAAGTGTATTAACCATTGTAAATAAGAGGAGTTTAGTGCACGGGGGGTGTGCCACCATTACAACTTAATTAAGCTTCAAACAAATTTGGTATGATTAAAGTAGTAAAATGGAGATTAGTTGCGCCTGCTTTTGGGTTTGCTGAATTTCAGGATTGCACTTCTTTTTAATCCACTTTCTCTTTTTTTTTATTTAGATAATAATCATGTTTTATATTTTGATGAAATTGTACCCGTGAAGCTACTTTCTGGTATTCCAGACAAGAGTAATGCCTTAAAAATCAGATTGAATCAATCTGAATAATAGGATTCATCTTTACCTAAACTATAAATAATATGGAAAAACGAAATATAAATAATATGGAAAAAAATTTTAGTATTACTTTTCTATTATCCCCATCGTTACCCACCAATCCAACTATCCAAGAATGATCCAAAGAGGCAAGAGTTTATGTGAGAAGTGAACTCTTAAAAAAACAAAATAGAAGAATTTTTTGTTAGGTTAGTGGTTGAGAATTTTCTCTTTCTATTTTTCTAATGTATATAAAAAATGAGACTATTCATTATGTTGTTCTCAACTAAAATTGCTACTAAGAAACACACAATAATTATTATAAATATATCAATATTTAAATAAGACAGTCTTATGGTGGGATCATCTTTATACGGTTGACTAATGCACATTATTGTCTTAAAGTGATTAACTATAATATTAAAGTGATCACTAATAATTTTTAATTTATCACTTTTTTAGTCTTCAATTATAACCTTAAAATGATCACTTATAATCTTAAAATGATTAATTAGTGGTCAAATTATGAACCCATTCAATGGTGAGATAGTCTCATCCAAGATGAGCTAATAAGTATAATAGAATTTTTTAACTTATTACTATTCACAAATAACAAATAAAAGGTACGGACAAAGTGATAATTGAACTCAAGCTCCTTCAAAAAAACTGATACATGCTTTAACTTAGACAAGATTCGATTCTCATCAACCCACTAACATAGGGAACACTACCAAGCATGCATAGCAATATAATTCTAATAGTGGGATTAACCAAACATATTTTTTCTTATTCTTCCTAACTTTTGTATTTGCTACATTTGTGATTAAAAAATTCTACAAATTCAAAAGCAAAAATTCTCATTCTCTATAGAGAGTGGCACTGCACTGAAAAAGTGGAAACCAATGCAAAGCTGTTAAATTCAAGGAATCAGCCAAGCAGTCGTGTGCACAAAACCAGGTCAAAAGAGTGAGACAAAAAAAATCCAGAAACCAAAACCTGCAAAAGCATAAGCATCATCTAAAGTCTAAACCAAACAATACTAAACAGGGCAGTGACATACAACTTTGTTCATCCCATTAGGCATTAGACATTAGCATTAGAAGAAAGGGCCCCAAAGTTGCTTACTTTAATCAGTGATAATGGCAGCAAATAAGGCCCCTAAGCCATCATTTAACTCGCCGCTCAAGAATACTTGAAAACACTCCTTCTTTTTCCTCTTTCACTAGTGAAAAGCACGCACAATAAACACTCTCTTATCACTCTAAATACTCTTTCAACAAAGTGTTTCAATCTTTATTTATTTATGTCTTTTCAATGGAATATTAGAATATAAACTATTACACTTCTTTTCAACCCTTCACCTTCACTATAGGCTCTTTGAACTAGACTATATATATTTAGTTTCCCATCAACACTTCTTCATCCTACTAGACTTCCAAGTCACCAGCTAACATGAAAGGTAACAATGATATCTTAGACATTCTAGAGTTAAAGGTTTTGGTGCTTAGCGGGGGGTTGGCGAAGATTAGATCGTTATAAGGATACTATCTATTAGAGAATCATCGGGTGAAGTAGGTTTCGTGCTTTTTTGGGTTCGATTCTTATTAGCCGTTAGGTTGTACTTTTCCCTCTACTTGCAAGAGGGTGAAGAGAACTGGTCTTCCGGTAGGTGGTGAGGCAAGAGAGAAAGTCTTTGACCATTAGGATAACTCATGATTCTTTATGGGTTGTACTTGGGGTAGTTTAAGAGGGCATTTGTTTCATGTACACTACGAATATACTTTTTATAAGAAAGACAGTACCTAATTTAATAACATAATACATCAAGAATGTAATTTTCATGCTTCTTAATGTAGCTTACCTCTTCGTTGTGGATGCAGAGACAAGTATGGATGGCATGAAAAGCGCGGCACATAAGCTAGCACACATAGATGAAAATGGTCCTGCGAAATGGCTTCCGACGTCTGTCCCTCCACCAGAAACACCAACTGAGTCCATGGAGTTCTTAGCAAGATCATGGAGTGTTTCAGCCACAGAGCTCTCCAAGGCCCTCTCTACCAACTATATCATGCCGAAAAAGCCTGAGAAGACAGCATTTGGTTTTCTTAGTGATGAACTGAATCTCAATGTCAGAGATACCGTGATATCCAATGATTATGTAAATATTTATCTAACTTAAGCTCCATATAAGTCTGATTAAACAACATGATATGCAAGACACTCAAAGAAAGTTTAAATTTAATAATAAATACTTTTCTCATTTTGCAGCAAGTGGAATCGCTACGAAATGGAGAGAGTCCTCCAGTTTCTCCAAGACTGAGTGATGAAACAAAGGTATATACTTCTTGAGTCATGACGTTGTTTCTTAAAATTTATCATGCAACGCAAAGTAGAAAGCTACTCAACAACCTTCGGATCAAACTCCTTTTTAAGCATGTAAGAGAGGCTGAAACCTTCAACTAACAATTGATCATATTTCCTTAAGCATGCAGATATGCAATAATAATGATAGAGAGCAATAAAGGTGCAACTTGAAATCCATGCAAGTACTTAAATATTCATCTAGCTTCTTCCTTGAGAGCCAATAAACCAATTTTACATTTGCTAATTGACAAATTTCCTCAATCTAACATGGGTAAAAATTTTGAAGTCAAATAGATAAAAACAGATGCTTCTGCCTTATGTTAACCGTTAAATGAATGAGAATGATCTAATTCAGTTATTCGTCAATTGAACCATTTCTGACATGGGTCATATTTTGCTAGGAACTGTTCTTACTTCATCAAGCACTGCACCCCGAGTTCCTGTCCAATCAACAGCTGCTTAGAAATGGGGTAACTAAAACTTCTATTTCCTTTCACTTGATCACTTCATAGTTCTGATATTGAAGAAGAGTCCATACAGATATAACAGCTGTTGCGTAAAACATGATATGATTTTGCAGCTATGTAAAAGCATCATAAAAGGACGAACAATGGGAAGGCACATGAAAGATCAAAAGGAGAAAAAGAAACATGAAATGAGAACTCACAATGCACAGCTACATGCTGCAGTGTCTGTAGCAGGAGTAGCTGCTGCTGTGGCGGCTTTAACGGCTTCAAATGCAACATCAACTGAAGTATCATCTGGACAACCAAAGGTGCCATCTAAACCGACTACTGCCCTTGCATCTGCTGCTGCACTGGTAGCATCACACTGCATTGAAATTGCAGAGGAAATGGGAGCTGATCACCATCAGATCCTGTCAGCTGTTAATTCTGCAATAAATGCAAGGACGAATGGTGATATCATGACTTTAACAGCAGGAGCAGCAACTGGTATGGCCACGAGTTTGACAGAAAGAAATAGTGCAGTTTAGTTGAATCAAAAGAGGAAAATACGGAAGTATAATTTAATAGAAAAAACACCCGTTGATTTGTTTTTCCCTTTATACACTAAACAAAACGAGTTAAATAATGAAAAAAGATTAATATTCTAGCATCTAATTACATCATGCAGCACTAAGAGGAGCTGCAACCCTCAAGGCAAGGTTACAGAAGGGGTATGGAGCAGCAGGTCTTACTCTAAGTGAAGAACAATCTGAAGATGGCAGAGAATCACACTCAACGACTGCTATGAACTTTGCGATGCAGGGTGGAGAGCTTCTAAAACGTACAAGAAAAGGTAGTAAAGCAATAGACTAGTTCATATATAGGCAAACTCCTGGTTGACAGTAGGCTGACTCTTTGCAAATGTTTGACCCCAGGTGATTTACACTGGAAACAAGTGTCATTCAGCATAAATTCGACATTAGAGGTACTTACTAACAGTTATTTTGGCCCCTTTTTCCTGCAAATAAAAACAAAGACAGGATAAAGCTTGGATTTAATTATATGAAGTGTTTGGAATAGAACATGATCTGCAAGTAGATAACCAAATATTTTTGTGCTAAGCAGATAGTTGTTAAACTAAAAAGCAGGCATATGGCAGGTGCATTCACAAAAAAGAAGAAATGTAAGCAACTTAATTCTCTGCCTTCCTTGAGTAGCATGTCAAATGAGCAATATCTTGCTCATCATCGTTATATCTAACCAGCAACATTATTTCTGCAGTTATAGTAACTGGAGTATACTCCGATATTCCAGCATGGCCAGGCAGAGAGCGAGAAGACAGTAGCGAGCAGAGAGCTTACTTTGGGATACAAACATCAGACAGGGTTATAGAATTTGAATGCAAAAACAAAGGAGAAAAACACATGTGGACTGATGGGATACAAAATTTATTGAATTGTCGCATTAATATGTAAAGTATGTCTGTAGTAGTTATGTTACATTACAATTTGGCTGGTGTACAACTCTAAAATTTCTTTGATTGAGTGCAACATAAAATTTAAATTCCTGATTGCCTCTCATGCGATTAACAAAAAAAAAGTTTACAACATACAACAATCTTTAACATGATGCTGAAATGGATCTCCAAGCATCACAACATCTGGTCATATCTATATTCTATAAGCACGCTCTTGGTCATTCAAGTTCCTTGAGAAAGTCAATATTATCAACAAATACCTGCAGCATTAAACATAGTGTAAATGACATCACATAACTGGGCAAGTTCAATAAATAAAACTGGCAATAAATCGTTAGAAAATAGAAGCCAAAAAAATGGCATGTCCGAACAGAGTCAGAAATACCATCAATGTTCGTCAAAATTTATGTGACATTGTCTGTAACTTGTAAGGAAAGATGCAATAAGTGAAAACAAAAATTTCCATATTTTCCACCAAAGGAATTCGGTGGGAATGACTCTTTGAATCAGATGCACTTATTTATGTAGCCGATGATGTTTGCTATCTAAGGTCGATCGGAAACAACCTCTTTACTTATACAAGGATAAGGTTGTCTGCATCTGACCCCCAAGCTTCGTTTAGCTGGGACTGGGAGCCACTTGATGGCATTGTGGTAATGGGTGTTGTTGGTCTTCTGTGAAAATATGTTTGAGTTGAGTTGAGTACACTACATTAATTAGTTGAAGTGCCTTTTCCCATCTATATAAAATTCAAAGCAGCATCTACATACCTTTAATAGGAAACTTTATTTTCGTGACAAACTTAGTTGATTTCATTAGGGTGTAACTTTAGGAAAGATTAGGGTGAAAGGGTGAGAAGAATAGAAAAAAGAGAAAAGTAAGAAAACTGTAGAAGTGCTGCAACAATACAGCCACATTAAGAAAACTTTAGTAGTGCTGAAACACTAAAGCCGCACTTTAGGCAGCTATAAGAAAGCTGAAAGCCTTAACTGTTGGAATGATTTTTTACCCATTATGCTGCTAGTTTCCACTGTCACCAGAAGAGCTGCAAATCTTAGGTTTTGAACTAATGAACTAAGTCGAAATGACTAGCGAAATCAACAGAATATCTTATGTATAATGATTTAGATGACAATATTGAGGGCCTCAATACTTGAGGCTTATTTGTTATCTTGGAGGTGGTGAGACTAGTATAATAATTCTCTCTTCACCCCTCCCTTGCTGAAACTCAGCAGAAGCATTGAAGTAATCCTACATTAATCCTATAGTAAATGATTTAACGAAGTATTAATTTTGTTTAAATGGGGAAAAACATTGTGGGACATCAACTACACATCCCCAAGTCCAGATAGCACAAGGATCTAAAACCTACATGTCAATTAGCATGCATCATGAAACCAAATTTACTCTCCGAAATTAAATCTTTATGTAACTGGTCAAGTTAATGAGACAATTAGCAAACTGAATCATTGGAGTTAGTAACTAACAGAATTTTACAATTATGTAGCTAATACTCCAACAATAATGTCAAAATCTTAATCCCAAACCAATTATCAAAATATGAGGTAGGCTACATGAATCATAACAAATTAATATATGAGATCATTTGTAGCAATCTGCATTCACTATTTGTTCCTGTCTAATACAGAACACTAAACGATTCCACCATATCTTTATATATCCTTATCCCCCCTCCAAGTCAGTTTCGGTCTCCCTCAAGGCCTCAACCTCTTGTACAGTTTTCATCAATTAGTTTTCCCAATAATCACATATGCTAAGCAAATAAAATCGATCCTCCTTCATGTTATCAGCACTATCTTCCAGACTTCCACACCTAATTATTCCAACTAACAACTGCGGTTAGAGAAATTGTGTTGAAAATACCTCAGCCAACATAAGGGCCTAAACAGTGTAACTTTATTCAAATTGTAAAAGTTAAAAACCAACAGTTACATAAGGATATGTAAGAATATCCTTGTACTATAAAGTTGCCGCTAAGAAGCAAAACCAAAAAATGTTCAAGCTGAAACGAAAAATTATTACATACTCTACAATCTACATGGATAAATTTTAAAAAAAAATCTAACTATTAGACCACTATATTAAAAAATCAAAATAATCCCTTTTTAAAATAGACTAAATAATTAACTGCAATATAGGTAATTCAATGAAAAAGAAAAACGAAAACCCACCCTAGGTCCCCAACACAACCCCTTCCCCTGCAGCCAGCTACCCCACCACTCCTTTCTCCAGTCAGCTGCCCCACCCACTCCCTTCTCCAGCTAGCTGCACCACCAGTTAACCACCCACACTCCACTCCCCACAATTTAGTTTTTATTTTTATATTAAGATCAGCGATTCATTGAATTGATTAGCTTAAAGAATTGTTTAATTCATATTTCAATTGCTTATTTTTGTTAATTTGTATTTGGGAGCATTATATTACTTTCCCACTTGGGGGGTTGCAGGGAGACTGGGGGGCGACAGGCTGGGAGGGGAAGGGTGGTGGGGTGGCGTGGGTTTTCATTTATGTTAGAGTTTCTTTATTCTAAAGGAAAAATTACCGTGAATAATACAACCTTTTGTTAGTTTCCGTACGAAAATACTAGTTTCCGTACGAAAATACCAACTTTATTTTATCAACTAAGTTACCATTTTTTTTGTCAAATAATCTCCTATAGTTTGATCTTTAACATGTTAGGGATACTGTAGGAAAACTTTCCTCAAAGTTGGTATTATTCATGGTTAATCAAAAGTTGGTATTATTGTAGAAAAAATAGGTAAATTTTGTGTTATTGCTGGTAATTTTTCCTATTTTAAAATCTAAAGAATATATAATTTTTTGACCAGTGTACCTGGGTATATTTTGAGAAGAACCCAATAATGGAACTATTTTGAGTTATCCAATAGTTGGGTTTATTTTGAGCTAATGGGCAATAGATAGGACTTTTTTGATAATATTTGATATTCTAAGTAAAGTATAAAGCTATTTCATGATTAGAGTAAGCAGATCATACTGATTTCCAGCCATCTGGATCCAAGCATGCAGTTATCTTGGTATTGATACCAGGCAATGGACCAGGATCAAGTACAATTTTCCCTCCATTAAGCTTAACTGCATCAGCTGTTTTATAAACATTGTCTGTTCCAATTGCAATCTGACAGAACAAAGATAAATAGTTAAGAGCTAAGCAAGTTGCATTAGAAGGAGATATCATTGTTCAATTCAAACTTCTGTCAATAATGAACTATTACCTGGGCATAACCATTTCCTTTGTCATACTCATGAACTCCATATTTGTAAGTCAACTCCAGTACAGCATTTTTATCCTCCGGACCATAACCCATAATCGCTTTTGTATACTTAAGATAAACAATTTTCAGTCAGCCGGATATTGAACAGATAAAGTAAACCAATAATTCGATTAAGGAAAAGTTTCCACATTCTACATTACATGGCTGCTCATTCCCCTTTCTTGATCCAATCAAAGTCAATTGGTTAATGAAAAAACAAAACAATCCTAGTTTGAAACTGTGATGGATCCAATGGGCCCTAAGAAGTTGCTGACATACCAAAGGCGCAAGAAAATTATAAAGGAGTAATGACATCAAAATGGAGCTGCTCAAATCAGTTATTTCAAGTGCCACCTAAGCAAGACAGGAATATATTTTGTTATAGAATTCTGTTATGCAATTTGTTAGAGAATTCTGTTATGCATTGTATTTACTCAATACAAGAGTATTCTAGAGCACTCTAGCTATCTCAGTGACTCTATAAATAGTAGAATAAAATACAATGTAATCATCCTTTCATCATTATTGGAATAGTGGTATCTTGGGAGTAGTTGTGCTCTAATTCAACAACAATCTCTTCTTAGCATCCTTTTTCTTTTCTGTAATTCAAATAGCCTTCCTTAGTTTCTTCTTTCTTTACCCTAGATCATTATAGAAACATATAGTCCCATACAAATGGAAAACCCTAGACTATAATCTACCACATTTGACTTTTTGTTGACTTTGATTTGCGCACAATAAGAGTATATAGATTATTGAGCATTGACATTAAACATTTAGGTCTTGATATGATTTTGAAAAGGGTAAAAAAAATTGGGTTTTCAACTGAGAATATGGATGGACAGAAGGCAGTGATAATCAAGGGAAGAGACAGTGCAGGCTTAGTAACAATCAATTACAGAGAAGTTGTTCCTAGTTGGCTCTTAATGTAATGCACAAGGGACCTGAACACTAATACCATGACAACACCCAATGAGCAATGGAAAGAACATGTAAATAGCAATGACAAGCAGAAGCCTAGATCCAGATCCTTCACAAAAACACCAGTTTTACAGGTATAAATATTGGCACGAGAGAAAACTCCTAGAAAAAGAGTACAGACCGTATGTCATCATTTAATTAATATTTTATAGTAAACATATACACCTCATCATCAAGCAGTGCTTATTGATAGGAAATGAAGCAAGTTACAACAAAAACTAAACCACCTGGAGCCTTATCATATGGCAGCAAAAAGAAAATTCTCTCTGAGCAATACCTAATGTGAGGCATGACTACAAAAAAGCTCTATACAATATTTCTGTTACCTTGTACTCAGGATAATCCATCTTGCTCAGCAGGTCCATGCCATAAGCCTTCAATATTAATAAAGGAACACGCATGAACTGAAAAGTCAGTGATGGCAAAATGAAAAAACTATGCATTCAATTTATACAATATAAAATTGTTGTTACCTTGTTATAAAAACTAATAGCACGATCAAGTTCTCCAACTCTAAGCATCACCTTGCAAAGGGGCTCAGATGTAGATGCCCTTTCTACAAGCTCAAACGTATAACCATCTGGATCTTCTATATAAGCAATAACAGAACCATTGACTAGAGCAGGATCCATTCTAACCATACCACCCTTTGACCTTACAAGATCCACTGTTTTAGCAACCTACATAGGAGAAATGCCCTTTAATAACTGACAACAATCTCATATCTTGCAGGCAGCAAGAGTCCATTTTTAAATACATCTCATATCCAAGTTAAAAGGTGTTCTGTCCAAAAGAAAGAGGAAGAGAAGTTCCAAATATCAAAAACTAAAGGTGATGAAATGAAAAAAAGCAAAAGGCTAGCAGTGATGCTAGTAACTTACAGAAAGATCTATAAGTATAAGTATCAGTCAACTCGCACAATATTACATAATGATTTTTGAGTCTCTTTTTGAAAATGATGTAGCTTAAGTAGGGAGACGTAAGAATAGTTACAACAAAGCAAGCTGTTCTCCTATTAGGTTCCAAGTACATTAATCAGAAGAAACTTTAAAGTCGACCTAAATAGTTAAAGGGAATGCAATCCTCAACAATTTCTTCAAAGTTCAATGTGACACTGAGTATAGTTTCTACTTGTCAAACCTCACGAAAACGTAGTAGTTTTCAGCATAAAGTGCAGAACAGTCAAAATGTCAAATGAATTTCAGGGAACTCACATCCTCAACAGCAACACCAAAGTGACCAAAACCAGTTCCAATGTCATACTTGTCAACACCAAAGTCTGCAACCATAATTTTAATAGTAACACCTTGTCATGTAACTGTAATAGACACGATTAGTCGTTATTGCAGAATATTAATTGTAGACAAAACAGAATGAAGTAGCAAGAAACTATATGAGTGGCATGAATAAAGTGAGGATGTAAGCGGATATTGCGTTACTGTAATTCAAAGCATAACGAAAGAGGCTTGCACTTTCCCAGGACGTGTGTATAAAACTCAGTAATTTTGTATACAGAGTATCTTGTTTTCCTCATTTCCCCCCTTTCCATATCTATATCTGATTTCCCCTTCTCTAGATTTATCCTCTTCTAGAATATGCTCCTAAGTAAGTACCCCTATCCAATATATGATAATAATATGCACTTCACACAACAAAGAAATGAGCAATAGTATAACGGCTAAAAAAAGTCTAGTCCAGCAAGATGATGGACCTAAATTTTAAGAGATTTGGAAAAAGATGGAGTAAAAGCCAAATAGTATACTGTATGTGAGTTCAACTGCAAAATGTGACTCTTCAGGTCCATAACCAAGGAAGGCATTTGAATATCTCTCCTCTGGTATGCTTCTTTGCCGTAATACCTTCATGCCTAAGCACTCCGTATAAAACCTACCATTTCAGCAAGCTACTTAGTCATCTTCACAATATGCAAATGTAAAACACAAATGTTAAAATTGGAAATTTACTTTATAGTTTTATCCAAATCCCCAACATGATAGACAACATGAAGTAATCTTCGTTTGTCATTTTTAGCCCAATCTACAACATTTTCCTCCTTGATAATGGGGCTTGCTTGAGCTACATTTCCTACTGTACCAACCTCAAGAATATTTCTTTCTGGCCTTGACAATGTAGATTCCTTGAAACCTAACAAATGTGACTGCGAGACAGCTGCAGTCAATAAAATACATATTAGTCCAAACATATTATTCCTTCAGCACTTCCCGATTTAATGCCAGAGAGTGCCTCAGGCTCAGCATCTCTAAATCACAAGTAACAGGCTAATTCAAAGGTAATACACATTACAACTTTAAGCCAAACAAGAGCCACTACAAAAGAAGTTAGCTGGTAGTAGCACCATATCTAACAACTTAATCATTTCATCAATAATTTTTGGACTCTTCATTCTTCCACCTTGACAAATTCACAACACTAGAACATGGGTGTGAATACTAGGAAACTTCATTTTAGACCCATATTAAGAAAAAGAATTTCAGATTTGCTAGTTAAGACACTGGGATTTGCATTCATATCCAACAATTGTACTAGAGTCCATGTTGCATAGTTTAACATATATGATCATCCATGCATAACTTCTTGGAATGAGAGCAAGAAAAGGTCTAACTTCAAGCAAGACTTTCGATTTATTTGTGAAAGTGGTTTTCTAAGCATGACTTTCAAGTTATATTGTGCCATGTCAAGAAAGATTGTTTTAGTGTCACAAATGAAGTCCATAGCACATTGATGACCAAAGAAGCTCCTCAAAAATTCTATATATGATCAACTTTAGGCTCCAAGATAATAATTATACATTTTGTTGCCTTCATAATAAGGCTTACCAGGGCAATGTTTGACCCAATATCATTTAGTTCTATTGCCTTGCTAGACTCCACACTAGTGTAAGGAAAAAGGTCTATAGATATAAAACTTTGTGTAGTTACTTTTAGTATCATATACGTAACTTAAAAAACTCTAAATTTAACCCCCAAAATCATTAACATCTAGAGCTAAGCTTTGAAAAAATATACATAAATCATAATTTAGTTTATACAATGGAATTTTCCAAGTTATTCGAGCTCAACTCATCAGTGCCACCAATAACCCCATGATCAACATGGTTTGCAAGGGACCTATAAGCCTAGGGATTCTCTATTGGAAATATTCAATAATTGAAGTGTACTATTTATACAAGTTAATTAAAAATATAAGTAGGTTAGTTTGGTAAGAATATAAGATACTAGAACAATAAGATCAAAATAATATTGAGATGATGTTTTTAGCAGATCTAAAACTCTAAATATACTTATTGTCGTATATTTACAGGTATTGTCGTATTGATTATAGTATAAGGTGTCCTTTCAAACTAATAAAGGAAGTTTCATTTTGTTTATTTGCCTTCTTGATTATACTCAATGGCATCATGTACAAATCACGGAATTGTGAGAATGTTTTTAGCAGATCTACAACTCTAAATATACTTATTGTAAAGAATAGAGACGCTCATACCAATTTGTGAGATGGTGTATCTTTATATGGGTGACTCCAATCTCCAATTCCACCTTCTATCAAGGCTTTATTTAGACGGTATTTATTCACCTTATCTTTATTTTTATCACGAGAGTTTCGGTTATAGAAAAAGATGGCTACTAGCCTTCACATCAACATTAGATGCCTTAGTTTGAGAATTTTACCCATCTTTTCATGTTGGGAATTTGTTTCTATGCTTTATTGCACCTTAGTAGTTATTCTCGATCCAAGTCAGCCCCCTTGTGCCCACTAAGCACACTAATTGCCGAATCCAGATCAAGCTTAGAGCATTGCCACGGCCACCAATAGGTAAGGTGCACCACATGTTTTAAGTGTAAAGTATTCAAATTGCAACATTATCCTTACCCTTGGTATTGGCTGGCTGGCTGCTTGCAAATCAGTGTAGGCCTTGACATTAGAGATTATACAATAGACTGACAAGCAAAGACAAGAAACTAGAACCTAAATGCAAAAAGATTGTGACAAAATTTCACATATAAGAAATTTCTGAATAGTTTGCCCTATTTCAAGACCTAGTTTTGTTGTCGAAAACATTTTTTTGGTTGTGCGTGTAAGGATAAATATGGGAACATAGTAAATGAGACACCCCACCAAGCCCAAAATCATAATGTTAGCCCCACACCAGTTCCTAGGTTGCAATTTACACAAGGCACTCTTAAATTTAAGCAATGACAAGTTCCGTCTCACACGATTTGTTCAAGCTAAAGTGCAAAGCTACTTACGATTTTTTAATCAACCATCTAAAACACACACACGGTAGTAGAGAGTGCTGGGTACTAACTCAAAGCTCATACAAATTTCTAGAATAATTTGCGAATTACAACTTTAAAGTTTACGAATTTTGTGAAATACAGTCTCAATGTTTATTTTTCGCGAATTACAACCACCAAAGTATCAAAGTCTAAATCATTCAGATCAAATCACAGAATTAGAACCACTTAACCTAAAATTTTCGACCACTAAAATGGTGGTAATTTTGTGATTTAGCCTAAACGTTGTAGACTTTGATACTTTGGTTTTTGTAATTCGCAAAATAATGAACATCGAGACTGTAATTCGCAAAAGTGTCAAAATTTTAAGGCTTGAATTCGCAAATTATTATAAGAAAACTTTCAGTATAGAGGCTACGAAATGACAAGCGACTAAACCAATTGAGTGTAACATAACTATGGCGAAAGATTTATAAAAGCCATATGCATCAGCAATCCATTATGCAGCAAGAACTAAATTACTGATATACATAACTATTCTACACCATAGCTAACTATTTGCCTCCATTTCAACAAACCTAGGACCACCATACTAACGTAACTATGGACACCAAAATGTAGACACCAAAAATACCTCTGTCCATCACCAATTTCATCATTCTCCGTAGTCCGTACTATTATGAACTACTCCTAAAACAAAATTTATTGCACGAACTTTTGAAATAATAAAATTATATCCTCCAGTTCACAAATAAGTATCAAGAAATGAATTAATTATCCTGCACTATAGAATTGCACCTAATTAGAAATTAACAAAATCAATTACGCGGTCAATTTTACGAAATTTAAGGTTTCTATGCTTGTAAATACTCAAAAGTTGAAACATACTTCATACATTACAGTAAATCATAATAGTTTAGTAGCTTCAAATTTCGAAATAAAAAAAAATTGAAGTAAAGGATGAAGAATTTGATTACCTGTACCGAGGTGGATGAGAGAGAGACGGCGAGAGATGTCAAAAGAGGAGAGAGAAACTGTGATGCGAGAATGAGAAGCGGAAACCTTCCAGCTACCAAGAGTGGAAGAGAGAGAAAGTTGAAGTGACGCCATTATCAATCTATCCAAATTCTATGCTTCCTGTATTTGGCGCTTTTTCCTTCTATCCATTTTCTCTGGTTTGTCTTGACTCTACGAGAATGAATATAACGGTTTTAATCGGAAAATTTGAAATAAATAAGCTTATAATTAGATCATAAGATCATAATCAAACTTATTTCAAAACTAAGCGTGTAATCCGGTTCGGGTTGTTCGCACTTAGTAAGTGCGAACAGACTGAAAAACTTAAACAGGTTGTTCGCTGTAACTAACAACGAACAGTCTATTTTAGGTTTTCAGTCTGTCCGTACTTACTAAGTGCGAATAACTCTTGTCTTAAAATCAGCATGTTGACTCTATTTGACATGTTCGCAGTTACAAAGTGCGAACAGACACTTGATTTTTTTTATCAGTTCATTACCTATTTGCACTAATTAAGTGCGAAGAGACCCGAACCTGTACTCAGGGGTATTAAACGCTTATATTTGAAACAAGTTTAATTTGAATCTTACTACATGTTTTTTTTTATTAACAGTCTTATCTATTTCACATTTTCTGATGGGCTAGTAATTGAGACTTGGGACTTGAAAAGATGGTGGAATGGGTATGCCTATATTCCAGAAAATTTGAAACAAATATAAGCAAAAAAATAAAAAAAATAAATAAATAAACAATCAAAATTTGAAACTATTTCCCAAACTAAGTATTTTTTGACGGAGTTAATGTTTTAACTGTTCGCTGTTAATAACAGCGGGCAAATAAATTAGAAAATTAATGGGCCGCTCTTACTAACAGCGGACGATTAGTTTGGTCAGAATTCACGGTCAACATTCGAGCTAATGGGCAAACCTTAACTAAAAATTTAGGCAGCTAATGGGCCGTTGTCAGCGGGCAATAGTTGACTGTGAATTTTGACCCTACTAATCGCCCACTGTTAGTAAGAGCGGCACATTGATTTTCTAATTTATTTGTCCGCTGTTATTAACAGCGAACAGTTACAAACCTTAACTCCGTCAAAAAAGTGTTTAGTTTGGAAAATAGTTTCGAAATTTGATTGTCTTTTAAATTTTTTTTTTTTTTGCTTGTTTCAAATTTTCCAAATTCCAAAACCTTCCTCTAACCCAAGTTCTAACCTAAAATCAAGTCCATCTAGGTCTAAAGTGTCAATTTTGGGAAAATATTTGCTTGAAAATGAAATTGAAATTGAGTTATATTAAAGTTTATAGTATAAATTAAACTAGACAATTTTTTTACATAAATTGTTGTAAGAGACAGTTTCTCCAAGAGACGCATTACATACATGGGCTAAATAGCCCAATTAATATAACTTAAAAAAGAATTAAGAATATAGGATTCATGTTTTGATGCAGTAAGTCTCATGGGAGACGGTCTATTCTATAGACAGAGTCCATGAAGCCCAACCCAAAATATAACATAGTATATTTGGGGTTATAATAAATTATTTGGGGTTATAATAACTTATATTTGGGGTTATAGAATAGTATATTCGAGGTTATAATACCTTACATTTAAGATTATAACATAATATAATCGATATCATAATAAAAAAATCAGTTAAGGGAAATGGGCTGGCCCAATTTTGTGGTCTATCCTATAGACCGTCTCTTGTGAGATTTTGTGGTTTTGATGTCGTCTCTCTGAGAGACGATCTCTCAGAAGAATAGTTGATTTTTTTATTAACACCGTCTCACCGATGACATCTTAATATGGACTGACCCAAATCTAATTTATTAAGAAAAAAAAAAATGTGTTCCGTTTTAGGTGGGAATAGATATGGTAAAGGCCTTCAAAATAGACATGTATTGTTCGTTCCACCATAAAAGCAAAACTCACATCTTTTTGAGCTTGCTAGTCTATGAGAAATGACTCTGAGTCGGAGCCATTCTTATGAGAAATGGCTCAGAGTTACTATGTGACTCTAAGGCGACTTATAGTTAGTGGCAGATGCATTTTAGAGCCTACGAGATCACGTACTCCAAGGCGTTATTTTCAAAAAAATTTCAAAATAGACTTTTCTATTGATAAGAGTAAAAGTATGAAATTAATACTGAAGTCTTTTGATGAAAAATACTCCCTCATTTTAGTAATTTTGTCTCATTTATTTGTTTTGTTTCATTTTTTATTTGCTCAATTGATTTATTTGTTTCATTTCCTATTATAGTATATCGTATTTAAAATTTTAGCAACTCTTTCAAGAATAAGATTGCAATTTTGATAAATTTATTGTGCTTCTACTTGTAAATTTGTAGAAATAAGAAAAAAAAATTAGTTGTTAATTTTACAAAATACAAACGAAACTATGCCGAAATTTTGTCCATCAGTTAATGCCTCCTAAAACTCCAAATCATGGATCCGTCACTAATAATCACGAGAAGATGGAGAGTATTGTCAACAAACTTGTAGATTCTTTCACAAAGGTCTGAGAAGGTATTCTTGAATTGAGAGGGTTGGGGCTAAAGCCCAAGTGATTAGCAAGACAATTTTTCTCCACAAATTCTTATTTGAGACCGTCTGATATATGGGCATAACTTTGCTTGATTTGGAGGGTTGAGTTCTTCTTTAGGAAATTTTTAATTGATTTTGTGGATACATCAAAGATGTATTGATTTACCTATGTTATGTGGGAGTTGGAACTTAATTTCGCTAGAGTACAGGTGTTTAAAACCGACCCATGATTTCATAGACACCCGATTTTATAATCGAATCCGATTTGACCCGACTTAAAAATGGATCTACAAAAAGGGAAAGGGAAAGGACCTTCTCGGTATCCCGCACAAGGCAGGGTCCGAGTGGGGGTTTTCTTTACCTTGAAAGATGCGGACAAATCACACCCGTACCCCCAAGGAGAGAGTAAAATGGATCTACAATTATGTAAAAACCAATGTGAACACAAAACCTAATTTTGAACCGACTGAAAAGACATGACCCGAAATTAACCCAATGACCCGAATGAACACCTCTACGCTAGGGCATTCATGAAAACACAAGAAATGTGCATATACCATGAATTTGCATCGATTAACATAACATATTTGATGAACTTTTAGCTATTTAGGCAATGAATGTATTTTCACAAATTCGTGTAAGAGACGGTTTTTTTGAGAGACCATCTCTAATTTGGTGAACTTATTACTATTTTTAGTTTGATTAACTTTTGATGGGTTGAGTCCGATAGATTATAGACGTCTCTCAAAAAGACGTCTCTCAGGAGACTGACGAATGTATTTTTAGAGTTAGGATCCTCTCCATTACCTAAAATGTAATGGAGGGTCCATTACTCAAATCTAATGGCTAGAATTGCTTGATAGAGGAAAATTAAGGGAATTTTGAGATTTTGTTTTTTATTTTAAAATAGGTGTCAAAATCCATTACTCAATTATTCATTTTAAGATTTTGACACCTATTTTAAAATAAAAAACAAAATCTCAAAATTCCCTTAATTTTCCTCTATCAAGCAATTCTAGCCATTAGATTTGAGTAATGAACCCTCCATTACATTTTCGGCCCGTTTGGTTAGTGGTACTAAATGGTGGTAATGGGAATGATTTATAGTGTAAAATTTAATCAAAACTTTCATGTCATTCCCATGGTAATGAAACTTTGATCACAAAAAAGTTTTTTTGTTCACAAATTTCCATTACCACCTAATACCACCTCTCCCATTGGTAATGCATTGGAATGAATTTTATGAACAAAATGAGATGATTGAAGGTTGTCAAGCATGGCCATCAAGGAAGCAAAGAGATTTTTCAACCAAAATTACACTAACTTTCATTCCCATTACCGCGGTTTATTACCATCTACCAAACGGGCCGTTTAGGTAATGGAGAGGATCCTAACTCGTATTTTTAGGTGTGTGGGTGGGGGGAGAATTCAAATCTCAAGTCAGATTTTATATAATTGAGACTTTAGTTAGGTGTTCAAGACTTGTTTCACCTTCAAACACTTGTGAATTGTGATGCCTCACTTTATCAAAAATTAAGTTCAAGACTATTTTCTCTTTAATGCTATGTAGCCCTTTTCTTCCTTGAATCAAACATGCTCAATTTTGGTCTTTCAACAATTATATTTAAGGGAATTTGTTGGTTATATAAATTAAAATTATAAGAAAATTTAATAATAGATATTTTGGCTTTAAATGGTTTACTCTAATACAAAGAAATTGACTTGCATGGTCATTTGCTCATAAACATGGGTTAACTCAAAAAATTTATGACGTTGAAATCGTTGGTGATCTAAATCTTGATTACCACTATAATCATATTTCTTAATGGAATGTTTTTAATTAGGAGAAGAGATTTTGGAGATGATTAATAAATAATAGGAAAAATTGTCCAGAATAATTTAATCTATTGTCCGTTTGTTATGAATGAATCTTATTATTGATTTTTTTAAAATAATCTGATATATCTTTGAATTTTTTTTCTCACAACACCCATTTTTATATTTTAACCGACTACTATAGCTACTTACTACCAAAGAGGAGTTGGGATAGACCAACAAAGAAGCATAAGGTGGAAGTAAAATTAAGCGTAATGGCTAGTAGGTATCTAGAATAGTCGGTTAAAATGTGGCAAAGGGTTAGCAAAAAACATGCAAAGGTTAGATTATTTAGAAATAATCAATAGTTGAGATTATTTACAGCAGATGGATAATAGATCTAATTATTTTGGACAATTTTTCCTAAATAATAATATCCATTGAAGCACATATTTTCCTTACAACTTTTACATGAATTATGAAGTGATGGTGAGTACACATCACATATAGGGTATCGATGCGAGATCTCGAATAGTCGGCTAGTAGGAAGATTAACTCACCCAAGGTCAATATATATACAAATCAATAACCCACTATAGTATCAATGCGAGATCTCGTCTTATATGTAAAGTATTTCCGACAGAAACCCACTAACTCTCAATTAAATTTCGGATGGATGATTTTTTAACATATTTAGGTATATTGTCGATTTTGTACTCTTGTAGAGTTGTAATGGTGGTGTCAACTTTAAAAGAGCAAGCAAACGTACCACAACTAGTCATATGTCTAATGTGTTGGTCCAAATTTATAATATAGCCAAAGGCAATTCCAAAATACTGAGATTCCTACAAGTAGCTTAGTTATGTACTTACTAATATATTTAGTTTTTACATAACCCAATTTGTTATTTGATCATTTATATTTTAAATTATGTATGACTAAAAATTAAAAAAATGTTATTATCATAAAAATATGCGATTAGATAATTCAAACAAGATCTTATTTGATTATTATTTTTTCTTACACATCAAATGTAATATACTTCTCCGTTCCATAATACTTGCTACTGATTATGATATTTTCTCAAACAACATGTCACATTCAGTAGCAAGTATTATAGAACGGAGGAAGTATAGAAGAATAGTATCAATACCCGTAATATAGAAAATATATATATTTCAAAATAGAGAAAATATTTTTTTAAAAGATAAATAACGCTTATAAGACAAAAGTTACACATGTGGCTGCCAGCTTTATTTGCAATAAAGTCACTCCAACATTTAGCCAACTTCAAATTTGATATTAAAATAAATAATAATGCAAGTTGGGCTAAAATTTAAGGTGTTGACAAAATAAAAGGAAGTTATCATGCTCCTTCATGCACGTTCAAGTTTTTGATGATCAATTATTTTGTGCATACATAGCATTCATAAAATTTGACATTTTAAGTTTTTATCAATAAATTAAATAATATGTTAATTATGTTATAGTGGTTATGAGACGAGCAAATATGTGACGAGTTACGTAGATTTGAAACACATAAATACTTTTATCAATTATTTATTTGATCACTGATTATAATAGTTTTACTTTTTTAGGTATTTATATTCGTCTTTTATTATCATACTTATATCAGCTCTAAGTGAAACGAGTATGGTGTGAGGCCTCCAAAATTATAGTTTTGTCATCATTGATTTTGATTTTATTCAAAATAATAGTGATTATAAATAGTATGATAGGACTAAAACATTTAGTTATAGATTTTAACATAATGTTTTACACAATCTAATACCTTTGATTATACTTCCTCCGTTTCATATACATTTAACTTTTTTACGCAATCCAATGTACTATTTTGTTCATTTATATGTCGAATTATACACATTTAAAAAATTATAAAAAGTTTATATTATAAAAGTATGCGATTAGACGATTCAAACAAGATCCCACTTGATTATATTATTACTTACATATTAGCCACAATATATAAAATAAGCTTAAACGGTGTATAAAGCCCAAAAACAAAATGTAGCAAGTATTTCAGAATGGAGGAAGTATTTTTGTCTAGGACTTGATACAATTGATGAATTATTAAGTCTGTGTTAGTATAAAATGATTCGTCTAAAGAAATTACGTTGGTGTGAGGTTTGTTTTTGCCGTCTAACTTTTCTTGCTATCTAACCCTTCTTGCTATCTAATCTTTCTTGTAGTAATATAGCCTTGATGATAGTTTATACACAAATAACAAGGGTTAGGAGGGCCTAGAGAGATTTCTGGAAAACTTCTCCGAAATTCTAGTCAGTAAGAATCTCAAGTGAATACGTAGAATAGTGACTCTTAACTTGAAACAATAATACTGGGGTTTATTTAATGGCGTAAGACCTAGATTAGTTAATAAATTGTTTTAATTCCCTGGTCTTACAAGAGTAAATGAAGAACTCTATGTCAAAATGATTGGGTTCGATTAATGTCAGTCTCAATAAATGTTGCTTAGAATTTAATAAAGTAAATATTAGAGAGTAAAAGCTCTCTTAAACATATATTCGACACTTGAAAAATTATAAAGCGAGGTGGTATGTATATCTCCTCATTTGACACCTTTGAAAATGTCTGAATTGTCCTCAAAAGAATGCCGTCATCAATTTCAAGGTGGTTTCTTTGTAGAGTTAACTATAGCCCTTTACGTGGCAATTTCAAGGAACAACTTTTTCTCGTTTTAGAGGTTGCCTCTTTGTGTTTATATCAAATAAAGGTGTACATTTGTCTAATCATCAAAGGTATTTTTCCCCTATGACCCTCATTTAATGCACTATATATCCTTAGTGAGACTTTACGGAAATATCTTCCACATCATTAGTCTTGGAACTAAATCATGTCTTAAGGACCCAAATTAGACACACACATATATATATATATATATATATATATATATATATATATATATATATATATATATATATATATATATATATATATATATATATATATATATATATATATATATATATATATATATATATATATAGTAACATTTTAACCACTTTAACCAATATGTATTTTACATTTAGTAGTTTACTTATCTCAAAATATACTTTCATTTTTAATTTTTCTTTTGATTTTGCTATATAGCTATGTTTGTGTGAGAATTGAACTCAAAATCTTACTAAGAGAAAGATAGTACTTAATACTCTAACTAAAACAAGACCTCATTTATAACAAGACCTCATTTATAAGTCTAATAATCTAGGACGTGGATAAGGCGCTGCCAATTGGCCCTATCCCTGGGGAGGTTATTCTTAGAGAGGCGAAATTCGTGCAGGTCACTTTTAATCTCCTCACTCCACGTCCTCTTAGGTCTTTTTCGGCTTTTCTTGCCCTCCTTTGTGATGCACTCAATCTTTTTTACTGGGGCGTCATAGGTTCTTAATATCATTTATATATAAACCCATTATTTGTCTTAATTCCATATACAAAGCCAATTTTTTTCTTAATCTCATAAAAAATAAAATCATATCATCTCTTTTTTTTGTCCACATATATTTTTTTTTTTGCAACCAAATATTTTAGGTCATACCCTATAGTAAAATCTAAATGACAAAAGGTGTATATGAGACTAAAACTACACTAGCACAATTATCTATCACTCAATGTACTCAACACAATTATGTCTGTCCACCACGCCCTTAGCTTTTCCTTTCTCCCTAAAACATTTCTCACATTGCAAAAGAAAAAAAAGCTTAGTTCACTGTTTAGAATTCAAATACACGTAACAAACTGAGGGTTGTACTGTTTTCTTTGGATCCTAGTGTACTCTATCTGTCATATTTAATTTGCAACATTTTTTATTTTGATCTGTTCCACTAATTTGCATTATTTTTATTTTTGGACTAAGACTCACTATTTTCTTTTAATTTCAACCACACAATTTATTTACTCTATTCATTTATTAGCATTATTTACATTTTTCTTAAAAAACAATAACTTTCTCTTTGCTTCAAATTATATGGGACAGAGGAAGTATAGTGAATGAAGGGAAGATTTTGTGATATTTAATTATATTCTAGAATTTTGTCTGAAATAAAATACTTCACCCGTTTCAAATTAGTAGTAACATTAGAAAATTAGCACTATTTAAATATCTCTCTTAATTTTTGATTAGCTTTTAATCTATAGGTTAAAACTTAGTTCAATGAGATTGTGTTTTATTTGTCTCATTACAAATATTATTTTTATCAAATTTTTAAATTTTTTTATTATACATAATTAAAGATATTAAGGAATGAATTAATGTATTGCACTACGTGAAAACAAACGTTGCAAGTAAATTAAAATGGAAAAAGTACTTATTAGAACTAAGATAAGATTTAATTTTTCGAGATTCGAGAGTTATACCGTTATTGTTAAATAAAACAAAATTATTGAACAATAATCATATACATCTTTCTTGGGTGAAGGTGTTTATTGAACTGTTAGTTATATTTTGGATGTAGTAATTTTTAGTATTATAGTAATTTTTTATTAGATCATTTACTAATTACAGTCTCTAAGTTTACTCAATTTTAAATAAACAGTCGCAAACTTTGTTTTTTACCAACTACAGCCTCCAACTTATCAAATAGGACATTGAGACAGCCAAAATAGCCAAAAAAAGGGTAAAAAAAATGGGATGTTTTGGCTGTCTCGATGTCATATTTAGAGGCTGTAGTTGGTAAAAAACAAAATTTCGGTTTTTTATTTGAAATTGAGTAACCTTAGAGATTGTAGTTGATAAATGATCCTTTTTTTATTTGAATTGAATTTAAATATTATTTTTAATTTGAATTTAAGTTTAGCGGTGAAACATATACTTTAATAATTTGTTATATTCTATTTTATATTTAAAAATTATTTAGGACTATATATAAAAGTAAATAGGTAAACTAAAATAAAATTAATAAATTATAATTTAATTTCTAAACAAATATAGTATTTCAATCTTGTAAAATAAAAAAAATGAGCCTGAGTAGTTCAAACAAGCAGCAAACAAAGTAAATTACTTTTCAAGTTTATAATGTGATATATTCTTTTCTCTTCCTATTTTTACCTATATCGCTTATAGGTTTTTTTTTTTTTTTTTTTTTTTTTTTTTTTTTTTTTTTTAATCCCTATGCTTGGCTAACGTGGGTGTAAGATGCAGGTTTTCGGATTTTTGCAGATCCTATCCTTGAAGACTCCTCTAGAGCCGAAGGACTCTTATGACCGCCCTCTCCTTATGGGTATGAGACGCCGTCGACCTTCCTTCCCCAGACCCTGGCTATAGAGTATCTATGTGCGGGAACACTGGGTATGATGATGATGATGATGAGATAACAATGAGAAACATTTTTGGAGTTACATATCGATCATCTTGCATATGTCCGAAAGTTCTACATTGTATTTGCAATTAAAAACTCTTACATTTGAATTTTGATGCAATTCTTAACATGACAGGATGTTGACGCGCATATACAACGGTTAGCATTTATGATTATTGATGCAACAAAAATTTCACTTATTCATTTGTGAAAGCTGATATTAATTGTAAGAATAAAGAATTAGTGTTTAGAAAACGAAACTAGGTAACCAAAATAAGGAAGACAAGAGGTAATCTATATCGTTATCATATTTAGTGTATTATATATTTATAGGCAACTATAATTAGAGTATGAGGAGAGATAGGTGACAGACAACTCATACTCATAAACAGTACAACATAATTTGCTTTTTTAGCAATATTTAATTCAAATGTCGTTATTTTAAATTGTTAATAGTATATATATAAAAGAAATAGTTTTGGTTGTCTTTCATTAATCATTCTTTGAGCACAAAATCTCACAAGAGACGGTCTATAGGATAGACCACAAAATTGGGCCAGCCCATTTCCCTTAACTGATTTTTTTTATTATCATATCAATTATATTATATTATAATCCTAAATGTAAGGTATTATAACCTCGAATATACTATTCTATAACCCCAAATATAAGTTATTATAACTCCAAATAATTTATTATAACCCCAAATATACTATGTTATATTTTGGGCTGGACTTCATGGATTCCGTCTATAGAGTAGACCGTCTCCCATGGGACTTACTATTCTTTGAGAACAAATACACCAAGTAAACTAATGTTTTTAGGTAACTAAATAAATATCTACAAAATAATTACCAAAATATAAAAGATTTAAAAGATATACAAAATATTCTATTTTATTATTTTTTAATATAGAAGATTTAGTTACATTTATTAGAACTTTTAGCAGCATATTAAAACACACAAAAGCTTTTTGCGACATAGGAATTAGTGACATTTCTCACAAATGTCACACTAGACTATAGTAACAATTACATATGTTACTAAAGACCAAATAAAGTGTCGCTAAATCAATTTATGGTGAAACACTAAATAAAAACAATAATAATTATTACATTATAAATATGAATTAGTGGCGTTTTTTAATGCCACTAATTAAATTCATTGTCGCAGAAAGATAAATTCCTTGTAATGAAAGGAGAGTCTAGCCAAAATGTTACTAAAGTTTATCAATGATGTATATTACTCCATCCATTTGAATTTGCATTAAAGAGAAATAGAGTCTGATCTTAAAAAAAAATCAATATTGGTGATAAATGAAGAAGGAAAATGAATTTTATGGATGAAATTAAAGGAGAGTTAAAATGTATAATGAGATTAAAAGAATATAATAGGTCATTATCCAAAAATAGAAATGATGCAATAATGCAAAATGAGAGGCAGGACCGGTCCTAAGGGTGGGTAAGAGGGGCCGTCACCCAGGGCCTCATGTCAAAAAAGCAAAATTAATTCTTGTAGAAAGTCTATATAGATTATAAATTATAAAGGAAAAGGGCCCCAATTTGTTATTTCGTCCAGGCCCCCAAACTATATAGGGTCGGCCCTGATGAGAGGGACGGGCCAAAATGATAATTGATACAAAATGAGTGGGATGCATGTAGTATTTAGATACTCTTCTATTTTTTTCGATGTGGAACAAACCATGCACATAGTCATCATCAACTCAATATGCCTCACAAGTCAGAGTCTGAAAAGAGAGGAAGAAGAAAACAAAGAAATATACACTAATAGATGAAACCTTAAAAAAATGAGTAACATACAACTCGCTTGGAAAGACACCAATAATGGAATAACAATTACTCCCTCCGTTCTCAAATATTCTTCCCATTTGGAATATTCCACTTTAAAAAGAGAAATTTGATTTATGTTTTTGACAGTACAAATTCAGAAGATAAATATATCCATGTGAGATTTTGTTAAATTCGTCTTAATATATACTTTTTTAATATGTATTTTTTATAATTTTATATTATGTGTATTTAGAGATATTGTCGTTTAAAATTTGTTTTGAAAACTATGCAAAAAGTAAACGGGAGGAACAAAAGAAAACGGAGGGAGTAACATTTACTCTAGAGTTAGTAAAAGAAATGCATGGTATATATTTTATTAACTAAATTGTTACTTGTTAGTGAAGAGTTAATAGTTTCTTCTTGCATCATCAAAATTGTTACTTTCATTATTAAATTATAGAAGTACTATTACGGAATACGGAGAGAGTAATTGTTAAGGTCCACGAGTACCGCGAGGTTTAATTAGAGATAGCTATAGTATAGTATTATTAGAAACTACTACTATAAACCCTGTGCATTGCACGAAATTCTTAGTACGAAGATGTATATAAATATATTTTTAAAAAATATGCAGTAATAATTTATAATTAAATATACTATATAAAGATGAAATAATAAATAATAATTAATTGAAATAGTTTGTTAAAATAGGGTAATATGAAATTTTTATATGTGTTATAAATTAAAATAGTTTGTAGATGAATAAAATAAATAACTGGTTGATTAATTAATTTTATTAGTCACTTAAGCCAATATCAACAAATAAAATTATTTAATCTAGCGTGTCTCCAAAAGAGTGAACGTGTGATTTTAAGTCTTTTTATTAAATTGTATGATGATTAGTTGAAATAATTTCTATTTACTAAATCAGTCTAAATTTTAATAAATTATTTAATGTTATCTAAATACTTCTTACTTTATTTTGTTTTAAAATTTCTCTAGTAGTAATTTATTAAGACATATATGATTAGTATTTTATTCCCTAATTTGTAATTTTAACCTTGTTAATATCATCTTAATGATTCTTAATTTAATGTTTTCATTGTCTTATTTAATCTATAGATTAGAGTATTAATTGATCGTCAAATCTTTGATTGAAGTAGATTGGTCAACTATTTAAGTCATTTAATTTAAATACTCCAATAGAAAAATTACATATGACAAGTACTCTAGAAATTTGACACTTGGCTTTTTACAGCTTTTTTAATAGATGTTGTGATGATTTTTAACACGTGTGAATTCTAGAATGAGAGTTAATTAATTAGAAATATTTATACTATATACTAAAACAAAACACATCTGATATAAGCAACTTAAAAAATTGATGAGTTGTCATCTTCACATGAGATTGATGATACTATTGATATCTTTGAATAAGGATGACTATGGAAATATTAAATATTAAGGATGTTTATAAGATGATTAATTTAACTATCATTAAAAACTTAAGTTGAGACTATAACATATACTATTAAAATTTGAAAAACAAGGTATTAGATAGCAGTATGTAATAATGATGTACAAATTATTATCTTTGATTTGTAATTTACAAAGTATCATTAAATTATATTTATTTAAAAAACATTCATTTATTTACAAATTAATTATATTATTTTTGATTATACTTTTAAAAAAGGTTCACTTAAATGCTAATTATATTATCGATACAATTTACAATAACCCACTGCTTTATCATTTTTATAATTACATCAACTAAAATGTGTATTAAAAAATAATTAAAATTAATGTAATATTAAGCCGAACCTATTCAATTTATTTGTTTTTTACATCAAAATGAAAAAAAACTGTGCATCACACGGAGATTATCTAGTACAATACTAGTATAGAATCTCGTGAAATGCACAAAATTGTCTAGAATATATAATGCGGTATATATATTTTCTAAATTACTCAATTTAACTATAAATAAATGCGTCAAAAAATAATTTAGTGGTAGAGATATTGGTTAAAATTAAATGCAACTTTATTATTAAAGTTACTTTTATGTGTAGCATAGTTACTTTTACAATTATGTGTTTTTTGCTCAATCGCGACCGGAGATTTTTTTATTCTAGTGAAATTAAGGATGTAGAATCCTTCTTACTCTTTTCATTTTCAATACCCTTCTCATTGGATCCCTCACACACACACACACACACACATATCTATACTCCCTCCTATTCGGTCTAATTGTCTCATTTAGTTTTTCACACTTGTCGAGGCAACACTTTAACCCTTAATATTTCAAATTATTCTTAATTAAAAATTATAAAATTTTGATATTAATAATCCGTGTATTGAGACAAATCAAACAAGATCCCTTATGACTATATTTTAACTTATAAATTAAGAGTAAAATACAAATTAAGAGTGATAAATGAATAGTGTCAAAAAAGAAATCAGACGATTAGGCTGAATAGGAGGTAGTATATTATAATGAGGTTTTCAACAGTTCTTAAAAGAAAACTACTGATAATCTCAACTATTTTTCTTGTTATAATGAACTTATTTTATTCTACAATAGGGAAAAATGCTAACATATTGTGAATTGTTTTAATAAAAATAAAACCGTAGAAACGAAAAGGAAAAATTACCTAGGGTAGTCTAACATATTTATGATTTTCTTACAATAATTCACCTATTGATTATTCATGAATAATCTCAACTTTAAGGAGTATTTTTCTGGATTAAATTCGGTATCCGAATTACTTGTTAAAGCAAGTTTTATTTAAAAAAAAGATAAATTAAAATAAAATGTAGTAAAAATATGTTAAAAAAAGATTTAAAAAATTTTATGATTTTTTTTATTATTTAGAATTTTTTATGTAAATTTTCAAAATTTTTATCTAATTTTAAAATAATTTTTAATTTACTATGATGATGAATTACCTATTATTCACTGGGTTACCCAAATTTATTCTATGCAAATACCCCTAAAATTCGAATCATTCATGATTAATTCATAGATGAGATTATTGTAGGAAAATCATGAAAACATTAAATTATTGTAGATAATTTTTTCAAAAAAAATATATATAAAAAAAAAAAATTGGACCCAAATTGCTAACAATGTGCACATTTTTTGCGGTATAAAATTAGACCAGTATAAAAATAGAAAATTGTTGGGATAGTCGGTGGAGTTTACCTTCGATTAGAAAGAATGTTTTTATTAATGATACATTGAATAGTTCAACTTCAACTGTAGTTTAGCTCTTTTTGGGGTTTATAATCATACATGTAATTAATACCGAACATCCAATAAGATGGATTCTTTGGCTTTTATGATTGTCTTTTTCATTTCATTGGTCATGTTGTTAAGTTTTATCTTCCATTGTTTATCGTATCTTTTTTATTTTGCCTTGCTCCGCTTTCGTCTGCTAACTTTTTCTCGAGTCGAGAGACTCTGTGCCCGCATTTTTTAATGGGTATGGTTTTTTGTCTTCTGCCCCTCTCTAAACCCTAATCATAATTCCTATGAGCGAAATATTAGAGTATAGATCATATTTAGGACCTCAATCATCCTTCATTTAAAGTGAAATATTAAGCGCCAAACCTCAAAATATGTTATATACTGTGACATGCTCCGTCACACCAGAGTGTGGATGCAACATAGGTTCCTCTCAATTCCACTTTTAATGGGTGCATTTTAAATTTTGAATATGTAACTTCTTATCACATTGACTTCTGATACCAATTACCATATCAAAAGACCAACTCAACCAAAAACTCAAACTGATGATTAAGACCCTAAAATATGTTATATACACAGATATGATGATACAATAAGATGGGATTAGATTTACAACCAATCAAATGTATTTTAGTCCTAGTTGATAAAAGAAGTCAATAGGGGGAGGCATATGCAACAAAATAATTTTGTCAAGGATATAATATACTACTAGTCCCATATCATTGTCATAATCACACAACATGTACAAAGGAATCTCCACTTTTTTATGTTCCACCCTTCACACAATTATAATCTTACATACCCCATTTTTAGACTATAAATAAACATGTTATTAGTAAAGAAAATTGCATCTAATTTGCCCAAATAATTCAATTGTTAGAAAGAATTATCTAAAAATGGGGAAAATGGCATTAGGAACAAGCCGAGAGGCAACACAACCAGACTGTATTAAAGCTCTTGTTGTTGAATTTATCTGCACTTTCCTCTTTGTTTTTGCTGGAGTTGGATCTGCCATGGCTGCTGGTACTTATTACTTACTCCTTTTAGTAATACTCTCTCTTATTCAATTTATCAGTCTTATTTAGTTTTTCACACTTGCCGAGGTATTATTATAAAAAGTTAATAGTGACGAATCAAACAATTAATGTTAATAATTTATGTATTGAGATGAATCAATAAGATCCCACATGGTTATGCTTTGACTTATAGATTAGAAATAATATATAAATTAACGGCCCGTCTGGTAGGTGGTAATAAACGGTGGTAATGGGAATGAAAATCTAGTATAATTTTGATTGAAAAATCTCTTGGCTACATTGATGGACATGCTTGTGTCCAACTTTGATCATCTCAATTTCTTCATAAAGTTAGAGATGTGGTATTATGTGGTAATGAAAATTTGTAAACAAAAAAACTTTTTTGTGTTCAAAGTTTCATTACTATAGGAATTATATGAAATTTTTGATGAAATTTTACATTATAAATCATTCTCATTAGCATCTATTAGTACCTCTAACCAAATGAGTAAGAGTAATAAGCGAATAGCAATGAAAAATAAATGAGACTAATGCATGGGTAGAATAAAAGAGGGTACTTTTAACTTATATCTTGTGAGAGAATCGAATGTATAGAATTTTAAATTTTTAGTGATAATAACAAAATACTCCTTTTGCTATTAATGATGTTTCCATTTGTCATTTTAGGTTGTTAAATTTGTTGTTTACCTAAAGATTTGACAAAATTTGAACTTAATTAACATTTTGATAATAATTGTAATATTTTATTGATGGTTATTGTTCATACATGTTTCCCACTAATTTGATATATACATTTTTTTATAATAAATGTGGTTCATATAATTTTTCCACTAAAGTTTGATGTGGTCGGTGATTTTAAAATTTTGAAATCAGTTTATGTCGTATTCAGTTCCAAGATCAGCTAAAATATTATCAGATCATCGAATCTGTTTCGAACACCTCTGATTGTTTCTGATGATGAACAGATAAAGGAGGAGCAAGTCCAATACTAGGATTATTGTTCGTAGGAACAACACATGCGTTTGTAGTGGGAGCAATGATAGCAGCAGGATTCAGCATATCAGGAGCTCATTTGAACCCAGCAGTCACTCTTGGCTTAGCTGTTGGTGGTCACATTACAGTTGTCAGATCTTTTCTTTATTGGATCATCCAATTACTTGCTTCTTCTCTTGCTTCCTTTTCTCTCAACTACGTCACCGGTGGATTGGTAATTCTCCTTATTTTTACTAATTTACTAATTGGTTGGGTGAGTTTGGATGCAGTCAGGGGACTCCTTTTGGTCGCGCTCTCCTGTATGGGTATGAGTTGCTGCCGTCCTTCCCTCTCCAGATCATGTTTATAGTTTTCTAGGCGCGTGATACACTGAGTAGGATGATGATGATTGTTGGGTGAGTTTGGAATGAGTCGGTTTTAAGTGGAGTCATATTTGAATTGTCTGATTAGTTTCTAGTATGGTTATGTCACTTTAGGTTGAAATCAATATATGCATAATACTCATACTCATATAGTTCTGCTATAGATAGCGAAATATTGTGTGGGGAATATCACTATCGATAGTAAATTTAAGAGGATAGATTTTAAGATTTATTTTGTGTTTGTATACAATATTTTGTTATAAAAGGACCTAAATGCCCTTTTTAAGAATTTAACAAAGAAATGATGACGTAAAATAGAAATAATAAAGAAAAATATGGTTGGTTTAACAAAGTATATAAAGTTAAACAAAAAAAGTTGACAATGTTAAGAAAAGGGGTCATAATGGTCAAAATCGAACGATAATCGATTTTGGTTTGATTTTTTCCGATAATTTAGGGTCGACTCATTTTCTGTGGTTAAATTTTGTATGTTATAACCAAATTAATTTCCACTCATATTTTAGATTACTTTTGTGTGGAGTCAAAAATTAAAGGATGGATTGAAAATGAACTAATTGTTACTATATTAAACTTATTTTCATTAATTCCATCTTTTTTTCCCTTTGTTTTACGTGAATTTTACAAAAATATAATTTACATTTGATGAAATAAACTTTTCTTTACTTAATTTTATGAGTATCAAAAGAAACTTTTCCTAGATTGTGCCCTAACAAGGGGAGAGTGAGGTTAAAGTAAACTTAACTAAGAAAAGGATAATTATTATTCTTTTGTTTAAATGACAATTAATTTGGTTATTAATATGTTATTCTCAAAAAATATGTTATTAACATTGATTTTACAGCAAGAGACCGTCTCTCAGAGAGACGCCCTTTAGGCCCAATCCATTAAAGTTTATTTTTACTCTTACTCTACATTTTCTTTTAAGGGCCGACCCAGTTAGAGACGGTCTCTCACAAGAATTTGTGTTGATGATGTAGGTGACTCCAATCCATAGTCTTGCAAAAGGAGTGGACCCCATCCAAGGATTGGTGATGGAAGTGATACTAACATTTTCACTTATCTTCACAATTTACACTACTTTAGTGGACCCGAAGAAAGGCCCACTTCAAACCCAAGGAATATTACTAACTGGGCTTGTAGTTGGGGCCAACATCTTTGCTGGTGGGCTTTTCTCTGGGGCATCAATGAACCCAGCTAGGTCTTTTGGGCCAGCTTTAGTAAGTGGCAATTGGACCGATCATTGGATCTATTGGGTTGGCCCACTCATTGGTGGAGGCCTTGGTGGGCTCATTTGTGATAACTTCTTCATTTTCAACTCTCATATTCCTCTTTCAAGAGATGATGAAGCTTTCTAATTTCTTAATGTGAAATTAAATGTCGTTACGTAATACAGATTATTAGCATATGAACTTCTTGTTTTGAGGTCGTCTTACCGAGAGACAGTTTCTCACAAGAATAGTTTTAAATGTCATTAGTTGCTTCTAAGCCTTTGTGCAAATGTGTTTGATGTTACTTCACCAATTACTAGACGTTTAAACCGGAATTTAAACCAATGAATATATGCATTGAGATTTGAGACTGTTAAAGCCACGAGGTAAATGGAACCAAAACGTCGTATAGATGAACCTTTTTAAAATCAATCGGTAATAATAAAAATTATTTTAATATGAAGAATTTCCCACATAATCATTTAAGTGGAATTGGCTTGCATGTCATTACACATACTATATATTCTTTTGCATTCGCCTTTTACACATCTTTGATTGTATAAACACTAACTATGTTAAAATTAGAGGAGTGCAACTAGTCTCTAAATTTTATAGGTACGTATGCAAAAAAGAATATTGGGGTCTATTTAAAAGTAACAATTAGATAATACAACAAATCTTGTATGAGACCCTTACATTCAACATATCATAATACATATAACGAGTAAGTAACTGTCGTATATTCACATGAAATGACTTCATAACTGTCATGATCTTTTTTCTATTAATAATAAATATACGGAAAATGGATAGTTAAATACCTTTTTTTACAAGAATATAGAATTAAATTGTATGTACAATAAACCTCCATTGAACTAGGATTTGAAAATTTCACGCCATTAATAGCCTTTACAAAAAAAAAATTATCAAATAAAATAAGGGAAATTCCACGTGGTAACCCTAAGGTTTTGGGTTTTCCACGTGGTAATCAAAACTTTTAAAAAATCCACGCGGTAACCCTGAGGTTTAACAAATTGTTCCACGGTGACCTTTTTGCACATAAAACGTTAGAAAAATGTTAGCAAACGTTAATTTTCGAAGCTTTAAGGTTGTTGTACGACTATTTATGCGACTCACTATTTCAAATGTCATCAGTTTCAACCTTTCCCTCCAAAATATACACCTTGAATCAACCATTTTTGGATTTAGGGGAAAAATATGATTTGGATGAAAAAGAGTAAAGTTAGGGTTTATGTTTTGGGGAAAAAGATTGAAACTGACATTTGAAATGGTGAGTCACATACATAGGCAAAAATCAGCCTTAAAGCTTCGAAATTAACGTTTGCTAACGTTTTTTTGTGCAAAAAGGTCACCACGGAGCAATTATATAAACCTCAGGGTTACCGCGTGGATTTTTTAACAGTTTTGGTTACCACGTGGAAAACTCAAAATCTCAGAGTTACCACGTGGAATTTCCCTTAAATTAAACAATATTACTAACATTCTAAAAGTGATAACTTATATTTTAAAGTGATGACTTATCATGTTTAAGTGACTTATATTGTTAAATTAATTACATACTGCTTATAAGTACTCATTTTATGATTGTATGTAATGACCTTAAAGTGATGGATTATCACCTTAAATTTATGACTTATAATGTTAACTTAATTACCTGTTGCTTATAAGTACTCATTTTAATGTTGAATGTTTAAACACCTTTTTTATAAGTTAATAGTAAAATACTTGCTTAAATTATAATAAAATACTTAAAATATGTTGAAGTGTGATTAGCAAATCTTTATTTTAATCATCATCATCTTGGAATCTCTTATAATTCTTGTCTTACACATTTCATTAAGTTTTAATAATTTTCACAAATTGCACAAAAAGAATTAGTCAAATGCAAAGTTAGTCATAACATAAGCAAAAAACACTAATTAAAATTACATATTCAATGAGCTATAATAACCATTTTTTATGAAACAACACATAAAGAAAAAAGAAAAAAGATGCTTACTTTTCTCCAATTATACTTAAGTCGTCATCATCACATCATCATACCCAGTGTTCCCGCACAAAGATACGGTCAGGGTCCGGGGAAGGAAGGTCGACGGCGTCTCATACCCATAAGGAGAGGGCGGTCACAAGAGTCCTCCGGCTCAAGAGTAGTCTTCAAGGATAGGACCCGCAAATATCCGAAAACCTGCATCTTACACCCACGTTAGCCAAGCATATGAATCATTTAACTGCAAGCATGGTAAGTGACTATCACATGTAACTAACAAACGATACAGGTAAAAGAGGCAAAAAAAGCGATGACGAAAGGCACAGGACAGTAACAAAAAAGTCTAGTAATCTAGCTAGGACGTGAATAAGGCGCCGCCATTTGGCTTCATCCCTGGTCAGGTTCTTAGAGAGGTGTAGTTCGAACAGGTCACTGTTAATCTGCTCCTGCCACGTCCTCCTAGGTCTTCCCCGGCTTCTCTTGCCCTCCACTATGATGCGTTCGACCATCTGAGTCTGTTCTCCCGCATCTTGGCAGAGAGAGGTGCAACTCCTAACTTCTCCCTAAACTCCCGATTTCTAATTCTGTCCATCCTTGTCTTACCACACATCCATCTCAGCATGCGCATCTCTGTTACATCCATCCTTTGCTCGAAAGCCTTCTTTACAGGCCAACATTCTGTCCCATACAACAAAGCCGGCCTAATAGCAACGCGGTAGAATTTACCCTTCAGTCTACTAGGGAACCTTTTATCACAAAGGACCCCAGTCGCTGCTCTCCACTTGAGCCATCCTGTCTGTATACGGTTTGTAACGTCACCCTCAATCTCCCCATTGTCCTGAATGACTGAGCCCAGATACTGGAACTTGGACGTTCATGCAACAACTTCTCCCCTGATGGACACCTCTGGTTCCCCTAACGAGCTTGTCCCACTAAAGTCACATCGCATGTATTCAGTCTTCGAGCGGCTTATGTGCATCCCCTTACTCTCCAAGGCTTCCCTCCATTCTTCCAATTTACTATTAGCCTCCTCCTTAGTTTCGCGGCCAAGACTATATCATCGGCGAAAAGCATGCACCATGGTACGGTTTCCCATATGGATTTAGAGATTTCATCCATAATCACTGCAAAGATGAAAGGACTAAGTGCTGACCCCTGATGTAGGCCCACTCTAATATTGAAAGACTCTGTTAGCCCCATCGGTGTCTGAATATTAGTCGAGACTCCATCATACATGTCTTGTATAACCTCAATGTATCTTGATGAAATACCTCTATTCTTGAGGCTATCCCAAACGATGGTTTGTGGTATGCTATCATATGCTTTCGCCAGGTCGATGAACACTAGGTGCAAATCTTTCTTCCGCTCCCTATACTTTTCCATCAGTCTCCTCAAAATATGAATCGCCTCAGTAGTTAATCTCCCCGGCATGAAACCAAACTGGTTCTCCCTAATCACCGTCTCCCGTCTTACACATTTCATTAAGTTTTAACAATTTTCACAAATTGCACAAAAAGAATTAGTCAAATGCAAAGTTAGTCATAACATAAGCAAAAAACACTAATTAAAATTACATATTCAATGAGCTATAATAACCATTTTCAATGAAACAACACAAAGAAAAAAGAAAAAAGATGCTTACTTTTCTCCAATTATACTACCTCCTATTCAGCTCAAACGTCCCATTTGATTTTGTGGCACTATTCACTCATGACTCTTAATTTGTATTTTACTCTTAATCTATAAGTTAAAACATAGTCATGTCGGATCTTGTTTGATTCGTCTCAATACAAGGATTATTAATATCAAATTTTTATAATTTTTATTTAAGAATATTTCGAGATATTAACGGTTAAAATGTTGCCTCGGCAAGTGTGAGAAAACTAAATGGGACATTTAAGCTGAATAGGAGGGAGTACTTAACTATAACAAAATAATAATAATATATAATTGGGTATAAGAGAATTGAAGTACAAGGCAAGCCAGAAATGACCTTACCAAAATCATATAATTTTCTGTCACAAATTTTCAAACTTGTATAAGAATTTGTGTTTTATCAACAGATCCTCTCTTAAAAGACTGTATATATTAATTTTCTACATTAGAAAAAATAAACAAATAAAAAAAAACTCACAAATTAAGAGAAAATTTTTTCTAAGACTCGATCAAATGCAAAATTAATCAAAGCATGGGCAAAAAAAGCACAAATTAAAATTAAAAATTTAATGAATCATTTTATGATCATTGTTGTTTTTAAATATTTTAATGTTTAGTTGTAGCTAGATATGACATGATAAATCCGACGTAATGAACTTTATGTTTATTCAATTACATCATGAGGTCAATAACATCAACTTATAAGTTACTATAACCTAAGGCCTAGAAATCATTAATATTAATCTAACTATCATTAGTCATGCCATATGCCTAGAAATCCACAAAATTTCCTTAAATTTGACTATAATTTATGCATAAATTTCCACATAAGTTAAAAATGACTTAAAATTCCCACTAAGATTCAATTTCAACCACAAAAGAGATATACAATACTCCTTCCTATTCGTCCTATTTATTTCTTATACTTTTTGGTTACTATTTACTAATTACTCTTAATTAGTATTTTATTCTTAATCTATAAGTTAAAATATAGTCAAATGAGATCTTGTTTTATTTCTTCTCAATGCAATGATTATTAATATTAAATTTTTATAACTTTTAGTTATGCACAATCAAAAATATTAAAATTTGAAATATTACTCTGACACGTATAAAAATGATAAATAAGACAAGTAAAGTGAATATAAAGGAGTATAAAAAACCATTCAAGCTCATATAGGAATAATTTTCTTTGTATACATTTAATCATGAAAACAATATATATACATGACCATGGACTTAAGATTATCACCCATCAACATCTTGATTGATCAAATTAGAAATAATAGACAAAGCAAACTAATTATGACCCATCAAATATAGTAATTAACACAAATAATGTATTTGCACATTTGTATTTGCATGAAAGTCAATTATCTCCTATCAACATTTATCCTCCCATCACACATTTCATCAAGTTTTAACCTTTTTCACAAAAAAAAAAAATCAATCTTAAGAGAATTAGCCAAATGCAAATTAGTCAAAATATGGGAAAAAATACTAATCAAAATTACACATTCAATTGGAAATAATACCCATTTTCTATAAAATAACACTAATAAAAATCTAAAAAGATGCTTAACTTTCACCAATTTTAACTACAACAAAAAATAATTGGGTTATAAGTAGGGGCTGAACAAGAAAATCATACAAGGGATGTCGGCATTTTAAAAAAAATGCAATAAAGTGCGTTAAATAAATTACATTGAATATCGATTGATTAATACAATTGTTCACGTAGAGATTTTATATTCTGACAAATTCTTTATTAAGACTGTCTCACATTTAGAGAAATAGGTTTTTTTCATTAAGTTTTTTGTAAAGACGATTCTCAAAAGTCCAGCCCAAATCCATATTTAGAGTTGTAACAATATATATTTAGAATTGGACTGGACTTTTGAGAGCCGTTTTTATAAAAGATGGTCTCAAGTAATAATTTGTGAAATATTTTATTTTTTTTTATAAAAAAACTAAAATTATACAAAATTTCAATAATAATAAGATTTTCACAAAAACTTGGCCGAGACCGTATCAAGGTGAGACGGCCCAGTTTTGGCGGCCCAAATACACACGCGTGCATGACACGCGCCCGGCCTTGGATTCATTCCCTCCAACTTCCTTTTTTTGGGGTTTTATTTTTGGCAACCTTTTTAATTCCCTTATTCACAATATACCTTCAGTTTCATAATCATTCTAACTTCCCATATTCAAAACTTTCTTCAACCTCCATTTTCGGCTCCATTGACGTTCTTGACTCTTCCTCTTCCATCATTATTGCTTCGTTCTCATTTGTTTTTCTTCATCTTCCTCCATTACTGGTAATAATTTTGTTTTTTTTATCTTTAGTCTAAAAACTAAATGAATGTGTGCAACTACACATTTTTAAGCATGAAATTGAATGTGTTAAGATAGAATTTGAATGTGTTAAGATAGAAATATCACGCAATGGACAACTTAACATTTCAGATATACCTAAGATAAAAAATTGAATGTTTTAAGATAGAAATTGAATGTGTTAAGATACAAATTGAATGATTTAAGATAAAAATATCACGCAATGGACAACTTAACATTTCAGATATACATAAGATAGAAATTGAATGTGTTAAGATAAAATCTGAATGTGTTAAGATAGAAATGCAATTGGATATACATATATGAAACATCAATGAAATAAAAACGTAGTTGGAAGTACTTAGTTCTCCTCTTATGTTAATCAATTCTCATCTTAAGATATACAATTTTTAGCCTAAGATAGTCAGTTTTAATATAGTCAATTTTCGTGTTAAAGTCCTCAGTTGTTCCCTTAAATTACTCAGTTCTCCTCTTAAATCAATCAATTCTCATCTTAAAATGCTCAATTTTTAGCCTAAGATAGTCAGTTTTAATATAGTCAATTTTCATGTTAAAGTATTCAGTTGTCCCCTTAAAGTACTCAGTTCTCCTCTTAAATCATTCAATTCTCATCTTAAGATATACAATTTTTAGCCTAAGATAGTCAGTTTTAATATAGTCATTTTTCATTAAATCCTCCATTGCAGCCATGCTTGAAGAAATTTGCAGAGATTGCTATGAAATTTGAGAGAAATTGATTGATAATTATTTCCTATTTAGGCGCGGATTGGTGTTTAATGTGGGAAGTTACTGATTTTTGAAAATGGAAGTTTATGTTTTAAAAGAGGAAGTTACTGATTTGAGAGAAATGCCCCCCATATCACGCCTCTTGCTGTCTTGGGCTGGGCCGTCTCAGCGTGAGACGGTCTCGGCCAAGACCAGCTGTAAGATTTTTACTTAACCCTTTGATCAGTCGGTTCCCAAACCCAAACCAAAAGTGGGCCTAATTTGAAACGTATCCACCGACCATTTTAACTATTTAGCTACAACCAATGTTTTAAACTTTTGATTTAGCAAGTTTTTCTTCGATAACCATGAAAGGAAAAAGTGTGAAAAAGTACCTAATAAAATAATTTTTTCAAATAAGTACCTAATAAAAAAATTTTTCCAAAAATACCTAACAAAAATTTATTTTTTCAAAAGAGTTTCAACTAACGGCTGGGGTCAACTTTTCCGTTATCATTTTTTTCCCATTTTTAAAAAGTACTTGATAAAAATTTTCTTTTCAAAAAAGTACCTAAAAAAATTTCTTTTCAAAAAAGTACCAAGAACACAACATAATTGTCCAATACTAACATAACATAATATATAACTTTAAGAACATAGATCATCGTCCATACAAAAGTTCACACATAATCCAATACAAACACAACATAAGAACATCATCTAACACAAACCTAGATCAAGTAACGGTTGGTGTTAAGTTGACCGTTTATTAAAAAGTGTCAAAAAGTATCTGATAAATTTTTTTTAATAAACAATCAACTTAACACCAACCGTTACTTGCTTTAGGTTTGTGTTAGATGATGTTCTTATGTTGTGTTTGTATTGGATGATGTGTGATGATGTTCTTAGAGTTATATATATATTATGTTGTGTTTGTATTGGATAATTATGTTGTGTTCTTAGTATTTTTTGAAAAGAAACTTTATTAGGTACTTTTTTGAAAAGAAAATTTTATTAGGTACTTTTTAAAAAAGGGCAAAAAAAGATAACGGAAAAATTAACCATAGCCGTTAGTTGGTACTCTTTCGAAAAAATAAATTTTTGTTAGGTAATTTTTGGAAAGAAATTTTTTATTAGGTACCTTTTTGAAAATAAAATTTTTATTAGGTACTTTTTAACACTTTTTCCACCATGAAAACAAAATTCTACTTCATTTTTTCTATTAGTATAGCTGTATAGGTTGGCTAAGGCTAGATTGTTACGTGAAAATCAAACCCCAAAACTTATGCAAAAAAAGTAATACTTGGTCTGACTTATAATATAGGAAAATTTATCTAGAATAATCAAACATTTTCGTGATTTCTACAATACTCTCACCTATTAATTAACCATGAATAATCCCAATTTTAAGGGGTATTTGCCTAGAGTAAACTTAGGAAACCCATTGACATACGATAGTAGGTAATTCACCAAAATAGTAAATTGACAATTAATGTAAAATTAGAGAAAAATTTTAAAAATTTACACAAAAATTTTGAATGATAAAAAAAATCAAAAATTTTTTATAACATTTTTAAATATTTTTTTCGTTATTGTATTTTAAATTCTTCTTTTTCTAAAAAAATAAAACTTGTTATAGCGGGTCAACAATTACCTAAGTTTACTCTAGGTAAATATTCCTACAGTTGGGATTATTCATGGTTAATCAATAAATAAGGTTATTATAGAAAAATCATAAAAAAGTTAATTATTCAAGGTAATTTTTTCTATAAAATACTATTAAAATAAAATTATTTAACATGGATCACATTCATAGTTTGATAAGATCATATGAAAGGCATGATGTCACATTAACAATAGTAGAACAATGCCAAAGCTACGTCAAGAAACCTCGTTATGGACTACTGACTTGGTCCATATAATAATAATAGAAGTATTATTCTATTTGTGTACCTAAACAAATTTTAAAAATTATAAATTTATTACGTTTTATAATAATAATAATATAAAGAATTTCAGTCAAGAGCTACAGATTCCAGTATGAAGTTGTCCAACATAGAATATATTTATTATAATTCATAAGATATTAATTTAGTGAATTCAATTCAATTTACACTTTGCAAGATAATTGGAGTGTTTTAATCCATTTGTTGTATTTTATTGTTTTCTTTTGTTCAAATTAAGTGCACACTATCTAATTATTATTTGACTTAATTAAAAATATCTGAACTTAATATTTTCTGAGTATGCATTATCGACTAGACGGATAAAAATGTTTTCTGTTAAATATATCGTTTTAAAAAAAGTTTGAACAATATCAACTCACGAACAATATTCTCCTTCACTTTCACAATTAGTTTCATTTTCAATTTTAGTTTGTTCTACTGATTGTCTGATTTTGCTCAATTTCTATTTAGGGCCATGTAACACCAATTTTACTCTCTATTCTGTTTCTTATTTCTAAATGAGCTTATCAGTTTAGCTCAATATACACAACTCCTTCATCTTTGAGCTATTTATAAATAGTCTAAATGATTTAAATGAAAATAAAGGTAATTTCTATGCAAGTGTAGCAACTAATAATACGTAATATTTTATTTCCAAAAAAAAAAGTGCATAATATTTCGAAATAGTCCCATAAATTCTAATCCACTTCATATTTTCTTTATGGAACTACTTAGTACTAGGGGTGTTCAAAATCGGGTACCGGGTTGACCCGGATCCGGAAATCCGAGTACCCGCTATTTCGGATACTTAAAATTGCGATCCGGTTCTGACCCGCTTTGAATCGGGTCGGAAACCGGATACCCGATTATATTATAATGTTTTATTTTTATTTTTTTTGTCGTTTTGTCGTTCAACCATACGTTTGTTTATCTCTATTTTCACTCAAAATATTTTTTTACATAAAATTCATATTAACTCCCTAAAAATCTTTAACTTAATTAGTCATTAAAGATTATTTAAGAAAATGAAAGAATAATATTATTTTTCATGGGCTTAAGTAAGAACAATTATAAAATTCAAATACTAACTCTTAAAAAATATTCAATCCAAAGTTAGCTAAAGAGATATCATGATTATTTTATTTACGAAAAAAGTAAAAAATAAAATAAAAATAAAAAAACCGGATACCCTGTTTTCAAAAATTTATGACCCGATCTGGTATCCGGTTTTAAAATCGGGTACCCGACCCGGATTATCCGGTTTGCAAAAAAAAAAAAAACAGGTAAATTACCCGGTTTTAGAAACCGGATACCGAATAATTCGGGTCGGAATTTCCGGATCGAGTTATTATGAACACCACTGCTAGTTAGTACTGTTTGTCCCATCAACTTTACACCATAAATATATATGATGAAGAATTGAAAAAGGCGAAACAAAAATGATTATTGTAGAATGGTAAGAGAAATAGTGGGGATAAAATGAAAATATAAATTAAATATGTAAATTAAAATTAAAAAATGTAAATTATAATAAAATTTAAAATTAGAGAGATTTAATAAAACAAATTAAAAAAGTAAAAGTTATCTGGAATAATACAATCTTATGCTTATTAAACCTATAATAATTTGATTAACTATGAATAATACCAACTTAAAGGGGTGTTTTTTTTGAAAAATTCCTAACATGTTAAAAAACTATAGGTGCTATAAGACCAAAAAAAAAATTTTGTTAATAACTAAAGTTGGTTTTATCCTAGGAAAATACCCTTAAGTTGATGTTATTCACGGTTAATCAATAATTGGTATTATTGTAGAAAAATTAACAAAAATTTGCATTATTTATGGTAATTATTACTTTTAAAAAAGTCCAAACTTCTAGAACTTTAAGAAAAAAACTTAGGAGAAAAAGAGTAATTAGAAAATTAATTTCTAGGAAGGAGTATAACTTGTGATATAATACTTCCTTTACTAGTGAATCTTGTACATTAAATTCCAAACATAAATGAAAACAAATGCGCAGGCATACTTTGAATCGCCCATTATTAGATTACTCCCAATTCTCAAGAGCAATAAACAAAATACGAGTACTACTCTATTTTTTCCTAAATCATATACTTCTAGTAATTCTCTAAAACTATATAATAATATAATACTACCTGCTATTCAGCCTAAATGTCTCATTTAGTTTTTTGACATTATTCACTCATCACTTTTAATTTGTATTTTACTCTTAATCTATAAGTTAAACATGAGATATTAATTTGTATTTTACTCTTGACCTATAAGTCAAATTCTTATAATTTTATTAAGAATGATATGAGATATTAAGGTTTAAAATGTTATATCGGCAAGTGTGATAAAACTAAATGAAACATTTAAGCTAAATAGGATGGAGCAGTAATTATAAATTTTCAAATTTAAATTTTTCTTTATGTACCAGCGGCGAAACTATTTATGGGTGAAGTTGGATGCTTGCGGTTGGATACTTACAGGTCACACTCATTAATACTGTTTCTCAGGTAGTTTTAATAAATAGAAGTACCTATTAAAAGTCCAATTTAAATTTTCAAATAAAGTAAACCACGTGCTTTCGGTGTCAAATAATAAATTTTATTAAACTTTATAAGTTATGTTAACTTTAAGCTTTTTCTTATCATTCAATGCAAAAAAAATTATAGTCAATTAGCTTTATGAAAATATTCAAATTATTTAGTTTATAAAAAATTTACGGTATACATAAATTTGAGTCAATAATATATAAAATATAGCTTAATTTAAGCCACAATGATTCATTTTATTCTGTTATAAATATGGTAAATTAATAAATTTAGTTAATTTCGGAAGAGCTAAAAATGATACTCCCTCCGTTCCTTTTTGTTTTTCCACCTTACTAAAACGGGCAGTTCCATAAGTTTTTCCACTTTAGAATACTTTCCATTTTTAGAAAGTTTTCATCTCACTTTTACCCCTTAAAACCCCACTTTCCTTACTTCACATTACTATTTAATTATTTTCTCTCTCATACTTCCAATACAATCATTACATTACACTATTATTTAATTATTTTTTTCTCTCATACTTCCAATAAAATCATTATTTCCTACTACTATATAATTAAAATAATACCCACTACCACCAAAGATTCCACTTTTCTTAATCTTGGTGAAAAACCCAAATAGGAACATCAAAAAGGAACGGAGGGAGTAGTTGGTTAATTTTATTTGCAATGTAAGCTATTAGCTAACATCAACCAATATAATTCTTACATCATGTGGAGCTTTAGAAGGATAACATATGAAATTTTTCAGTCTTTATAATATTTTGTAGAAAAAATTAATGTGAATAATTTCAACCTATTCCCATCACATGCCAATTATCCCACCTTTTGAAATATATTTAATAATCCAACATTTGCTATCGGAATGGATCTTTAGAAAATGACCGGCTATATCAGGTTGATACTAGTCGTTATAATGGACCTCTCATATTCTTCTTTCTTTAAAATAATCTAACTTATTTTCCATTATCTGACACCTTTTAATTTTTTTTATTAATCCAACTTTACATTTCATTTTGTTGCGAATAAACACTTCAAATCTCACAATAGATATTAATGTTCAGAATTATGTTTTGTTTTTTACTATTTTCAGCTTTCTTTACCTAAAATTCTAACCATGTTCTGTTTGCTATCTAAAAAAAAGAAATCGAGAGTTTGATATAAAAAATATTTTAAACATTTCTTGATTAGATATTAATGTTCAAGATATATAATACATCGAATAATAGATAATATATTAATGTTTAAAAAAATTACAAATAGCCTTATAACAATAATATAAATAAGATTTTTTCAATAGCGTATCCTGAGATAGTTTAAGCACTAATATATAAAAATAATTCATTGGTACAATATTCAATGGTAGTGTTCACATTCATAAATAGCATCGTTAAACCCGTAATTTATTTAGTTAAATCATAAACCGTTCACCTTAGTCCAATAATTTCGTAAATTAACTACCCACTACATACTGTAACCTACCACTATCACCACTCTTAGTCACTTCCTAAAAGAACTCCCTATTATTTCCACATTATTTTACCATCTAATTAACCTCCATTCTATCCATTATAAATAGATGTTACATACATCATTTGCGCCTAATTAGGCATATATATTCCTATTCTTACAATCTATACTTAATAAAAGTTTCCTTCATATGAACTGAACTCATCCTACGATCCATTAATCTTATATTCATTAATTATCATTTAGTCGTTACTTTTGGTTTTCTGATTTGACTTGAGTGTCGAAGGAGTTTTTTGGGAAACCACCCCGGGCAAGGCTAACGTTGTATTGCAGGATTTGAGGTCTCATCATCCAAAACATTAACACTATCTGCATACCAACAATTGTCTCTTATTACACCTATCTTCAGGCATTTTAAGTTTCTTTTGCATTTCCTCATTTCATTAGAGAAACAAGCATCATTCACATTAATTCAAAGAAATGCCACTAAATCTAATGTCGCAAAAAGTTAAATTTGTTGTAGCGATAATACTTCCTTTGTTTTATTTTTTATACTAAAATTAAAAGACTATTAATTCATATTACTTAGTAAATTTTATTTAAATTTAATTCAAGCTATCACTCTTATACATTAATATATTTTTTTGACTCTAAAAAATATATATATAGGATCTTCGGCGATAGTCCGCTTTATTCTTACTGATGGACGACCATATTTTTATTATGAATTTGCCAATATTTTAATTTTATTTATCTTTTTTATTTTCCTAACATTTCTATTTTAGTTGATATGCACATATTTTCTCTCACATTTATTACATGGTTTATATTTATTCCACCATTTTGTTGACTTTTGTTTAATCGTACGTTGTGGCAATATTCACGGAGAAAAAAAGGCAGTACTAATATATACTCCCTCCGTTTCTTTTTAATTGTCCACTTTCCTTATTTGGTAAAGTCTCTTTACTTGTCCACTTTCTATTTTTGGCAAAACTTTTTACCTAAATACCCCCAACTACCCCAACTTATATTATTTAATAATACCCCACCTACCACCTTTTCAATTATAATAATCACTTAAAATACCCCACTACCACCTTTTCAATTATTATATTCACTTAAAATACCCCACTACCACCTTTTCAATTATTATAATCAATAAAAATACTCCACTACCACACCACTCTTAAAATCCGTTCCAAAGGCAAAGTGGACAATTAAGAAGAAACGGAGGGAGTATATTTTAGATACTATTTTATTCTAATATAAAATGTAATTTTATTGCCGAGTGTCAAAATCTTTTTGCGCAAAAAAGTAAAAAGTCAATAACAAACAAATACACATATATTATAAATAGCCATTCGATTGATTTCTTGTAGAATACAATTGTTCACTTATTCTCCTATATTAATAAAAAGAGAGTTTATATTAAATTTTTTGAGGGAAAAAAGAAAGAAAAGAAAACAATGGCAAGTATTACCCAAAATGGTTTTAAAAATAATGATCAACGTTGGTCTCTCCAAGGGACAAATGCCCTTGTTACCGGTGGTACCAAAGGAATTGGGTATAATTATTTTCTACTTCATATGCATTAGTTTTTCATATTGCGAAAAATATATTTTTTCTATAAATAATTTTCAAAATAAGTGAAAAATGTTTTTATACATAAAAAATAGAGGTATAGAATGTTTTGTGCTTACTGTAAGAAAGTAGAAAGTAGAATAAAATAAAGATATTATTTTATAATATTATGTTTTAGAAAGTTAAGATTTTTTTTAATATTTAAGATATTAATTAAGGTTATTTCATTCCTATTATTTTATTTAGGTTAATATTTTGTTTCCTTGTTTTAGTACTAATCTTTTATATAAGAAGAGGTGCAACTCTCATTAATAATTTAATAAAAACCAAGTATTCAAAACTAAAATCAGTCTTATTTCCACATTACAATTTTTGACATGGTATCAGAGCCGAAGATGGTTCCTGGTATGATGTGGCTCAACATGTGAGGGGGAGTGTTGGAAACACTTCACATGTGAGAAAAGATCCCACATCAATAAAACAGGGGTTGTAGACTGACATATATATATATTGGGTGAGCTAATCTTCCTACCATATGGTTTTGGAAAATAATGAAACTCACCAAGTGTATGTGCAAGTCCACGCTCTTGACCTGTGGGTTTGTTGGGCAGAACCCACGAGTTTCCCGCGTCCACACGAGTGAGCCACGATGAGATTATGTGATAAATTGTCACCAGTACCAAATATGTCAGTCTTATTTCCGCATCATAATTTTCTACATTTACCCTCGTATCAAATTTCTTATAAGAGATTGCAAGCTACTTCTATTTGGAGTGTTTAATTCTCTTTTGTATTTTAATTAGTTATGTTTTGAACTTTCTAAAATGGTGTGTTAAGTGTGAGACTAATCAGTCAATACACTTAAAGTTCGTTTGGTATTATAAAATGATAATAAGTCAAAAAATAGAAAAATGGTAATGATACACCTTATCATTACTATTGTGTGGTATGAGAATAATAAAAGGAATTACTTTATTTAAACTTTTGGTTTGACATTTTTTTTAGGAAAATGATATATACAGCCCTAAGAGCTATATATAAGAAAGAATTTTGCATTTAATTTATTTTGGAAACATAAACATTTAATTATAATATATTATTTTATCATTTATTATTGCTTGGGAAGTTAAAATTCATTAAATTAAATATTAATTGTTTTTCAATTTCTAGATTAGATTCTCTTGAAAATTTAAAATTATTAATGATAAAAGGAATTTGTTAATTTTTATGTACAGCCCTAAGGGCTGTAAATATCATTACCCACTAGTGGAAAAAAGCTTAAGGGCTGCGGTCATTTTAGGGGTATGGGCTGCGGTTTTGTCTCGCAGCCCTTGGAGTAGCAGCAAATAAGATAAAATTATTGGCTGCGGACATAATGCCCGCAGCCCTTACCCCATTTTCAAAAAAAATTTTTTTTTTTTTTTTTATTTTTTAATTTCGTTTTTTTTAATAAGAACAATAAATCTAAAAATTAAAAACATCAAACAAAGGAACGAAATCAAAATCAATGAACAACAAACGAAAATACATCAAAAATTGAAATATTGATATGAACATCAAAAACGAAATATTGATATGAACATCAAACGTTTACATCTTATTAATATGAAATGAACATCTAAAATACATTGAAGATCTTCAAAAATACATCAAAAATCTACATCTTCAAAAAACTCAGATCTAAAATTTACAATATCTTCAAAAAATCTACATCTTCAAAAAACCCAGATCAAAAAACAACAATATCTAAAATTTACAATAATCAAAAATTTACATCTTCAAAAACCCAGATCTTCAAGATCAAGATCTTCAAAAACGAAATCATTGAAGATAATGAAGAGAACATCAAAGCCCAGATCTTCGAAAATCAAGATCTGAAATCCTCAAGATCTTCAAAAAACCCAGATCTTCAAAAACGAAATGAACCCAGAACATCATAAACCCAGAACATCTTCAAAACGAAATGAACAGAACATCTTCAAAATATTTGTCTTCTTATGAACAGAACATCATAAGCCCAGATCTTCGATTTGAACAATTAGTTATTTAGTCATGAATATTCATGTTTGAAGAAGGAAGAGAGAGAGGTGAAGGAAGAACATCATAAGCCCAGATCTTCGATTGAATATATATATTAAGATCATGAAGAACAATTAGTTATTTAGTCATGAAGAAGGAAGAGAGAGAGGTGAAGGAAGAAGAAAGAGAGAGAGGTGAAGGAAATGATCTGGACGGCGCATGAAGATCATGTTTGAAGAGAGAGTTAAATGTAGGTAGGGTTTTTTAATTGAATATATATATTAAGAAACTAATAAGGGCTGCGGACTGGGCTTAAAAACCGCAGCCCATGGGTTCATTTTTTTTTTTTTAATTTTCTTTATTGTTTTGGAATTATTAAGGGCTGCGGACATCCATAAAAACCGCAGCCCCTTTAGTATTTTTTTTTTGCTAAAATTTTTAAGGGGTTAAGGGCTGCGGACAATGACAAAAACCGCAGCCCCTTAATAATTTTTTTTTTCCAGGTTTTTTATTACTCACATGGGCTGCGTTTCACTAACAACCGCAGCCAATAAGCAGCAGCCAATAGCTTTTTTTCCACTAGTGACCTTTTTTTAACCACAACTTACGTGTGTACAAAAATGGTTCCTACCTGAGTCTTAATAGATTTACACATGATTCAATAATGAAATATTACAATCATGACAATACAAGAAATTTAACTTTTCTCAATATAATATTTCAGAAACATTAAAAAAATATCATTAATTTATATTATTGGTGAAATAATTATTAATTTTGATTTAGTGACATTTTGTTTGGCCTTAAGTGACATGTAATTGTAATAATAGTCCATTATGGCATTTCCTAGAAATGTCACTAGATTCTATGTCGTGAAAAACATTAGTATGATTTTTTATTATGAATATCATAAAATCTACTATACACACTATTAAACATATAAAATAGTGACATGAGTATAACTTAAATGTCACTGCTCAGTAAACGTTAATTATGGTGTTCATCATCATCATAGCCAGTGTATCCTACTCATAAAAAACTACGGTCAGGGTCTGGGGAGAAAAGAAAGACGGCAGCTCATACACATAGAGGAGAGTGCGGTCAAAGAGTCCATTCGGCAAAAAATTATGGTGTTATATTAAGCAATTCATTAACAAATATAATTTTATTATTTAAAAACTACTTTTTCCGTTCTGAAATACTCACTACATTTTGATTTTGTGCACTATTTATCGTTCAAGCTTATTTTATATATTGCGACTAATGTGTAAGTTAAAATATAGTCAAGTGGGATCTTATTTGAATCGTCTAATCGCATACTTTCATAATATTAACTTTTTATTATTTTTAGATTCGTATAATTAAACATATAAATAAACAAAATAATGCATTGAAAATGTCATTATTATGAGTAGCAAATTTTTGACTAATAATAATGTACGTACTTGTAGACATGCAATAGTAGAAGAACTAGCAAGACTAGGAAGTCGTGTTCATACATGTGCTCGCAACCAAGAGGAACTTGATTTTTGTTTACTTCATTGGAAAACTAAAGGTTTTCAAGTGAGTGGATCCATTTGTGACGCTACTTCTCGACCCCAAAGAGATAGCCTAATGAAGACCGTCGATTCTATCTTTGATGGAAGATTAGATATACTTGTAAGTCCATCTCAATATCTCATCTCCGTTTTATTCATCTATAACTATTACTAAAATAAAATACGGTTGATGTCATCAATCTTAAATATTGCTTATGTGTTATTTTCTCGAGAAAAATTTTCTCTATAAAACTCAATGATGATGTCATTGTTATTATGACTAATGTTTGTACCTTTGACTTTTCTACTTTCTAATTATGACAATAATATTATTCATATTAATTTTTAGTTTTCATTTAGTGTATTTAAAAATCATATATTTTTTTTTCATCTATCTATAAAATCTTTATAATATTCTTTAGGAAAAATTACGTAGAATAATCCAACATTTTCATGATTATCCTACAATAATCCCACCTATTGATTAACCACAAATAATTCCAACTTTGAGGGGTATTTGCCGTGAGTAAACTCCGGTAATTGAATGACCTGTTATAGAATGTAATTTACCAAAAAAGTAAACTGAAAATTAATATAAAGCTAGAGAAAAATTATGTAAATTTTCATACAAATTTTTGAAAAAAATTTAGTATTTTTTTCGACACTTTATTTTAATTTATCATTTATTTGAAAAATATAAAATTTTCTATAGCCGGTCATCTGGTTACCCGAGTTTGCTCTAGGCAAATACCCTATAAAGTTGGAATCATTCATGGTTAATATTTTGTTTATATGTCGAAAGATTGAATAAAGTCGTGCAGCGCACGGGTATTATTCAGTTTTACTATTAATCTGAACTATTCTCTCGGTTTCTAAAGTTGTAATTCTAGAAAAACGTACATTCACTAGAATCATGAAAAATATAATTATTTACATAATTTATTTTATCTAATGAAATTTAATGGAGAAAAAGTAGAATATTAAGCATTTAAAGAAGATTAAAATAAATCATTTGGCAAAAAAAAAAAAAAAAGAAGATTAAAATAAATTTAGTGGAAAAAATATGGAGACCGTATTTAAAAAATATATTTAATTATAGTTAAAGGGAAACATGTGACAACTAGAAATAATATAAAAATGTTAAAATAAAGTTAGTGCAAAATATGTGAGAGCGTACTATAAACATTAATAAAATATTAAGATGAAGATAAATAAGATTAATTGTGTCCTAAAATTATATAAATAAACCGTAAAAAAAGTTTGTGAGTTTTTGTTTTGGTTTTCCTCGTTAATGAGATCAAATTTTGAGCAAAACACTCCACATATTGAGTATTGCCTACCACTGGGAATGGTCTTAGGGGAACAATAAATAAAAAGAATCAAAATAACAAATGTGAATAACTTTTAAGTTACGATTGACTTCGACTGATGGTTAAAGTTCCAATAAATGTTATATGCTGACGCTAAATATTCTACCTTAGTGAGGGATGAGTCATGAATGAGATTTAAACATGTGATCTCTTTGTCTCGTCGATTACTGATATCATGTTAACAAAACCAAGACAACCAAAAACTGAAACTGATCGTTTAGACCCATGATAGTCAAACACACAAAATTCTCATTTGAAATATAGTTTGTAACTAAAGATATTGATATTTGCTCAAACGATTTAAAGAAATATAGTTTTATTAACAACATGAATATGTATTATGAATTATAGGTAAATAATATTGGTGGTTCGTTCTACAAAGATACGTGTGATTATACAGAGGATGATTTCTCACATGTAATGTCATACTGCTTTGAGTCTGCTTACCATCTTTCTCAACTTGCGTACCCAATCTTAAAGAAGTCTGGATCAGCCAGCATCATTTTTATTTCATCAATTGCAAGTTTCTTTGCTGTTAATGCTGGTTCTATTTATGGATCTGCTAAAGGTATTATTACTATTCTTCTCTCTGGAGAGACAGTCTTGTGAAAGACGACTCTCAAAAGTCCAGCCCAAATTTATATTTAGAGTTGTAACAATATATATTTAGAATTGGATTGGGCTTTTGAGAGCCGTCTTTACAAAAGACGGTATCAAGTACGAATTTGTGTCTACTCTATTATTTACTATGCTTTTTAAGTATGGGCATCCAACCCAATTAATAAAATTATTAGCATATAGTTGTATGAACTTTGATTAGCGACGGTAAAGCGGGCTACCGTTCAAGGCTCTAAGTTTTTTAGGCCCAAAAAACTTATTTTTATGTATATAAGTGATATTACATTTTAATTAAATTTGATATAACTTAAATTTTTGGCTAAGTAATATGAGTTTCAATGGTTTTTTTTATAAAGTAGTTTAAATATCAACAATAAAAGGCAAAAGCTGAATTATATTATTCGCTACATCTTAAGTTTTTATGGGCCCTTTTTATATTTTGTTTAGGGGCTCAAAAACAAACGGAACAACACATAAATTTTTGTTTTAAGGTTGTTTAACGGAGAAACGGTATCTCACTAGAATAACTCTAATTATTTTGGTCCTATAATTAATTATTTGCAGGGGCAATGAATCAACTAGCCAAAATTCTTGCATGTGAATGGGCCAAAGACAATATTAGGAGTAATGTTGTTGCTCCGGGTTTCATCAAGACTCCAATGGCTGAAGAGGTAATTATAATATCATCATAAAATACTACATTAAATATATTAATAGAAGATAATCGAATTTTATCTTTATTATAGCAAATATCACTTTCTCAGACAAAAATCCTAATTACAATTATTTTCACATATAGCTTTTTCTTTTCCTTCAGCCAATTCTGTAATTTAAAAAAATAAAACAAATAGCAATTGATCAACCATATAGCAATTGATGATGTGTCATGTGTAGAGTGATACATTTATTCAAATCAATATTTATATGTATTAGGCCGTGACAATTCGTCACATAATCTCACCGTGGCCCACTCGTGGGGACACGGGACACCCGTGGGCTCGGGCCCACAAACCCACGGGTCAAGAGCGTTGACTTGCACATACACTCGGTGAGGTTCATTGTTTCCCAAAACCATATGGCAATAGGAAGATTAGCTCACCAAGTATATATGCAAGTCAACAACCCACTTTTTTATCGATGTGGGATCTTGTCTCACATGTGAAGTATTTCCAACACTCCCCCTCACATGTGAGCCACATCATACCAGGAACCACCTTCGGCTCTGATACCATATTAGGCCGTGACAATTCGTCACATAATCTCACCGTGGCCCACTCGTGGGGACACGGGACACCCGTGGGCTCGGGCCCACAAACCCACGGGTCAAGAGCGTTGACTTGCACATACACTCGGTGAGGTTCATTGTTTCCCAAAACCATATGGCAATAGGAAGATTAGCTCACCAAGTATATATGCAAGTCAACAACCCACTTTTTTATCGATGTGGGATCTTGTCTCACATGTGAAGTATTTCCAACAATATGATAAAGATATAAAATATCTCAAGGAATCAACTCAACCAAAAGCTTAAGCTGATGGTTGAAGCCCCAAGATAAGTTATATACTCTAACACGCCCTTTCATACGAGAGCCCTTTGGGCTAGAAGTGTGGATGCAACACAGGTCCTCCTCATCCCTGGTGCCAAATATTCCACTTTTAAATGAGGGGTGGTTGAGATTGGAACCTGTGACCTCTTGTCACACTGGCTCTGATACCATGTTAAGGAACCAACTCAACGAAAAGCTTAAGCTGATGGTTGAAGCCCCAAGATATGTTATATGCTCTAACAAAATATGATAATGATAACGATGTCAATGTATTGTATTATTTAAAATCTTAATATACATCTAACTATATAAGTATCATTATAATGAGCATTTCCAATAATTAATGATAAATTAATGGATTAATAGGTGTTATTAATATTTGAAATTTTCTATTTAATTAGTTTTGCATGTGTCAGTGTAAATGATAAATTTTGTAATTTAAATAATTTTGACAGTTTTACACAAACAAGAAGTTCGTTGAGGATATCCAAGCTCGAACGGCACTTGGACGTGTAGGAGAATCCAAAGAGGTGTCATCAATAGTGGCATTTCTTTGTATGCCAGCATCTTCTTATATAACTGGTCAGACTATTTTTGTTGATGGAGGAATGAGTGTCTATGGTTTCTTACCTAGTTTCATGGATTAAGTCTATTAGTTAGTATATTTATATTATAAAATACTCCGTTCTTTTGAGTTTGTCCTATTTAAATTTAAAAAAAAACTATGACAAAAAGTGATAAAAAGGGCAAATTGAAAGAGACGGATGGTAATTGTGTTTAATAAGTCATTTGTATACTTTTAATTGCAGTTAATTTCATTTGTGCACAATAAGAGATCTTTACTTGTAAAGTAATAGTCTGGGTATTTAATATTGTATTAGTATAATTCTTGTGCAATATACGAGATTTTTTAAATTTTTATATGTATAGTAATTTAATTATATTGATAATTTTTTCTCAGTATTATTATTATTTATTTAGATAAAAAAAAATTACATAATCGATCAAAATATAATTCAATATTAGTCACAAGTGAATAATATGTAAATATAATGAAAAATAAAGCATTATATATGTTGAATGATGAAAATAAGTAGTTACTATAAGGAAAAGGTAAGAATGTTTTATAATAATCTAACTAAAGCTAAAAACCAACATTGAAGACTCTATAGTAACCGATAATTGAGCAAATAAGAAAACATTTTTTTTTGAAATGATAATTTAAAGTGACACATGGCAAATAATTTAAATTTCTCAACTCTCATTCTACATCCACCATGTGTCAAAGTGATTTTTCAATTAGTATATACTACGATGATGAGTCGTCGGATTTTAATCTTAACACTTATAATATATGATGATCTTTTTATGTGGAAGAATTGTAACATTCCTTCTGTTAAGAATGTCCTATGCTTTTTGATTAGTTACATACGTCCAATATTTATTTATCGGTGAAACCTATAATCACTAGCCCTAGGTTTTTAGGGCCCTAAACGAAATATTAATTAAGGGCTTGTCATTAATTCTTTACGGACTTAACTCCGATCAATTATTTGTAAGATGTAAATTCAATTTAATTATTACTGGCCTCTAATAAGCGCAAAGAACTCACTAAATTACCTACAAATTTGACTAATTTGAAAGTTAGTTTAATATTTAGAGGATACCCATTTAAAATTGAATACAATTATACCAAAGTAAATTTCAATTCAAGTATTAGTTTTATTATAGGAAAAATTGTCGGGAATAACCCGTACTTTTAACGTTTTCCTGTGAATAACCCCCATTTTTGATTATTCATAAATAACCCGAACTTTACACTCAGTTTGCTCACAGCTATTCAAGGTTGCTTACCACTAATCCAATACAACCTTCTCCTTCCTTCTTTCTAAATGACACTTCCACAAACAAAATCCCCAATTCATTTCTAGGGTTCATGAGAATATACCAAATTTTGCAAATCAAAGACAAATCTTCGCAGGGCTATCTTCAGTCAAAAGTGTGTACTCTTCTTCTTCATTAAAATGGTAAGATTCTATTCTCATGGAGTTTTTTTTTTTTGCAATTTATTTCGATAATCTTTGCGAAAAACTGTGCGAAAAATGTTGATGAAATTTGCGAACATGTTGTGCGATCATGTACTGTGCGAAAAATATGCGATTTCAATGGTGAATTGTGGAAAATTACTGTGCAAAAAATGGTGATTCATTGTGCAATTGCAATTTCAATGGTGAAATTACTGTGCGAAAAATGTTTATCTTCATTGAAGTATGACCATGGTGATTCATTGTGGATTATTGTGCAATTTCAATTACTGTGCAATTTCATTGTGTCATTACTGTGCAATTAACTTAAAAAATAATCTTGAAGTTTCTCTCTAAGGTTAGAGTTTAACAATGGAGGAATGTGAGATGTTGAAGATGATAAATCTTGGCAGCAAGCAACAACTCAAATAAAGGGGAAACAAGTCATTTGGCAGGTGTTACTTGCTACAGCCGGTCAAAAATGACGAGGGGGTGCTGTGAGCAAACTGAGTGTAAAGTTCGGATTATTTGTGAATAATCAAAAGTAGGGGTTATTCACAGGAAAACGTTAAAAGTACGGGTTATTCCCGACAATTTTTCCTTTCTTATATAGAAAATTTAATAGAATTAATTAAAAGTTAAAGTGAGTTCAACAACCTTTTTCTACATTAATTTTGTGTTTTATGATAAAAGCTATAATATAATTATCCATATAAGTATAACAACCAAAAGTATAATAAGTATATAATTATTGTCAAAAATCTTATTAAATCCTACTTAAAACTTGAAATATCACCAACTTAAGATTTCTCCAAAGTATAACAACCAAAAGTATAATAAGTATATAATTATTGGGTTTGATATCTTTAATTTGTAGTATTATAAACTATGTTGTAAACCTTTAATTTGCAGGGATCATTGCCTTAATCAGGTTGTGTTCATGGGTAAACAAGGTTATGCATATTTATACTTACGTAATTTGTTAGATAAAAAGGGGTTGTTGAGTGCATTAACATAAAGATATATGTAACAATAGATAAGGGGCTAACAAAAAATGACAAAAGAGGTAGCTGATAACTTATTTATGATGACTTTTCGATGGCAACACGCTAGCGTTTAAGGGTAAATAAAGAGTAGTGAATCACACTAAGAAGAGGAATCTGATCCTTGATCGGGCTTGGGATTGCCTCCAAGCTCTTCTCTATCCTCACTCTCGTGAGTGAAGATGAAGAACTTGGGCTTTAAATTGTCTGCCTTTTGCTCTTCCTTCCCTACTACTCTCGTAGATGAAGGTTGAAGCCTTTAAATGAGAGAGTGAGTGCAAGGTTCAATCCTCATTGATCACTCACAGAGTCATAGTCACTTGATTCTATCCATTAATCAAAGACTAAATTTCCCAAATTGTACTCTCGTTGGTATATGAGAAGCAACCATGACAATCCTTGACCAATGGGTAAAATAACCCCTTATTTAAGCATTTAATCAAATCAAAATCGACTGGAGTTTCATCATCATCAAGCCATCAAAAGGGTTGAATTAACAACAACTCTAGAAAACTACTCACGTCTTACTACTTATTCTATTGCTTAAAAACATCATAATGGATAATATAACAAGATATTCAATAATCAACAAACACAAAAATCTTACGTGAGAAACCTGCAAAGACTTGAGCATACTTGCTACCCCCGAAGATTGTGTAAATCCGACAAAACATATATTTGAATGAAATCGAGATCAAATAAGCCATAATGAGCTATACGTCAAGGGAAATTAAAGGTATATTAGTGAGCTCACTTGGATGGTTAAAACTAGGAACCAAAATTTGAGAGAGAGGCTAGGGCTTGCACCCATCTCTGAAAGAAGAGTATATTAGATAAAGATAATTTAGACATGTGCAAAGAAAATCCACCGATGCGCCAATGGCAGGGGGGTAAACCATCACTGTTGATGGAAAAAGAAGTCACAGTAATCCTAAAAACTGTGGGAGGAACAAATAAGCAATGACTTGAGTGATTTGCACCTAGGGATGGTCACAGGTCACGGACCCTGCTGGACCCGCCCTAGACCCTCCCTTTTTAAGGGTCTTGGTCTTATTTTTGAGACCCTTTCGGATCTAGGTCGAATCTGGATCTAAAAAATAATTGGCGGGTCCGTGTCCAAAATTTGAATCCTGGACCCGCCGCTTGGACCCTTATAAATATTAAATTGTTCATTTTTATTTCTCTTCTACGTATGAATTCGGCTTCCAACACTTATTTTCTTTTCATATAATCATAATATATATGCTACTTGCTAAGTGTTAACCCAATTACCGTTATTTCATGGACTCGAACTAGTGTTTATAATAGAATTTAAGCGTAGATGGATGACGCTATACGACTTTAGAAATTAGATTGGCATTAAATATTTGTAAAATACGATAATAGCTCTCTTACAAATATACGAAAAATATATTGACTTACAAATGGTTCAAATTTGACAAATCAAAGAGACTTTTTTTTTAGACCCAATAAGGACCCATTAAGGACCCTAGACCCATTAGATTCGGAGGGTCTGGGTCTGGGTCTGAAAATCTTGGACCCTTAGGGTCCAAATCCGGGTCTAGATCTCAAAAAATTAAAAGAGTCCGGATCAGGACCTGATTGGTCGCGCTTCAAACCCGCCTCATAACCATCACTATTTGCACCTCTATCTAGGAGGATTTTAACAAGGAATATAATTAGTTGAAGACATCGTAGTTATTTGCTAGCCTTTGGATAATATTCACATACACCTACGCCTAAACGTACCTATGCTTTTTGTCTTTTTATCTTACCTTTATAATTGCTTTTATATTTCTTTTGTCATGCATGTTATTAGTCTTAATTTTTATCTTGTCTTGCCTTATCGTGTTCTTATCTTGTCATGCTTTGCTTTGCTAGTATCTCTCGAGTCAGGAGACTATTTGGTTGTATCCTTTTTTGTTTATGGTTATGGTTTGCCGAATACACTAGGTATTATGATGATTGTGAAAATGTATGTTAGAAAAAATAATATTAAAATCGTTCACCACATCGATACAATTTATTAACTCTAAATTCATGTAGTATTATATGCTATATTGAATACAAAATTTTTTTCTATATTAATTTTTTTTTTGTCGTTATAGTAGTGACTTCTGTATGAGATAAATATTATGTGCGAATGAGAGTTGCAAGTCCAAATTTTATCTATCCACACCTATAGTCTGGTCGTTATATTTGGACCGTTACATTTGGTCTAAAATATATTCTATAATTAGAAATTATAATTAAATGTACACAATTTTAGAACTGTTTGTTAAATAATTGTGAATAAGATTGAACAAAATTTAGTCTAAATATCAAATTAAATTGAACTAAATCGTATTTAGTATTTGGTTTGGCGTACAGTCTAAATTATCTTGACTCGTTTTTTTGAAAAAATTTTGGTTTTCGATTTGATCCTAGTTTTTTTTTTTAAAAAAAAAAATTTTCAGACTAGTCCAAACGCAAACCATACTTAAATATGAAAACCATAGTTTTTTTTAAATAAAGTAATAGGTCGCTACCTAGATATTTCGAGATGTAGTTATTTTCTTTTGTAATATATGTACATGAATGATATTGATGTAATCAACTAATTACAAATTACAATATTTGGTAATTGTAGGTGCGAAATATTTGCATAAACATACATATTAATAAAAAAATATAAAAATAAAAACCATAGACCAAACTAGATCAAACTGTTGTACAACAGTTTGGTCCGATCCAGTCTGGTGATTTATATGGTGTGGTCCTGGGTAGTAGACCAAAATGTTGGTTTGGTCTGATTTTGGTGTCAGACCAGATTGTATGCACCCCTAATTGCGGACAATCAAAATATAACAGAGATTTACATTGTTCTTTTAATTAATAAAACTATTTATTCTTTTATAAGAAAAACATTATTTTTTGGATGAAAAAAATTCAATAATGATATCTAATTTGAAACTCCGATCAAATTCGAACAAAATCGGAAATTAACATGCATAAATTAAAGAGAAAATTATATAAAACTACCTTATATATACCATCTTTTTTTAAAAAAACTACCTTATATAAAAAAATTTGCAAAAAACTACCTTATGTAATACTTTTTTTTCAAAACACTACCTTCTTATGTTTTCGTTATTATTTGACCGGCAGAATTGACGTTGACCATCCCACCTCCCAGTCATGCCCCAAGCACGTGGCCAATTAAAACTCATCCCCCCTCTTCAATTACTCCCTTTTGTCGACGTCAATTCTGCCGGTCAACTAACGAAAAACATAAGAAGGTAGTGTTTTGAAAAAAAAAGTATTACATAAGGTAGTTTTTTGCAAAATTTTTTACATAAGGTAGTTTTTTTTAAAAAGAGGGTATATATAAGGTAGTTTTATATAATTTTCTCTAAATTAAATGACCTAGCCAAAATTAATCTGACTCGAAAATATGTAGTCGGAAATGCGTCTTACCATCCATTTTACCATATTTAGATAGAAGCGTCATTTTGAAAATTGTGAATTAACGAGTTATTCAATTTCCATGGAAATAAAATATATTTTTTGACTATTTTGCAAATTGAAAATTTTATCTGAAAAAATACTACTTACTCTAAATATTATATAGTTTTATATAGTATTATATATAGTAATATAGACAATATATTAACTCTAAATTCATGTAGTATTATATGTTATGTTGAATTCAAAAAATTTTCTACATTAATTTTACTTTCCTTAGCTTGTTCGTTTTCCGTGTGCATAAGCTCTTAGACTTTAAATTGTTAGTCAATTTAGATGAGAATTTGAAAAGACCCATAAACTTGAATTGAATTTCCAATTCTATATAAACTTGAAAAAATATTATCAGAAAATATATTTTTTTACACTATCTAGCTTGTTATTTTTGACCCTATTTCATTTTTATTAGATAATAAACAACAAATGTTGAATAGCAGTATATCAAATATATACTACCTCTTATTCAGCCTAAATGTCCCATTTAATTTTTTTGGCACTATTTACTTATCTATCCTAATTTGTATTTTACTCTTAATCTATAAGTTAAAACATAGTCATGTGGGATCTTGTTTGATTCGTCTCTCAATACACCGATTATTAACATCAAATTTTTATAATTTTTAGTTAAGAATAATTTGAGATATTAAGAGTTAAAATATTTTCTCGACAAGTGTAAAAACTAAATGCGACATTTAAGCCAGATAGGAGGGAGTATTTTTTTGGTTTAAGCGTTTGAAAGCTGTTTTTTTTTGGCGTTATAGTAGTCAACTAGTTCTATACTTCTATATCAAATACTCCCTCCGTCCCTTTTGATTTGCATCAAAGAGAAAAGGGGTATTTTTAAGAATGTAGTAATAAATGAAGAGAGAGAATGAATTGTGTGGATGAAATTAAAAGAGAATAAAAATGTATGGATGAGATTAAAAGTAAGTGGTGGGCCATTATCCAGAAATAGAAATGATGCAAATTAAGTGGGACGGACTAAAATAGAAAATGTTGCAAATTAAATGGGACAGAGGGAGTAAATATTATGTGCGAATGAGAGTTGTGAGTCCAAATTTTATCTATCCACACCTGTACTCTGGACGCAATTTTGGAACTCTGTTAAATAACAAAATTTGGTCTAAATTAAATTGTTTTTAAGTATTTGGTTTGGTCTCGGTTTAAATGGTCTTTCTCCTTTTTTTTGGTAAAATTTTGGTTTGATTTAATCCTAGTTTTTTAATTTTGGTGTGATTGAAAATCGTAGTTTTTTTAAAATAAATTTATAGGTCGTTACTTAGATATTTTGAGATATAGTTATTTTCATTAGTAATATATACTTGAATGCTATTGATGTAATCAACTAATTACAAATTACAATATTTGGTGATTGGAGGTGCGAAATATTTGCATAAACATACATATTAATATGAAAAGAAAATGAAATAAAAAACCATAGACTAGCTAGACTGGATCCGACCGTTGTACAATTTTGGTTTGGTCTGATATCAGACCCGATCAAAATAAATCGTGGACAATCAAAATACAACAGAGATTAAATTGTTCTTTTTATTAATAATAATATATATATTCTTCTCTAAAAAAGAAATTTTATTTTTTTGGAAATATTCAATAAGTATCTCGTCTTATCAACCAAATTCGAACAAAATCGAAAATGAATCTGCATAAATTAAATAATCTAGCCAAAAATAATCTAAGTCGAAAATATCTGGTCTAAATTGCGTCTTACCATCCAATTTAGCATATTTAGATACAAGCGTGATCATTTTTAACTTTTGAATTAACGAGTTATTCGATCTCCATGGAAGTAAAATTTTATTTTTTTGACTATCAGATAAGCTACGAAATTATATGAAAAACAAATTTTAAATCTTATCTGAAAAAATAATACTTACTCTAACTAAGATAAAGCCATAATAAAACTATTCTTATTAACAAGTATTTTCTTCGTTCCTTAACACTTGTTACTAATAGTGCGACATTTTTCCACATAACATGTCATATTCAGTAACAAATATTATAGAACTGAAGAAATATCACATTTTGATAAGAACGTACGAAAGGCATGATGTCACATTCAATAAAAGCTACGTCAAGAAACCTCGTATGGACTACTGACTTGGTCCATATATAATACCATTATTAATTATACTATTTGTTTTACTTACCAAATTTTCAAAATTCTATAAAAATAATCTCAGTCAAGAACGAATCTAGGAAAACGTAGTCCAACATAGAAGTGTTTATTATATTCCTTCTGTCTTGCTAACTTTGTACATTATTTTTATTTAATTTGTCTTCTTAATTTTATATTTTTTTAATTATTTTACTTTTTAATTTCATTTACAAATTTATTATCTATCTGAAATTTAACCATTATATTATTATTTATAATTTTTTGTGTAATTCACTAAATTTTTCTTTCCACTAAAGTTTATTCATATTGCAATAGTATGAAAGAAAAACAACAGAAAAAGTAATTAATAGACAAACATAAGATATTTATGAAATCCAATTTAGAATTTGCAAGACAATAGTCAATAGGTGCGTTTCGATCAATTTGTTGTATTTTATTGTTTCCTTCAGCTAAAATTAATTTCTATACATTTTGTTTTTAAAATATTTTAAGTATTTGGCACGATTGAACTGTTGAATGGGTCATACTATTCTTTACATTTTGTTTATGTACATTTTGTTTCGATATTATTTACAGTTGATTCTTAATTTGTTAAAATAGTGAATTAAACAAAAATTGATGCTACCATGTAAAAAAAATTACAAAATGATTAATTTAATGGAATGTAACAGAACTTAACGGAAAATGCTACAATCACTAGTTTGTGCATAAACTGGATGCTACCATATGGAAATTTCTTAAAAAAGTGTTATCACTAGCGTTTCATGAACACTCAATGCTGCCATATGAAATATCCAAAATATAAATAATATCTTTTCCAATGTAGTATCCTGAGATACGTTTAGCGTTAATATATAAAAATGATTCACTTCCTACAATATTTAATAGTAGTATTCACATTCTTTATCATTTGGTGCGTGGTATTGTTTTAGCTTGATATTTAAATTCATATTTAGCATCATTCACATTTCAATCAAAGAAATGTCAAAGTCTTTGATATAAGAATATAGAAAGTAAAATCAATCTATTATTGACTCAATTATTCAATTTATTTTCACGTACTAATATTAATATTAATTAAACAAGAATTATATATATGTTGTTCAGTATTTATTGTAAATAATATTATAATAATATGGTCAATATTACTAGGTATTATTAAAAGAATGGATATTTTCAATTATATTACCCTTCTGATATATGACTGTTTCGTTTATTTACAGCCTCCTATAGCAAATAATAAAAAGACCACTAAAAACTTAAGATGCCCGTAATGAATAAAAACAATTTCCTTTCGGTTTTTAATGCTAAAAAATTAAAATTATATCTAAATTTAAACCAGCTACATATTTGCAAGATTGCAACATTTTTATTTTAAGTAATATTTATGTTACTCTCTCTATTCCTTTTTATCTTCCTATTTGGGTTTTTCATCAATATTAAGAAAATTGAAATCTTTGGTGGTAGTGGGTATTATTTTAATTATATAGTAGTGGGAAGTAAAGATTGTATTGGAAGTATGAGAGAAAAAATAATTAAATAATAGTGTAATATAATGATTGTATTAAAAATATGAGAGAGAAAATAATTAAATAGTAGTGGGAAGTAAGAAAAGTGGGGTTTTAAGGGTAAAAGTGGGATGAAAACTTTTTAAAAATGGAAAGTATTTAAAAGTGAAAAAACTTATGAAACTACACGTTTTAGTAAGGTGGAAAAACAAAAAGGAACGGAGGGAGTACTTTTTAATTCTTATACACATTTTTTTTTATCAAATTTAATCTTATCCGTACAATTTTAATATCTATGGCACCATTTTCATAACATGTGTTGGGGCAATATGCGTGGACCAAAGGGACCGAGTGGTAACATGTATTTGTTAGATGTTTATTTTATTTTAATATAAAAATGTAAATTTAGGGGTCAAAAATCTATTTGCACAAAAAATAAGAAGTCAATAACATACAAACCCAAACATATTATAAATAGCCATTCGATTGATCTCTAGTAGAATACCAATAATCACATATTCTCCTATTTCTCCTATTAATAGAAAGAGAGAGTTTTTATTAAATATTTTGAGTTAAAGAAAAAAAGGGAAAAATGGCCAATAATCAAAATCAAAATGGTTACAAAAATGATGATCAACGTTGGTCACTCCAAGGGACAAATGCCCTTGTTACTGGTGGTACCAAAGGAATTGGGTATAATTATTTTCTACTTCATATGCATTATTTTTTTATATTGCAAATTTTTTTTTTATTTTTCCTTAAATTTTCTTGAAATAAGTGAAATAATGTTTTCATACATAAAATATAGGAAATTAATAAGTGTGATACAGTTATAATGCTTATTGTTCTCTTTAATTTGTATTTTAATTAGTAATGGAATGATAGTAATTAAAAAAAAAGAAATGCTAACGATATTATTCATTTGGCCGGTATAAGGATAATAAAGGAATGAGATATTCCACATGGTAACCCCGAGGTTTTGGGTTTTCCACGTGGTAACCAAAATTTTTAAAAAATCTACATAGTAACCCTGAGGTTTACCAAATTGTTCCATCATGACATTTTTGCACATAAAATGTTAGCAAAACGTTAAGAAAAATTAATTTCGAAGCTTTAAGACTGTTGTACGCTTATATATGCGACTCACCATTTTAAATGCCATTAGTCTCAACCATTTTCCCAAAAATATATACCCAAACTCTACCATCTTTGGATTTGGGGAAAAAATAATTTGGATGAAAAATGGTAGGTTTGAGGGTTATATTTTGGTGAAAAAGGTTCAAACTGATGGTATTTCGAATGGTGAGTCGCATAAATATGCATACAACTGCTTAAAGCTTCAAAATAAACGTTTGCTAACGTTTTTATGTGCAAAAAGATCATGATGAAACATTTACACAGACCTCAAAGTTACCGCGTGGATTATATAAAAGTTTTGGTTACCACGTGGAAAACCCAAAACCTCAGGGTTACCACATGAAATTTCCTTAAAGGAATTAATTATTCTGCACAATTTTAGAAGGTAACAATTAACGATAAAAAATAACTCTGGAGAAACGTTAATAATTAGCATTATGTTTTCCCAATCACTTAATAATTAATGGAAACAACTCATTAATTAATCTGTGTTTAAAAAACATTAAAGTACTAAACAATCCATAATTAATCTGGGTATAATTATCGTGTTTAATTTCCTTAAAGAAATTAATTATTTTAAAATAAATGATATATAGTTTATTCTGCACAATTTTAAAAGATAACAATTAACGATAAAAAATAACTCTGGAGAAACGTTAATAATTAGCATTATGTTTTCCCAATCACTTAATAATTAATGGAAACAACTCATTAATTAATCTGTGTTTAAAAAACATTAAAGACTTAAAGTACTAAACAATCCATAATTATAAGTATGTTAAAAGCTATACTTCTGGTTTGACATTCTTTTAAACCACAATTATCGTGTTTAATTGTATGGTTTTTATATAAGTCAATTGTGACAGATTTAAACATGATTTAACCGTTCATAGACAGTTCAGCATGCAATATAAGAATCTAACAATCATTGAAATAAGCAATTCATTAACAATATACTCCCTCCGTTCTTTTTTGTTCTTCCCGTTTAGAATATTCCATTTTTGGAGAGAGAAATTTGATTAAGACTTTTAAGACATTTATAGATGATAAAATATATCCATATGAGATCTCCTTAGATTCGTCCTAATGTATACTTTTTTATCATATAATTTTTATAATTTTTTATAATGCGTATTTAGAGATATTTAGGCTCGAAAGTTGCTTTGAAAACCGTGCAAAAAGTAAATGAGAAGAACAAAAAAGAACAGAGGGAGTAATAATTTTACAATTGAAGAACTTTATAAGATTAACGTTAATCATGGTTCTGAAATATTTTTTTTGTCCTTTTGAGATTACTCACTACAACACAATTTACTTTTAGTGGGATACGTTTAACGACATTTAATTTAAATATCGCTATTTCAAATTTCTTATAGTGTATATAGAGGATTTTGTGACATTTGTTAAACCCTTTAGCAGTGTTACGGGTCATACTTCCTATGTCCTATGAAAGAGCAAAATGACCTTAGGTCAATGAAGTCAAGAGTCAAACTATCCTTTATATTGGTCAAGGCTTACAGCTCCAGCTGAAGTCCGAGGAAGAAGACCTATTTGCAGGACGGTGGTTATTTAATCTATTCAGGTCAAAGATCCTTCCCTGAAAACCACCTACGGTCTTGGCAACCGCTCTCCATGTTGTCCCTTCTTGCAGATGTAACTTCCAGCAGTTATCTATCTAAGAATAACTGCCCAGGAAGGGTAACTCCCAGGACAGACCTACCTTAAAAGCAATCCTCGACTTCGATACTCAGGTTACGCAATCTTACACAAAAAACTCATATACATCACATATTCCCTGGTCTGACTTAAGCATCGGAGAGCCCTTCCGGGACTAGGCCCCCGGGTTAGCTTTCTTTGTGGTTGCAGGAACACCACGCGTGGCGGTCGGACTACTACCAGCCCTTATTTCAGAAGATACCTACCTCTTGAAGTCCCCTTACAAATTTGACAGTTTCTCAGCAGAAACAGTTTGGCGCCGTCTGTGGGGATAACGAGAAGTATCATCCTTCAAAACACCTGAAACTCCACCCTAACTTGAAAAAGATGGCACCCAGAAGGACAAACACCAAAGAAGCGTCAGTCGCACGCAGCACTGACACTTCCACTTCACGACCTGAGAATCGACCGGTGACGAGGCAGGATCTCGAGACTCTCGCTGACAATCTTTCCCGAACATTTGCTGAGCAGTTACGCAATGTCACTGCCCAGCAACCTTCCACGGCACCGAACAATCCTGACATAAATGCCACCCTGGCAGCCATGACACAGCAAATCCAAGATCTAAGAACCTTGTTTGCTGAACAACAAAGAGTTCCTTCCGAACAAGGCCGGAAAGAAGCCGAAGAAAATCTTGCCCATTCGCGGGTGAGAACTTCGAGACAACCAACTCTCTCCCGCAGAGATGACTCTAACTGCGCCTCCTCTAAAAGACGCACTAGTGACCTACGAACTCACCTCGACAGCCGTCGGAAAGAAAGGAGCAGTAAGGTTCAAAGCTTTTTAGATGGAAGGAGGAGAGAAAGATCTAAGGACCTTCGGGAACGACTGAATTCGGATTATGTGGCAGAATCCTCCGCACGCCCCCGCGAGAGGGAAGCGCCTATGCAGCTGAACTCCCCCCTATCAGCGGATATTCTGGCTACACCTAATCCATCCAAAATAAAGGTGCCCACCATACCTCCGTTTTCTGGCACTCAATGTCCAGAGGAACACATGATAGCCTATAAAAATGTCATGGTACTATATACAACTGACTCCTCACTATTATGCAAATTCTTCCCGATCACGCTCACAGGCCTAGCCCTGACTTGGTTTACATCACTTCCCAATGGAAGCATCCACAGTTTCGCTGAACTCGAGGCCAAGTTCCTCAATCACTTCACAGCATCAAAGAGACAAGAAAAATCTAATTTCCATTTGTTGAGCATCACCCAACAAGATGGAGAGTCCTTGTCTGCTTACCTTCAGCGATTCCACGACGGAGTGCTGGCGGTTACAGACCTGGAGGAATCGATTGCAGTCTCGGCTTTGATCAATGGCATGAGGACCCATAAACTGAAGTTCCAACTCCTGGAGAACCAAGTCAAGTCCTATGCGGAAGCCATGAGACAGGCAAGGAGTTATGTCACCACATCCGATATCTGTCAACAACTAGACCCTACCTCCAGGAAAAGAAAAAATGATAAGGCGATAGACACAAGAGACAGAACAAGACAGGATGACCATCATCAGAAAAGAGGATCCAGTAGATCTGATCGAGACAGGAAGTATCCTCCACGTGACATCAGAGATGATGGATACGAAGCCAAGTTCAATCGCAACAGAGCGGAGATTTTTTATGCCGTCAAGGATCAATTACCCCTTCCTGCTGCCGTTCCTACACCTAAGTACCGCAGAAACATGGACTTATGGTGTGAATATCATAAAGAACATGGTCATACCCTCCCCAACTGTCGGGAGCTGAAGAGAATCCTAAACAAGTATGCAGAGGAAGGGAAACTGGATCGTTTCCTCAACAAAGAGGACGATAGAAAGCAGTCTGAAAGGAAGAAACATCGACTTGATGATCGTGATCTTGAAAAGTTGGCTTCTCTGCATTCCAGAAATTCATCCGCTGCTACCGATGGCGTGATTAATATGATAGTGGGGGGCTATTCTGAGGAGTTCCCCACCATCCGATCAGCAAGAGACAGCATACACACCCTTATGAAGGGTCCTCCCAAAGAAGAACCAACATGCCCTGAAATGAAATTCAGTCAGGAGCTAAGCATTCCTCTGCAGCAACCACATTCTGATCCAGTGGTGGTCACCCTAAAAATAAGCCATATGAAAGTCCGCCGTATCCTCGTCGATACCGGAAGTTCTGCTGACTTGATAACCATGGATTGTCTTCGCCAGATGAAATATGAAGAGAAACACCTTCAACCCATGGACAAACCTCTGATTGGATTTGGAGGTGGAAGGGTCTTCCCCCTAGGCACCATTGTCCTTCCTGTCAGAATCGGTGAGAAAAACAACGGGCGCAATATAGCTGTTCGTTTCACGGTGGTAGACCTGAAATTCTCCTATAATGCCATCATGGGTCTTCCTCTCATCAACAAAGTCAAGGCAGTCATCTCTACTCATCAGTTGCTGCTACAATACGAGAAAGATGACTCTACTGTGGGAATCCTCCGAGGTGACCAGAAATCAGCAAGGGAATGTCTAGTCAATTCCCTCAAAGGGGAAGAAATACCTCGAGAATCTGGACAGAAAAGAAAGTTGGAAGATGCTGCCATCCTCTCAGTTGCAACCCCTTCTCAAAGGCCAGAACCATCCGATAAACATGAAGAAGTTGATGTCTGGGGGAAGGGAGAGATGATCAAAATTGGCACAAATCTGAGGGCTGATATCAGAGAAGAATTGTTGAAAGTCATCTCTGAATTCCGTGATGTCTTTGCCTTCGATGTGTCTGAAATGCCGGGCATTCCTAAAGATGTCATGTGTCACAAATTAGACATCAAGCCTGGCTATAAACCGGTGAAACAAAAGTTGAGGCACCAAGGTCAGGAAAGAATAGAGGCAGCCAAAGCCGAGGTCCAGAAATTGCTCAAAGCCAAATTCATAAGGGAGTGCCAATACTCTGAATGGCTCTCCAATGTGGTGTTGGTAAAGAAGTCTAACGGAAAGTGGAGGATGTGTGTTGACTTCACTGATTTAAACAAAGCATGTCCTAAGGACGACTACCCGCTTCCAAAGATAGATCGCCTAGTCGACTCTACAGCAGGGCACGCCCTCCTTAGCTTCATGGATGCAAACGCGGGATATCATCAAATCCCCCTGGCAGAAGAAGATCAACCACACACTGCCTTCATCACAAGTGCTGGAGTATATTGCTACAAAGTCATGCCCTTCGGACTTAAAAATGCAGGGGCCACGTTCCAGAGGATGGTAAACAAGGTGTTCAGTGCTCAGATTGGGAGAAACCTAGAAGTTTATGTTGATGACATGATCACCAAGAGCAAAGAGCCCAAAGATCACGCTGCAGATCTCAGGGAAACTTTTCTCACCCTCAGAAGCCACGTAATGCGCCTTAATCCTGAAAAGTGCGTTTTTGGGGTCACTGGGGGGAAGTGCCTAGGATTCTTGGTGGATGAAAGGGGTATAGAAGCAAATCCAGACAAAATCCAAGCCATCCTCAACATGCAGTCTCCCAAATCCGTCAAGGAAGTTCAAAAACTCACCGGTTGTGTTGCAGCCCTTGGAAGGTTCATGTCAAAATCCGCTGATAAATGCTCCCCATTCTTCAGAACTCTCAAGAAACAAACATTCGAATGGGGCCCAGAAGCAGAAAAAGCCTTCCAAGATCTCAAAGAATATCTGGCCAACCTTCCTAAACTGGTCTCTCCTTTGAAAGGTGAAGTATTATACCTCTACATAGCTATCTCAGAATATTCTCTTAGTGCGGTGCTGGTGGCTGAAAGAGAAGGGAAGCAATTCCCCATTTACTATATAAGCCACGCATATAGAGGATCTGAAAGCAATTACAGTGAGGTTGAGAAAGCATTGTATGCTGTTGTGATGGCCAGCCGCAAATTGAAGCCCTATTTTCAGTCTCACCAAATAAGGGTTCGTACAAGTCAGCCTATAAAGAAGATCTTAGAAGGAAGGAATCAATCAACCAGAGTAGCAGACTGGGCCAATCAACTGTCTGATTTTGGTATTGAGATCGAGCCCCGGACCGCAATCAAAGCCCAAGCTCTCGCTGATTTCATAGCTGAAGCCACAGGGTCTGAGTCTGAAAATCCCAGTCAAGAATGGAAGCTCTATGTTGATGGCTCTGCAACCAAATCATCCAGTGGTGCAGGAATAATCATAATCTCATCTGCAGGAGTAAAGCTGGAGCATTCTGTTCGCTTCCAGTTCACTGCCTCAAACAATGAAGCGGAATATGAAGCCCTGATATTTGGCATCACAATCTGCCGAAATTCAGGTGCCAAGGTAATCACAGCTTACTCTGACTCACAGCTCATTGTGGGGCAGGTGAATGGGGATTTTGACGCCAAAGATGACAGCATGAAGATGTACCTGCAGAAAGTCAAAACTTTGATCGAGCCGTTGCAATTCACCATCAGTCATATACCCAGATCTGAGAATGCCCAGGCAGATGCCTTAGCCAAACTAGCAAGCTCGGCTGATGGCCCACAGGCCCGCAACATCACATGGGAGATTCTACCCTCACCTAGCATCAATCAAAAAGTCGCTATGGTAACCCGGGACAACACTTGGATGGAACCTCTCATCCAATATTACAAACATGGCACCCTGCCAAAGGATCCTGCACAAGCCTCTCTGTTCCTGAAAAAGGTAAAATGGTTCGAGTTCTTTGAAGACAACCTATACAAGAAAAGTTACACACACCCACTGCTGAAGTGTGTAACACCAGAAGATGGGAACTATATCCTCCGAGAAATCCATGAAGGGGGATGTGGCATCCATCAGGGCACCAGGACCATCATCAATAAAGTCCTGCGGAATGGCTACTACTGGCCAACATTAAGAGAAGATGCAGAAAAACTGGTCAGAACCTGTGAAAAGTGCCAGTACTTTGCAGAAATTCCAAGAAAGCCATCAAACTATCTGTCTACCATCCAAGCAGTTCTGCCATTTGATAGATGGGGCCTAGATCTTTTGGGACCCTTTCCTCCTGCAAAAGGCCAGAGAAAGTTCATCATTGTGGCCATAGATTACTTCTCAAAGTATGTGGAGGCTGAACCTCTGAGCACCATCACTGACAAACAGGTATGTCAATTCATTTGGCGTAACATCATTACTCGATATGGCATACCTAGGGTTATAATCACTGATAATGGCCGTCAATTCATAAGCAAAAATACCCTTGATTATTGTGAGAAGTTTCAAATACAAATAAGGTTTAGCTCTGTGTCAAGACCCCAAACCAATGGTCAAGTTGAATCTGCCAATAAAACCATACTTTCTGGTATAAAGAAAAAGATAGAAGGGGCCAAAGGCTCCTGGGACGAAGAACTACCAGGTGTGCTCTGGGCTATGCGTACAACTGTGAAAGATGCCACTGGACACACACCCTTCTCACTTGTCTATGGTTCTGAGGCTGTGCTACCAGTAGAAATAGGCATCCCATCCACAAGGATTGCCTATTACTCCTATGAAGATAATGATGCTGCAAAAGAGGTTAACTTAGACCTCCTTCCTGAAACAAGAGGCAATGCACTTCTTCGATCTTTGGCACAGAAACAGAAGATGGCCAGACAGTTCAACAGGATGGTGAAACCCAAGCAATTACAACTCCATGACTATGTTCTCAGAAAAGTGGAGGCAACTGGGAAAGCAACTGATAAAGGCAAGCTGGGGGCCAATTGGGATGGCCCATTCAAGATAGTCCGAATTGTGAAACCAGGAACATTTGAACTAGAAGACGCAGAAGGCAAACTACTCAAAAGGCCATGGAACTCCGATCATCTCAAGAAGTTCTACATCTGAACAACCCCTTGCAGGGGGCCCCCATCATAACAACTATTATACTTTATAGCTGAACACTTCATTTCATGTTTCATGTTGGTTTACTGTTATTTGTTTTTGTTGGATTTGGATGTTATTATACGAACCTATGTTCACTTTTATCATGATATCATATGAACCTATGTTCACTGTTATCTAAATTGTCGTTTGCAAGAGTTTGCTCAGATTCCGAACTAGTTGTGTTGCCATGATGTTTGTGGAGGTCAGAGACTCCTATGAGTCTGACCCCCCCTGGAAAGTTTGGTGAGAACCTATGTTCTAACAAATTCCATTACTTTCATATTTTTGATGTTTGAGGAGGTCAGAGGCTCCTATGAGTCTGACCCCCCCTGGAAAGTTTGTTGAGAACCTATGTTCTAACAAACCAAGTTACTTTCATATTTTTGATGTCTTAGGAGGTCAGAGACTCCTATGAATCGGACCCCCATTGGAAAGTTTGTTGAGAACCTATGTTCTAACAAAATCCGTTACTTTCTTGTTCTTGATGTTTGTGGAGGTCAGAGACTCCTATGAGTCTGACCCCCCCCCCTTGAAAAGCTGTTAAGAACCTAAGTTCTAATAAACTAAGTCAATTTCATAATTTCTTAAGGGTCAGAGACTTCTACAAGTCCGACCCCCTGCGAAGAGTTGGATGAGAACCTAAGTTCTATCAAGATACAATGCTCACATAATATAATGTTTTGGAAGCCAGAAACTCCTATAAGTCTGACCTTTCTGTTAACTTGGATAAAAACTTTGGTTCTACCAAGTCAGATGAAGCATCCGAATCTTCATGCTAAAGACTCGGAGAATTATTCATAAAAACTTATGTTCTATCAAGTTGTTTGAGAAATCCGAATCATCACCCTGAAGAATCGGATAATTGCTTACAAGGACCTGAATTTACATGCTGAGTTCAAGCGATTCAAGGCAGATTGAAAGCAAATATAACGGCAAGCAATATATACAAAATCAAGCGAACATTAAAGAGAAATATACAATCATATTTACAAGTACAGGAGATACGGATCTCCTAAATAATGTTTACAAAATATTTCCAAAAGTGTTCAAGTTTCACCTAAAACTATTACAAAAGTGTCCGAGACACTGAAGAGAAGCTTTACTCGGCCTGCTCATTGGCCTGAGAAACGGGAGAAGGAGACCTAGGGGCCGGAGAAGGAGACAACCGTAGAAGCTCGTCCAAATCAATGGTTAGAGGCTCAGTGGCTTCCAACTCTTGGGCTAAATCTTGGACGACTTCCCTCTCCATCGTCAAGTGTCCAGCAAGATCATTACATTTATGGTCAAGTGAAGAAAAGTTTGATCTCGCCGGAGCAGATGGAGGATCAGAGTGCTTGGGCCGATAGACTGTGAAATCCATTTCAGAGGCACGCTTCTCTAATGCCGGGGGAATCTTCGAGGCCCATTGTTTCTGTTCTTCAGCGTCCCACTCCGGATCATTCAAGGCGGCAGAGCCTTTATCAAAAATGGTTGTCAAATTTTTTAAAGCCTCGCCCCTCTTGGACATGGCCAAAGCTGAAAGTTTTTCAGAGTCAACCCCCATCTCAATCGCAGCCAATCTAGTTGCCTCGGCTTCGAGAAGGATGCCGTTGTTGATCATCTCCCCAGAAAGCTTGGCCATGAATGACCCACAGTCTGAGGAAGACAGCCAATCCTTAGCAATCCGACCTCGTCGCTCCGACTTGGCCTTGTAATATTGGGCGACCTCTAAAACCTCTTCCAACTTTGCCTGCTCCTCGTAAAGCAAGTCCAGTAGATACTTGCTTCTCACAGTGACCATATCCAAAGCCTCCAGGACATTCCCAATGTCGGTACACATTTCCAGAGAAAGCTGAGAGCACTTGTCTAACTTCCCAGCAGTCTCGGTCAAAATGTCCTTCATCCGGGCCCTCCATTTCTCGGCCTGATCAAGCCTCTCAGACAGGCCCTTGCACTTCTCCAGACGGGCTTTCAGGTCCGCCTCCTTCTCATTCAGTTCGTCCACTCTGGCAGTCAGTGTCCGGATAGTTTCCCGGTCCACCTCATTCTGCTGGACTTTAGATGTCTCGAACAACATCCTTATCAGCCCCTGAAAAACAAAGAAAAATTAGAAAATGGCTAAGTGTAAAAGAGGGGCCGATACGCTCACAGTAATACATACCTCAGCCATTGCAGCTTGAGCCCTCTGCATCCGGTCTTCTGGATTCACCGAATCCATGTAGTCTAGGTCATCCTGGGTTACGAGGCAGCGGCTGGCCTTGTTGAAACGGCCAGCCAACTCAGCAGCAGACAGGTTTACAAAAGGAACACCCGGCTTGTGTGCCTTGATGTTCCTGGTGTAAACCACCTCCTCCTCAGCCAGAACCTGCTTCCCTTTCCCCTGGGAAGCCATCTTTGAAGATGAGCCTGAAGCATAGTACTTGGGCTCATTTATTTTTATGCCCGGGAAATTGGTGCTCAAAGGCACGGCATCCAGTATCGGCTCGCCCGAGCCTGAAGAAAGTTCCTCGTCAACGTCCTCAACTATGACGGGATCTTCCGGAGTAGAAGCAGCCTTAGCCTTGGAAGAGCCTCTTTTTCTCTTCTTTTTAGGCTTCTCGGCCCTGTTTGAGACTTCCTCTGGAGCAGGAATCTCCTTCCTCTTCTCTAGCAAGACCCGAGCCTCCTCGTGACTCGGCGCCTCGTCCAGCCCCGTTGTAACGGTTGTAGAATTCTACATTTTTAAGTGAAGTCAGGATAAATCGGATGAATTAGAAGACTTAAACAAAAGTTATTACAACTATGCTAACTTACCAGAGGAGGATGAGGAACAGGTGGTGGAGGAGAGGTCATTCTCAGTGCCTCAGCAAAGGCCCCAAGCGTATTAAATCCCGCCATTAATTGTCGGTATTTAAGTCCAACTTCTTCTCGTGCAACTCCTGCAAAGAAGGAAATCCCAGTTAGTATCTATCATTATGTCTCTGAAAACACAGAACAAAGGAGACCTACTTTTATTTATACGGAGGCTTATATCAAAGGCTGCAAGGAAGAGTTCCCGGTTAAGGTCAGGACACCTGGGTATCCATTTCCTTTGCACAAAAACGGGTTTTTTCCTCAGCTCTATAGCCATAGTCGCAAACCGGACTATTATTGCTTCCTCATGGTTGCAGATTGGCACATTATTATTGAAATCTTCTATCTTAGGGTCAATGTCAAAACTAGTCTTGATATCCCAACCCTGCCTACAGTAAAGATATCCGAATTTTGTCCTGAAAAACTTGTTACTGTCAGGCAAATCTCCAACTATCTTAAAACCCCTTCTATGGGACAGGGTTACCCAACCAGCACCGTTGGTCTTTGAACTGCATAACCGCGCCCTAAAAATGTGGCGGAATGCAGTCATACTTGGCTCTATCCTTAGCCCCTTACTTACTATTATAAACGCCGCTATACAACCCCAGGCGTTGGGGTAAAACTCGGCAACGGTTATGTCCAACATCTTCAAAACTTGCTTTGCAAAGGGATGCAAAGGGAACCTTAAACCCAATTCAAACGCCTTATCATATACTGCTATGCACCCTCCTGGTGGATAGCGAACTGTATCATATAGACCGGGCTTTACTACATCGTAGCCATCAATCAGGCCCCACCTCCGAGCCATACTCTTTCGGTCACTGTCCAGTATGTCCATGGTTGTTTTATCAACAAAGTAATTTAATGGTCCCCCATGTGGAATGTAAAAAGGGTGAGGGATGTTCTTGGAAGTGTCCCGGCTTGGAGAACATTCTGAAGCCGCTTTCTTCTTCGTCATATCTACATGAACCACCTCCAAAAGTTTAGGATTTATTCGCAAGTATCCAGGAACATATGCTAAAGATACTTCCCAAGGATAAGGTAAAATTGTCTCCTCTGGGTAAAAAGGTGAAACGTCAGACTCATCATCACTTGGTATTGGTTCATAATGCGGATTCACGCGAAATATTGGGCTATCATCATCCGACTCATCTGAACCAACCCCAGTCTCCTTATTCTTGGATTCCGAGTCCTTATTAAGGTCAATATTGGGAAACTCTCTACAGATGTCCTCTAAGTAAAGGGTCTCCATGACAAACAAGTTATATATGAACAGTGATGCAAAAACAAATCAAATAACAATTATTCAAGAACAGGTTGAAGATCTTCAAGAACAATTTGAAGATTTCAAGAACAATGATTGGAGATTTGATGAATTTATTGAAAATCAAATGAAAAAATCAAGAAATTTATGAGTTTGATCCAAAAATTAGAGCATACCTGGTGTGAAATGTGTTTCCAAGTATGAACTGTCAGAAAATCTTCAAAGATGTCAGAGCCTCTCTCTCTAGAAAATTTTGAAATTTTTGATTCTCTCACTAGAACACGATTTTGGAACAAAATGACAAAAAGTTAGGTGAGAATTTAATATAGCCATTAATGCACTGTTTGGGGAAACGACACCATGGTTGAAGACAAGCTTGAATCTGCATGTCTTACACCTATGTGTACTTAAGGAGTCCGAGACTTCTATAAGTCGGACCCCCCTTAGGACCTCTAAGTGTTGAGGCCCTCTTTTTGGCTAAGTACACCTATGTGTACTTAAGGAGTCCGAGACTTCTATAAGTCGGACCCCCCTTAGGACCTCTAAATGTTGAGGCCCTCTTTTTGACTAAGTACACCTATGTGTACTTAAGGAGTCCGAGACTTCTATAAGTCGGACCCCCCTTAGGACCTCTAAATGTTGAGGCCCTCTTTTTGACTAAGTACACCTATGTGTACTTAAGGAGTCCGAGACTTCTATAAGTCGGACCTCCCTTAGGACCTCTAAATGTTGAGGCCCTCTTTTTGACTAAGTACACCTATGTGTACTTAAGGAGTCCGAGACTTCTATAAGTCGGACCCCCCTTAGGACCTCTAAGTGTTGAGGCCCTCTTTTTGGCTAAGTACACCTATGTGTACTTAAGGAGTCCGAGACTTCTATAAGTCGGACTCCCCTTAGGACCTCTAAGTGTTGAGGCCCTCTTTTTGACTAAGTACACCTATGTGTACTTAAGGAGTCCGAGACTTCTATAAGTCGGACCTCCCTTAGGACCTCTAAATGTTGAGGCCCTCTTTTTGACTAAGTACACCTATGTGTACTTAAGGAGTCCGAGACTTCTATAAGTCGGACCCCCCCTTAGGACCTCTAAGTGTTGAGGCCCTCTTTTTGGCTAAGTACACCTATGTGTACTTAAGGAGTCCGAGACTTCTATAAGTCGGACCCCCCTTAGGACCTCTAAGTGTTGAGACCCTCTTTGTGGCTAAGTACACCTATGTGTACTTTAGGTGTCCGGGACTTGCTTAAGTCGGACCCCCCCAGGGCCTCAGCGAGGTCCTCTTTTGACCAAAATCCCATGATGTCCGAGACTTAATAAAGTCCGAGACTTTATGAAGTCCGAGACTTAAGAATCCGAGACATCCTCTTCATCAGCCTTTTTGTGATGTTCCGCATACAAATCAAGATTCATTCAAGGCAGGCCATCATCTTACTTCGTATGCGGGAGGCCAATGTTACGGGTCATACTTCCTATGTCCTATGAAAGAGCAAAATGACCTTAGGTCAATGAAGTCAAGAGTCAAACTATCCTTTATATTGGTCAAGGCTTACAGCTCCAGCTGAAGTCCGAGGAAGAAGACCTATTTGCAGGACGGTGGTTATTTAATCTATTCAGGTCAAAGATCCTTCCCTGAAAACCACCTACGGTCTTGGCAACCGCTCTCCATGTTGTCCCTTCTTGCAGATGTAACTTCCAGCAGTTATCTATCTAAGAATAACTGCCCAGGAAGGGTAACTCCCAGGACAGACCTACCTTAAAAGCAATCCTCGACTTCGATACTCAGGTTACGCAATCTTACACAAAAAACTCATATACATCACATATTCCCTGGTCTGACTTAAGCATCGGAGAGCCCTTCCGGGACTAGGCCCCCGGGTTAGCTTTCTTTGTGGTTGCAGGAACACCACGCGTGGCGGTCGGACTACTACCAGCCCTTATTTCAGAAGATACCTACCTCTTGAAGTCCCCTTACAAATTTGACAGTTTCTCAGCAGAAACAAGCAGCATATTAAAAAGTCACACTAAATCTTTTAGCGACATAGGATCCAGTGACATTTCTCACAAATGCCACTATAGACTATAGTAACAATTAAATAAGCCACTAAAGACCAAATTAAGTGTCGCTAAATCACTTTATAGTGGAACTTAAAATAAAAACCAATAATTATTATACTAAAAATATGAATTAGTAGCATTTTTTTAATGTCATTAAATTTAATGTCGTAAAAAGTTAAATTAGTTGAAGTGTCTATTTTGGTGACTAAATAATGTATTACGTGTGTAGACATGCAATAGTAGAAGAACTAGCAAGACTAGGAAGTCGTGTTCATACGTGTGCTCGGAACCAAGAGGAACTTGATGGATGTTTGCTTCATTGGAAAGCTAAAGGTTTTCAAGTTAGTGGGTCCATTTGTGACGCTACTTCTCGACCCCAAAGAGAGAGCCTAATGAAGACCGTCGATTCTATCTTTGATGGAAGATTAGATATACTTGTAAGTCCATCTCTCACTCATTTTGGAATTAATACTACCTCCTATTCAACTCATTAGTTCCATTTGGTTTTTTCACACTTGCCGAGACAACATTTTAACCCTTAATATCTCTAATTGTTTTTAATTAAAAATTATAAAAAGTAGATATTAATAATCTTTATATTAAGACGAATCAAACAAGATCCCACATGACTATATTTTAACATATAGATTAAGAATAAATTACAAATTAAGAGTGATAAGTGAATAGTGAAAAAAAAAATCAATGGGATTAATGGGTAGAATAGGAGGGAGTATTAAATTATTCCCTTCATTTTTAAAATTATTTTAAACAAAAAATATTCACTCTAATTAAGAAAAATATAAATTTTTTAGAAAAATACCACAATATTAATCAAAAAACCATATGGCTAAAAATATTTTAATAAAGTTAGAGGAAAATACGTGGCAACCATAAGTAGTACAAAAAAATATTAAAATGAAGTTAGTGGAAAATATATGAGGATGTATCATAAGCATTAATAAAATATTAAAATAAAGATAAATAAAGTTATTTATGTCTAAATTTATATAAATAAAGTTTTAAAAAAAATTTGTGAGTTTTTTTTTTGTTTTCCTCGTTATTCAAACTTTGAGCAAAAAAAACTCCTCTTGTGGAGTATTTCCCCATCATTGGGAATAATCGTTAAGGGAATAATAAATGGAATGGTCTTAAAAGGGTAAATGGTAACAATTGACTTAAGCTGATGGTTGACGTTTTAAGTTATTTTATATATAGGCGCTAATATTCCATCTTAATGAAGGGTGAATGAGATTCAAATAACTTTTGATACTACGTCAAGAAACCAACTCATTAAGTCAACCTAAAGAACTCTAAATATATATTGATATTCGCTCAAACGACGATTCAAATAAAGAAATATTGCATAGTTTTATTAACAATGAATGTATAATTTTGAATTATAGGTTAATAATGTTGGTGGTTCGATCTATAAAGATACATGTGATTACACAGAGGATGATTTCTCACATGTAATGTCATATTGCTTTGAGTCGGCTTACCATCTCTCACAACTTGGGTATCCAATGTTAAAGAAGTCAAGAGCAGGCAATATTATTTTCATTTCATCAATTGCAAGTTTCTTTGCTGTTAATGCTGGTTCCATTTATGGATCGGCTAAAGGTACGTGTATATATACCTCTATATATTACCCTCATCATCACTATCATATCCGGTGTTTCCGCCCAAAGAATACTATAGTCAGTATTAGAGTATATAATATATAATATATCATGGGACTTCAACCATCAGCTTAAGCTTTTGGTTGAGTTGGTTCTTTGACATTGTATTAGAAGCCAACGTGACAAGAAGTCACGGGTTCGAATCTCAACCACCCCTTAATTAAAAGTGGAATATTCAGCGTCAGGTATGAGAAGGGTTTGTATCGCATCTACACTTCCATCCCAAAGAGCTCTAATGTAATGTTAGAGTATATAACATATCATGGGGTTCAACCATCAGTTTAAGATTTTGGTTGAGTCGGTTCCTTGACAGTCAGGATCTAGGGAGAGAAAGATTGCGACAATTTCATACCCATAAAGAAGGATGCAGCTAAGAGTCCTCCAACTCGAAATTAGTACTCAAACTGATAGGTCCCTACATCGTAGAGTAGTGAGTGAAAAAGAAACTACCAGCTTGCATCTCACGATACAAACTAAGTACTAAAACATAAAAAATTGAATAAAAAACATGTAAATAAATAACAGTTATTAATAAAAACGAATAAATAAAGATATGTAAAAGGCAAGGGAGAAAAACGAGTGATTCTAAAGTGGTTGACTTGATATTATCTAATTCATTTGATTAAATAAATAAAATATTGACAGGGGCAATGAATCAACTAGCCAAAATTCTAGCATGTGAATGGGCCAAGGACAATATTAGGAGTAATGTGGTTGCTCCGGGTTTCATCAAGACTCCAATGGCCGAAGAGGTAATTATACTTCTAATATCATCATGTTATAGTAGCGTTAATGTTAATTGTTAGAGTAAATAAAATATTTTAGAGTCTAAAACATAAATTAAAAATATAAATATAAGTATCATAATAATGAGCATTTTCAATACTAAATGATAAATTAATTAATGCATTAATCATAGGTTTTATTAATACAATTTCTATTTGATTAATTTTGCATGTGTAAATAATTTTTTGTAATTAATATATTTTGACAGTTTTTCACAAACAAGAAGTTCGTTGAGGGTATCGAATCTCGAACGGCACTTGGACGTGTGGGAGAATCCCAAGAAGTGTCATCAATAGTGGCATTTCTTTGTATGCCAGCATCATCTTATATAACTGGCCAAACTATTTATGTTGATGGAGGAATGAGTGTCTATGGTTTCTTACCTAGTTTTTCCATAGATTAAGTCTATTATATATAAGTAAATACTTTTGTTTCTTTGAATTTGCTTCATATATAACTAAAAAAACTCTGACAAAAAGTAGTCAAAAGGATAAATTCAAAGAAATAAAATAGTGCTTGTGTTTCGGTCATTTGTAAACTTGTAATTGCATTTGATTTCATTTGTGCACAATAAGAGATCTTTACTTGTAAAGTAAGGATTTTTGTATTCAATATTGTATTGCATGGTTGTTAAAATCGCGATTCTGATCTACGATTCTACGATTTTACGATCCAAAAACAAGCGAGCGATTTGAATCGCAGGTAGAATCTTAAAGTTGTAGAATCTTACGATTCTAGTTGGAATAAAATTTTTAGAGGTAGAATCATAACACGATTCTACGATTCTACGATTTAACGATCCGATTCTACTAATTAAAATGAATTATTTTTAATTTTTCTTATATACCATCTTTTACTAATCTCTTTCACATATGCACATAAATTTCATATTTTCCATCATGAAAACTTTTAAAGAACAAATTTCTTAATCGGTATGAAGATTTTAAACTAATTATTAAAAAGTTTTTATTATGTTCTTAAAAATAAAGTCAAAGAAAATTTAATTCATTTATTTAAACTTTTAAATTTGACAATAATGATAAGAAACTAGATATTTTATATATATTTAAGTTTATTTGTAGAATCGTACGATTCTACGATTCAATTCTACCGATTCGATTCTACCTATCAAAACGATTTTAAATAGAATCACGATTTTAACAACTTTGTTGTATTGGTCCTCATTTTATTCTTAAGAATTATAATTTATAATATTGATCTTTTTAAGTGGAAGAATTGTAATAATCCTTGTGTTAAGAAATAAGAATGTTCTATTTTCTTTAATTACATATGTCTAGCTATTTTTTTTTTTTTTTTTGGGTATTGGTGGTACCTATAGCTACTACCTACAAGCCCTTCAATGAACACTTGGTAAATCAGTCGAAAGCTGACCCACTAAGGATCACGAGGTGTCATGGCATAGATTTTGCTCATGTTTAGTTTGGTAAATTAGTTACGTACGTCCAATATTTTTTTATCGGTGAAACCTATAATCACTAACTCTAGGTTTTTAGGGCCCTAAACGAAATATTAATTAGGGACTTAACTCCGATCAATTATTTGTAAGATGTAAATTCAAATTAATTATTACTGGCCTCTAATAAGCGCAAAGAACTCACTAAATTACCTAAAATTTGACTAATTTGAAAGTTAGTTTAATATTTATAATACCTATTTAAAATTGAATACAATTATACCAAAGTAAATTTCAATTCAAGTATTAGTTTTATTATATAGAAAATTTAATAGAATTAATTAAAGGTTAAAGTGAGTTCAACAACCTTTTTCTACATTAATTTTGTGTTTTATGATAAAAGCTACCCCCTCCGTTCCATTTGACTAGTCCCATTTGACTAGTCACGACTCACGAATTTTAAAGTAGTAGTGGGGTCCATTTAAAAGGTGATAGTTGAGTATTTTAATTGATTAAATTACTTGTAAAGGTGGTAGTGGAGTATTGAAAATTAGAAAAGTGGAGGTATTTAGGTAAAAAAAGGATAGCCAAAAAAGAAAATGAGACAAGTAGTATAAAATTGCCAAAAAAGGAAATGGGACAAGTAAACTGGAACGGAGAGAGTATACTATAATTATCCATATAAGTATGACAACCAAAAGTATAAGTATATAATTATTGTCAAAAATCTTATTAAATCCTACTTAAAACTTGAAATATCACCAACTTAAGATTTCTCCAAAGTATATTAAATTGTAGATGCACATGGTTCTTTAAAATTGGGTTTGATATCTTTAATTTGTAGTATTATAAACTATGTTATAAACCTATAATTTGCACGGATCATTGCATTAATCGGGTTGTGTTCATGGGGAAACAAGGTTATGCATATTTATACTTACGTATTTGTTAGATAAAAAGGGTTGTTGAGTGCATTAACATAAAGATATATGTAACAATAGATAAGGGGCTAACAAAAAATGACAAAAGAGGTAGCTGATAACTTATTTATGATGACTTTTCGATGGCGACACGCTAGCGTTTAAGGGTAAATAAAGAGTAGTGAATCACACTAAGAGGAGGAATCTGATCCTTGATCGGGCTTGGGATTGCCTCCAAGCTCTTCTCTATCCTCACTCCCGTGAGTGAAGATGAAGGGCTTGGGCTACAAATTGTCTGCCTTTTGCTCTTCCTTCCCTACTCTCGTAGATGAAGGATGAAGCCTTTAAATGAGGGAGTGGGTGCAAGGTTCAATCCTCATTGATCACTCACAGAGTCATAGTCACCTGATTCTATCCATTAATCAAAGACTAAATTTCTCAAATTGAACTCTCGTTGGTATATGAGAAGCAGCCATGACAATCCTTGATCAATGGGCAAAATAACCCCTTATTTAAGCATTTAATCAAACCAAAATCAACTGGAGTTTCATCATCATCAAGCCATCAAAAGGGTTGAATTAACCACAACCCTAGAAAACTACTCACGTCTCACTACTTATTCTATTGCTTAAAAACATCTTAATGGATAATATAACAAGATATTCAATAATCAACAAACACAAAAATCTTACGTGAGAAACCTGCAAAGACTTGAGCATACATGCTACCCCCGAAGATGGTGTAAATCCAACAAAACATAAATTTGAATGAAATCGAGATCAAATAAGCCATAATGAGCTATACGGCAAGGGAAATTAAAGGTATATTAGTGAGCTCACTTGGATGGTTAAAACTAGGAACCAAAATTTGAGAGAGAGGCTAGAGCTTGCACTCATCTCTAAAAGAAGAGTATATTAGATAAAGATAATTTAGACATGTGCAAAGAAAGTCCACCGATGCGTCAATGGCAGGGGGGTAAACCATCACTGTTGATGGAAAAAGAAGTCACAGTAATCCTAAAAAAATGTGAGAGGAACAAATAAGCAATGACTTGAGTGATTTGCACCTAGGGATGGTCACAGGTCACGGACCCTGTTGGACCCGCCCTAGACCCTTCTCTTTTTAAGGGTCTTGGTCTTATTTTTTGAGACCCTTCGGATCTAGGTCGAATCTGGATCTAAAAAATAATTGGCGGGTCCATGTCCGAAATTTGAATCCTGGACCCGCCCCTTGGACCCTTATAAATATTAAATTGTTCATTTCTATTTGTCTTCTACGTATGAATTCGGCTTCCAACACTTATTTTCTTTTCATATAATCATAATATATATGCTACTTGCTAAGTGTTAACCCAATTACCGTTATTTCATGGACTCGAACTAGTGTTTATAATAGAATTTAAGCGTAGATGGATGATGCTATACGACTTTAGAAATTAGATTGGCATTAAATATTTGTAAAATACGATAATAACTCTCTTACAAATATACGAAAAATATATTGACTTACAAATGGTTCAAATTTGACAAATCAAAGAGACTTTTTTTTTTAGACCCAATAAGGACCCATTAAGGACCCTAAACCCATTAGATTCGGAGGGTCTGGGTCTGGGTCTGAAAATCTTGGACCCTTAGGGTCCGGATCCGGGTCTAGATCTCAAAAAATTAAAAGAGTCCGGATCAGGACCTGATTGGTCCCACTTCAAACCCGCCTCATAACCATCCCTATTTGCACCTCTATCTAGGAGGATTTTAACAAAGAATATAATTAGTTGGAGACATCGTAGTTATTTGCTAGCCTTTGGATAATATTCACATACACCTACGCCTAAACGTACCTATGCTTTGTCTTTTTATCTTACCTTTATATTTCTTTTGTCATGCATGTTATTAGTCTTAATTTTTATCTTGTCTTGCCTTATTGTGTTCTTATCTTGTCATGCTTTGCTTTGCTAGTATCTCTCGAGCCAAGAGACTATTTGGTTGTATTCTTTTTTATGGTTATGGTTTGCCGAATACACTAGGTATTATAATGATGGTGAAAATGTATGTTAGAAAAATATTATATGCTATGTTAACTCTAAATTCATGTAGTATTATATGCTATGTTAAATTCAAAATTTTTTCTATATTAATTTTTTTTTTGTCGTTATAGTAGTGACTTCTGTATGAGATAAATATTATGTGCGAATGAGAGTTGCAAGTCCAAATTTTATCTATCCACACCTATAGTCTGGTCGTTATATTTGGACCGTTACATTTGGTCTAAAAAATATTCTATGATTAGAAATTATAATTAAATGTACACAATTTTAGAACTGTTTGTTAAATAATTGTGAATAAGATTGAACAAAATTTGGTTTAAACATCAAATTAAATTGAACTAAATCGTATTTAGTATTTGGTTCGCGTACGGTCTAAATTATCTGACTCGTTTTTTTGAAAAAATTTTGGTTTTCGATTTGATTAGTTTTTTTTTTTTTTAAAAAAAAGTTTCAGACTAGTTCAAACCGCAAACCATACTTAAATATGAAATTCATAGTTTTTTTAAAATAAAGTAATAGGTCGCTACCTAGATATTTCGAGATGTAGTTATTTTCTTTTGTAATATATGTACATGAATGATATTGATGTAATCAACTAATTACAAATTACAATATTTGGTAATTGTAGGTGCGAAATATTTGCATAAACATACATATTAATAAAAAAATATAAAAATAAAAACCATAGACCAAACTAGATCAAACAGTTGTACAACAGTTTGGTCCGATCCAGTCTGGTGATTTATATGGTGTGGTCCTGGGTAGTAGACCAAAATGTTGGTTTGGTCTGATTTTAGTGTCAGACCAGATTGTATGCACCCCTAATTGCGGACAATCAAAATATAACAGAGATTTACATTGTTCTTTTAATTAATAAAACTATTTATTCTTTTATAAGAAAAACATTATTTTTTGGATGAAAAAAATTCAATAATGATATCTAATTTGAAACTCCGATCAAATTCGAACAAAATCGGAAATTAACATGCATAAATTAAAGAGAAAATTATATAAAACTACCTTATATATACCCTCTTTTTTAAAAAAACTACCTTATATAAAAAAATTTGCAAAAAACTACCTTATGTAATACTTTTTTTTCAAAACACTACCTTCTTATGTTTTCGTTATTAGTTGACCGGCAGAATTGACGTTGACCATCCAACCTCCTAGTCATGCCCCAAGCACGTGGTCAATTAAAACTCATCCCCCCTCTTCAATTACTCCCTTTTGTTGACGTCAATTCTGCCGACTAACGAAAAACATAAGAAGGTAGTATTTTGAAAAAAAAGTATTATATAAGGTAGTTTTTTGCAAAATTTTTTACATAAGCCCGTCATGTAGTATTATATGTTATGTTGAATTCAAAAAAATTTCTACAATAATTTTACTTTTCTTAGCTTGTTCGTTCTCCGTGTGCATAAGCTCTTAGTCTTTAAATTGTTAGTCAATTTAGATGAGAACTTGAAAAGACCCATAAACTTGAATTGAATTTCCAATTCTATATAAACTTGAAAAAATATTATCAGAAAATATATTTTTTTACACTATCTAGCTTGTTATTTTTGACCCTATTTCATTTTTATTAGATAATAAACAACAAATGTTGAATAGCAGTATATCAAATATATACTACCTCTTATTCAGCCTAAATGTCCCACTTAATTTTTTTGGCACTATTTACTCATCTATCTTATTGTATTTTACTCTTATATCGATAAGTTAAAACATAGTTATATGAGATCTTGTTTGATTCGTCTCTCAATACACCGATTATTAATATCAAATTTTTATAATTTTTAATTATGAATAATTTGAGATATTAAGAGTTAAAATGTTGTCTCGACAAGTGTGAAAAACTAAATGCGACATTTAAGCCGGATAGGAGGGAGTATTTTTTTGGGTTAAGCGTTTGAAAGCTGTTTTTTTTGGCGTTATAGTAGTCAACTAGTTCTATACTTCTATATGAGATAAATATTACTCCCTCCGGTCCAGTTTACTTGTCCCATTTGACTTTTGGCACTATTTACTCATCACTCTTAATTTGTATTTTACTCTTAATCTATAAGTTAAAACATAGTCATGTGGGATCTTGTTTGATTCGTCTCAATACAAGGATTATTGATATCAATTTTTTATAATTTTTGATTAAGAATAATTAGAGATATTAAGGGTTAAAATATTGCCTCGGCATGTGTGAAAAATCAAATGGAACTAATAAACTGGATCGGAGGGAGTATGTGCGAATGAGAGTTGTGAGTCCAAATTTAATCTATCCACACCTGTACTCTGGACGCAATTTTGGAACTCTGTTAAATAATTGTGGATAGAACTGATAACAAAATTTGGTCTAAATTAAATTGTTTTTAAGTATTTGGTTTGGTCTCGCTTTAAATGGTCTTTCTCCTTTTTTTTTTGGTAAAATTTTGGTTTGATTTAATCCTAGTTTTTTAATTTTTTTGGACTAGTCCAGACTGCAACCATGGTGTGATTGAAAATCGTAGTTTTCTTAAAATAAATTTATAGGTCGTTACTTAGATATTTTGAGATATAGTTATTTTCGTTAGTAATATATACTTGAATGATATTGATGTAATCAACTAATTACAAATTACAATATTTGGTGATTGGAGGTGCGAAATATTTGCGTAAACATACATATTAATATGAAAAGAATATGAAATAAAAAAACCATAGACCAGACTGGATCAGACCATTGTACAATTTTGGTTTGGTCTGATATTAGACCAGATCAAACCAAATCGTGGACAATCAAAATACAACAGAGATTTAAATTGTTCTTCTTATTAATAAAAATATATATATTCTTCTCTAAAAAGAAAATTTATTTTTTTGGAAAAATTCAATAAGTATCTCGTCATACCGACCAAATTCGAACAAAATCGAAAATGAATCTGCGTAAATTAAATAATCTAGCCAAAAATAATCTGAGTCGAAAATATCTGGTCTAAATTGCGTCTTACCATCAAATTTGGCATATTTAGATACAAGCGTGATCATTTTTTACTTTTGAATTAACGAGTTATTCGATCTCCGTGGAAATAAAATTTTATTTTTTTGACTATCAGATAAGCTAGGAAATTATATAAAAAACAAATTTAAAATCTTATCCGAAAAAATAATAATTACTCTAACTAAGATAAAGCCATAATAAAACTATTCTTATTAACAAGTATTTTTTTTCCGTTCCTTAATACTTGTTATTGATAGTGCGATATTTTTCCACACAACATATTACATTCAGTAGCAAGTATTATAGAGCAGAGAAATATCACATTTTAATAAGAACGTACGAAAGGCATGATGTCACATTCAATAAAAGCTACGTCAAGAAACCTCGTATGGACTACTGACTTGGTCCATATATAATACCATTATTTATTATACTATTTGTTTTACTTAACAAATTTTCAAAATTCTATATAAATAATCTCAGTCAAGAACGAATCTAGGAAAACGTAGTCCAACATAGAAGTGTTTATTATATTCCTTCTGTCTTGCTAACTTTGTACATTATTTTTATTTAATTTGTTTTATTAATTTTATATTTTTTAATTATTTTACTTTTTAATTTCATTTACAAATTTATTATCTATCTGAAATTTAACCATTATATTATTATTTATTATTTTTTGTGTAATTCACTAAATTTTTCTTTCCACTAAAGTTTATTCATATTGAAATACGTATGAAAGAAAAACAACAGAAAAAGTAATTAATAGACAAACATAAGATATTTATGAAATCCAATTTAGACTTTGCAAGACAATAGTCAATAGGTGCGTTTCGATCAATTTGTTGTATTTTATTGTTTCCTTCAGCTAAAATTAGTTTCTATATATTTTGTTTTTTAAATATTTTAAGTATTTGGCACGATTCAACTTTTGATTGGGTCATACTATTTTTACATTTTGTTTCAGTACAATTTGTTTCGATATTATTAACAGTTGATTCTTAATTTGTTTACTTTATCGCCTTTGGTACGATATTATTGATAGTTATCAGAATTTTTTACAATATTTATGGGCATCAATGAATTAAACTGTGAATTAAACGTAAATGTGTGAATTAAATGTTAAAATGGTGAATTAAATGTTAAAATAGTGAATTAAACAAAAATTGATGCTACCATGTGAAAAAAATTACAAAATGATTAATTTAACGGAATGTAACAAGAACTTAACGGAAAATGCTACAACCATTAATTTATGCATAAAATGTATGCTTCCATGTGAAATTTTCTTAAAAAAATACTACCACTAGCATTTCATAAAAACTCAATACTACGATGTGGAATTTCCTTAATATAAATAACATCTTTTCCAATATAGTATCCTGAGATACATTTAGCGTTAATATATAAAAAAGATTCACTCCTACAATATTTAATAGTAGTATTCACATTCTTTCTCATTTGGTGTGGGGTATTGTTTTAGCTTGATATTTAAATTCATACTCCCTCCAATTCAGTTCAGTTGTCCCATTTGGGATTGGCACGGATATTAAGAGTGAGTGGTAGTTGGGTATTTTAATTGATTAAATAATTGTAAAGATAGTAGTTGGGTATTTTAATTGATTAAATTAATTGTAAAGGTGGTAGTTGGGTATTGGGAATTGTAAAAGTGGGGTTTTAATTTGATTAAATTAATTGTAAAGGTGGTAGTGGGGTATTGGGAATTGGAAAAGTGAGGGTATTTAGGTAAAAAAAGATGTACCAAAATAGAAATGGGACAATTGATGTGAGTTGTCCCAATAAGGAAATGGGACAACTGAACTGAATTGGAGGGAGTATTTAGCATCATTCACATTTCAATCAAAGAAATGTCAAAGTCTTTGATATAAGAATATAGAAAGTAAAATCAATCTATTATTGACTCAATTATTCAATTTATTTTCACGTACTAATATTAAAATTAATTAAACAAGAATTATATATATGTTGTTCAGTATTTATTGTAAATAATATTATAATAATATGGTCAATATTACTAGGTATTATTAAAAGAATGGATATTTTCAATTATATTACCCTTCTGATATGACTGTTTCGTTTATTTACAGCCTCCTATAACAAATAATAAAAAGACCACTAAAAACTTAAGATGCCCGTAATGAATAAAAACAATTTCCTTTTGGTTTTTAATGCTAAAAAATAAAAATTATATCTAAATTTAAACCAGCTACATAGTTGCAAGATTGCAACATTTTTATTTTAAGTAATATTTATGTTACTCCCTTTATTCCTTTTTGATATTCCTATTTGGGTTTTTCATCAATATTAAGAAAATTGGAATCTTTGGTGGTAGTGGGTATTATTTTAATTATATAGTAGTGGGAAGTAAAGATTGTATTGGAAGTATGAGAGAAAAAATAATTAAATAATAGTGTAATGTAATAATTGTATTAAAAATATGAGAGAGAAAATAATTAAATAGTAGTGAGAAGTAAGAAAAGTGGTGTTTTAAGGGGTAAAAGTGGGATGAAAACTTTTTAAAAATGAAAAGTATTCAAAAGTGGAAAAACTTATGAAACTACACGTTTTAATTAGTAAGGTGGAAAAACAAAAAGGAACGAAGAAAGTACTTTTTTAATTCTTATACACAATTTTTTTATCAGATTTAATCTTATCCGTACAATTTTAATATCTATGGCACCATTTTCATAACATGTGTTGGGGCAATATGCGTGGACCAAAGGGACCGAGTGGTAACATTTATTTGTTAGATGTTTATTTTATTTTAATATAAAAATGTAAATTTAGGGGTCAAAAATCTATTTGCACAAAAAATAAGAAGTCAATAACATACAAACCCAAACATATTATAAATAGCCATTCGTTTGATCTCTAGTAGAATACCAATAATCACATATTCTCCTATTTCTCCTATTAATAGAAAGAGAGAGTTTTTATTAAATTTTTTGAGTTAAAGAAAAAGAAAAAATGGCCAATAATCAAAATCAAAATGGTTACAAAAATGATGATCAACGTTGGTCACTCCAAGGGACAAATGCCCTTGTTACCGGTGGTACCAAAGGAATTGGGTATAAAAATTTTCTATTTCATATGCATTATTTTTTTCATAATACGCTATTTATCTCTTTAAATTTTTTTAAATGAAAAAAATGTTTTCATAAATCAAATATAGGAAATTAATAAGTGTGATAAAGTTATGCTTACTATTTTCTTTTGTATTTTAATTAGTAAATACAGTAAAGAGTCATTTAGTATAGAATATGTACATGTAATGGAATAATAATAATTAAAAAAAGAAATGCTAAATACTATTTATTTGGACAGTATGAGGATAATAAAGGAATTACTTATTTTAAAGCAAATGATAATTTATTCTTTCCAATTTTAAAAGGTAACAAAAATGAAAACAACTCATTAATTCTGTTTTTTAACAAAAACATTAAAGTACCAAACATCTCATAATTATAAATATGTTGAAAGCTAGTTTGGTTTGACATTTTTTAAAACCACAACTATGATGTTTAAATATATGGTTTTTAACTAAGTCGTAACAGATTTAAACACGATGGACAATTAAACATGCAATATAACTATCTAACTATCATTAAAATTAGAAATTCATAAATAAATATAATTTAATTATTAAAGAAGTTTATAAGATTAACGTTAATTATGGTTCTAAAGTATTTTTTTGTCCTTTTTATATTACTACTAGTATTTATTATTTAATAGTGAGTTGTTATAAATACTTATACTTCCTCCGTTCTTTTTTACTTGCAACACTGTTGACTTCGGTACTATTCATAAGGTAAATTGACTTTTATATTGTCAGTAATCTAAAAGTTAAAACATAGTTATATGAGATCTTGTTTGAATCGTCTTGATTCAAAGTTTATTAATTTTGAGTTTTTATAATTTTTCGATATATATAATTAGAGATATTAATGATTCAATTCGTACATTGGGAAGTGTGAAAAAGCAAATGTTGCAACTAATATGGAACGGAGGAAGTATTATATTGTTGACCAAATAATGTATTACGTGTGCAGACATGCAATAGTAGAAGAACTAGCAAGACTAGGAAGTCGTGTTCATACGTGTGCTCGGAACCAAGAGGAACTTGATGGATGTTTGCTTCATTGGAAAGCTAAAGGTTTTCAAGTTAGTGGGTCCATTTGTGACGCTACTTCTCGACCCCAAAGAGAGAGCCTAATGAAGACCGTCGATTCTATCTTTGATGGAAGATTAGATATACTTGTAAGTCCATGATCTCATTCACTCATTTTGGTATTAATGTGAAATTATTCCCTTCATTTTTTAAATTTGTTTTAAACAAAAAATATTCACTCTAATTAAGAAAAATATAAATTTTTTAGAAAAATACCACATTATTAAAATACCATATGATTAAAAAAATATGTAAATATAGTTATAGGAAAACACGTGACAACCATAAATAGTACAAAAAATTATTAAAAATGAAGTTAGTGAAAAATATGTGAGGATGTATCATAAGCATTAGTAAAATATTAAAATGAAGATAAATAAATTTATTTATGTCCTAAATTTATATAAATAAAGTTTTAAAAAAAATTTGTGACTTTTTTGGTTTTCCTCGTTATTCAAATTTTGAGCAAATAAAACTTCACTTAACAATGTTTACCAATAATTGACTTAAGCTGATGATTGACGTCTTAAATTATTTTATATATAGGCGCTAATATTCCTTCTTAATGAAGGGTGAATGAGATTCAAATAACTTTTGATACTACGTCAAAAAACCAACTCATTAAGTCAACCTAACGAACTCTAAATATATATATTGATATTCGCTCAAACAACGATTCAAATAAAGAAATATTGCAAAGTTTTATTAACAATGAATGTATAATTTGAATTATAGGTTAATAATGTTGGTGGTTCGATCTACAAAGATACATGTGATTACACAGAGGATGATTTCTCACATGTAATGTCATATTGCTTTGAGTCTGCTTACCATCTCTCACAACTTGGGTATCCAATGTTGAAAAACTCAAGAGCAGGCAACATCATTTTTATTTCATCAATTGCAAGTTTCTTTGCTGTTAATGCTGGTTCCATTTATGGATCGGCTAAAGGTACGTGTATATATACCTCTATATATAACCCTCATCATCATTATCATACCCGGTGTTTCCGCTTATAGAATACTATAGTCAGTATTAGAGTATATAATATATAATATATCATGGGACTTCAACCATCAGCTTAAGCTTTTGGTTGAGTTGGTTCTTTGACATTGTATTAGAAGCCAACGTGACAAGAAGTCACGGGTTCGAATCTCAACCACCCCTTAATTAAAAGTGGAATATTCAGCGTCAGGTATGAGAAGGGTCTGTATCGCATCTACACTTCCATCCCAAAGGGCTCTAATGTAATGTTAGAGTATATAACATATCATGGGATTCAACCATCAGTTTAAGATTTTGGTTGAGTCGGTTCCTTGACAGTCAGGATCTAGGGAGAGAAAGATTGCGACAATCCATACCCATAAAGAAGGATGCAGCTAAGAGTCCTCCAACTCGAAATTAGTACTCAAACTGATAGGTTCCTACATCGTAGAGTAGTGAGTGAAAAAGAAACTACTAGCTTGCATCTCACGATACAAACTAAGTACTAAAACATACAAAATTGAATAAAAAACATGTAAATAAATAACAGTAATTAGATAAAAACGAGTAAATAAAGATATGTAAAAGGCAAGGGAGAAAAACGAGTGATTCTAAAGTGGTTGACTTGATATTATCTAATTCATTTGATTAAATAAATAAAATATTGACAGGGGCAATGAATCAACTAGCCAAAATTCTAGCATGTGAATGGGCCAAAGACAATATTAGGAGTAATGTTGTGGCTCCAGGTTTCATTAAGACTCCAATGGCCGAAGAGGTAATTATCTAATTCATTTATCAACTTCATTTTCTTACTTTGATTTTTTTTACTCCCTTAAATATTTACACCCAATACAAGCATGCCCTTGAAATAAAAAAGATATTTTAGAGTCTAAAACATAACTTAAAAATATTTTAGATATAAGAACATAAGAATGCGCATTTTCAATAATTAATGATAAATTAATTAACGCATTAATAATAGGTTTTATTAATACAATCAAAATTTCTATTTGATTAATTTTGCATGTGAAAATAATTTTGTGTAATATAATATATTTTGACAGTTTTTCACAAACAAGAAGTTCGTTGAGGGTATCGAATCTCGAACGGCACTTGGACGTGTGGGAGAATCCCAAGAAGTGTCATCAATAGTGGCATTTCTTTGTATGCCAGCATCATCTTATATAACTGGTCAAACTATTTTTGTTGATGGAGGAATGAGTGTTTATGGTTTCTTACCTAGCTTTTCCATAGATTAAGTCTAATATACAGAAGTACATACTTTTGTTTCTTTGAATTTGCTTTATATATAACTGAACAAACTCTGACAAAAAGTAGTCAAAAGGATAAATTCAAAGAAATAAAATAGTACTTGTGTTTCAGTCATTTGTAAACTTCTAATTGCATTTGATTTCATTTGTGCACAATAAGAGATCTTTACTTGTAAAGTAAGGATTTTTGTATTCAATATTGTATTGGTCCTCATTTTATTCTTAAGAATTATAATTTATAATATTGATCTTTTTAAGTGGAAGAATTGTAATAATCCTTGTGTTAAGAAATAAGAATGTTCTATTTTCTTTAATTACATATGTCTAGCTATTTTTTTTTTTTTTTTGGGTATTGGTGGTACCTATAGCTACTACCTACAAGCCCTTCAATGAACACTTGGTAAATCAGTCGAAAGCTGACCCACTTAGGATCACGAGGTGAGGTGTCATGGCATCAGTGGCGGACCCAGGAATTTCAAACTGGGGGTACAAAACACGAACGTCATACAGTGGCGGACCCAGGAATTCCAAACGAGGTCTTGCCATCGAATCTCACCTAGCCCTCCCCTCCCATCAACCTACCCCATATTAAAAATAAAAATAAAAATAAAAATAAAAATACTTGCGCTGGGCATTCATGTGACACTTGAAGGAATGAACCCTAATCAACTCAAAGTCTCTAGCATCACAAACGATGGGCGAAAATTTTTTCAAATATTCTGACCAACTCATGCAAGTCAATTGTGAAAAATTCAAAGATAATGTTGTCATCTAAAGATTTTTTAAATAAAAATAGAAAAATAGAAAAAACGGGTCGCGGTATAGAACAATTATTTGTATCTTTTTATGAATAATTGGTTTTTAGTATTGTTGATTTGTTGTACATCAGTTCATATTTGTTGTAAAAACAATAAATAAAGTTTTTATTGCATTTTAAAATAAAAAATTTAATATTAAAAAAATAAAGAGTTTTGGACTCAACTTGAAAGGACACTAAATTTAAACACTAAATTTAATATTAATAAAAATTATGACAAGTCAAACTTCAAGCTATAAAAAAATACAGCTATGAGCTATGTATTGCTTCTGACAAAAAAAGCCATCATTATCCCTATGCCTAGATAAAACTCATTATTAAAATCTACCTTCTCTCTCACTAAAATGGTTTGTGTGTTTTCTTTGCTCATCTTCTCCATTTCTAACATAAAACTCGCTTGTCATCTTCTCCATTGCTTCTGAATTTTTTTTTTCAAAGTGGGGGTACAACTGTACCCCCTTGTCTCAAAGTGGGTCCGCCCCTGCATGGCATAGATTTTGCTCATGCTTAGTTTGGTAAATACATTAGGTTTATGACTTTTGACTTTGTTTTTTGGTTGATTTTTAGTTTTTGGCTAGTTGGTTGGTCGAATAGCTAAAAAGTGTTTGGTAAATGACTTTTAAAGTAGCTGAAAAGCTGACTTTTAAGCCAAAATGAAAAAGCTTTTCCAGCTAGCTTTTTTGGTTGGATTTTGACTTGTTGGCCTACTTTTCTCTAATAAATAGCTAACGGCCAATAATCAAATTTACTAAATATTTTCACAATTACAGCTGAGCTGGCTTTTTCAGCTAGCTTAAAAGCCAACAAAAACAGCCAACATTTTTAACTGGTTGAATAAGCTAACAAAAAGCCAACCGCCAACAGCCAACAATCAAACACCCCATATGCCATTGCAATTATTTATTTACTAAAATTTGGAATAAATTTTATCGATTCTATACACATATTAGTGTATAAACCCGTGTCAATTCAAATTTGATTTTTGGTTTGGATTCGATACAAATCAAAATCAAACCGAATAAAATTTGATTTTGATATTTTCAGTCTAAATCCAAATCATAATAATTATAATCAAGATTGAACCAAACCGAATTTTAAAGTGTCAATTCAAATTGAACCGAATAGATTGAATTGCACTTATTTGTATATTTTACAGCAAAAAACAAATTTGCAAGTATTGTTTCGAAATTATTCATTCTAAAGCTCCTAAATAGATATTAATAATTTTAGCGTTTTTAATTTGAACTGTAAAAAACTTTTAACAAAAATCTAAAAATAAAGGCAAAAATTCAAACAAATCAAATGTAAGATATAACATACCTTTACATTTCGGTTTTTTTCGATTTTGTTGGACCCTAGGCCGAGTTCAAACCGAACACCAAATTATAATTAAAAGTCGGTCCAAACCAAGCCAAATTTAAAATATAGTCAAACCAAATGACTTATTCGATTTGGTTTGATTTAGTGTTCGGCTTTTTTTACCAAATTACCTATACCCCTAATCACACATAAATGTGTATAAATGTACTTTTACACTACAAAACAATCTCTTGTTCGACTACAAAAAATAGTTGGAATTCAGTTGGTATAGGCGTATACCGACGACCCATACCAACTAATTTTCGACCATTTCAAACAGTTGGAATTAATGTAATGCAAACGAAATTTTCGAATAACATCTAACACTCGAAAATTAGTTGGAATTACTGACTATCAACTCAGCCATAAATCAGTAGAAATTTTCGATTATTTTCGACTATTTATTAGTAGAAAATTTATTGAAAATCCTTTTTTTTCTGAATTTCATATCAAAATGACAAAAGCCTTTTAAAAAAAAATTTCCCATCACTTTCCTCTCAATTTCCCACTCAAATGTTGGTAAAAAAATCTTTTATTAATCAAAAAAGCTACACCAGCCTATGTACGATTCTAGTTGCGATTCTACAATTCGGTATTATGTTAATTATAGATGTATGGGCAAGTAAGATAACGCGGAGGCCTTGTATTTTGCTTAAAAGCTCAATATCTAGTTAGTTGAATCGATTACTCTTGATGGTCAAAGAGTATCTCTATTTTAAATACTTTTTTGATACCTATTTATAGGGATGCCTAACAGGACAAAAGCGGTAGCATAAAGGTGCCCAAAAAGGTTGTAATCATGGATTGAAAATGCACAAATGAACTTTGACTATTTACAAGTACTAAGATAATTTAGAATAAAAGTTAATGAAAATAATAACACAAAGATTTAAGGTGGTTCGCCAAATTGAAAGCTACCTCCACCATCATAGACTAGCATATTTCATTATGTATTTAAACGATAAAAGAGTCTGAGAACTCATTACAAAATTGAAGATATTACATCAATGGAGCATGAGAGTATGCGAGAAACTAAGTATACTTGGATGTGGAGACTTAAGTCCTAGCTTGGCTCACGAATACAAAGGTAAACATGTAACACCAACCATTGGGTCAAAAATTCATAGGCTTGTAAAAGTCAAAGCTTCCACCAAAAACTTTTTCGAATAAATCACTCCTAAGGATATATGAATATATAGGAGTACTTATTACATTATAAATTATCAGTCATCAACAACTTTTACGAATTATATAAAAGTAATAAAATATCACTAGTAATACTAATCTCAAACTTATACCAAAGTTTTATAAATTAATATATTTTTATAAATTTTATTATGGTGGTTTCCAAGCTACCATATACACCAAGAAACACATTACATATATCCTATTCCTTAGGCAAGTATGTAGCCAAACATCTTACATGCCCTCTATGCCCTTCTCTTATATATCCTCCATATATTGCAATTTTATTATATTCTAATAAATTATTTGCCCAATTAAGGTTTATACATCCATCAGAAGAACCTGAATACAAGAAACTTCTATGTGATGTAGACACACTTAAGGCTAATGTATAATTAGGGCTAAATTTGAAACTAAGGACCTTGATGAGGGTATGACATGAATCACCATTAACTTTATGATAATGTAGGGTAACTACCCTACAAATAAAGGGTGACTTTCTAATATATGGAAAAGAACTATGTAGGGTAGTTTTCTTTTTAAGGCCACTATAAGTTTTCTTGTTCCATATTTGAAGTTTTAGGTCTAATTTATTGTGAGAAGTAAAGAGTATGTTACTATGACATACCGGGCTTTGAGCCCGGATGGGTAATGGTAAGGTTTTGGGTCGGGTTAGGTGGGTTTCTTGAATATAAGGGCAAATATTTTGATGGATCATTTTTAGGGTGGTAGATATTGTTTGTTATTGTTTTGGTTACCATTGGTTGAGAAAAAGGGATTTGATTGTGTGGAGACTAAGGAAGAGGGAGAGGGGATTTAAGGATGTAAAACTAGCTATGCATTTAATTATCGTCAAAAAGTTAGTTAATTGTTGTTAAATAAATATAAAAAGTAAAAATTACCAGGATTATAATACAACATTTTGCTTATCTTCCTACAATAATACTAACTTTTGATTAACCATAAACACTACAACATAATTTGCTTTTAGTGGGATATATTTAGCGACATTTAATTTAAATGTCACTATTTCAATTTTCTTATAGTGTATATAGAGGATTTAGTGACATTTATTAGAGTCTTTTGTGGCATATTAAAAAGTCACACTAAAGCTTTTAGCGACATAGGATCTAGTGACATTTGTCACAAATGCCACTATAGACTATCGTGACAATTGACATATGCCACTAAAGACCAAATTAATTGCCGCTAAATCACTTTATGGTGGAACTTAAAAAAAAAACCAATAATTATTACACTAAAAATATGAATTAGTGGCATTTTTTTAATGCCACTAAATCCAATGTCGCAAAAGGCTAAATTTGTTGTAGTGAATAACACCAACTTTAGGGGTGTTTTCCTAGAATATACCTAATATGTTAAAAATGAAGCTATAGGAAATTATATGACCAAAACATTTGGTAAATTAATGAATAATAAACTAAAGTTAGTATTATTCTAGGAAAAAATCCCTTAAGTTAGTATTATTCATGGTTAATTAATAGTTGGTATTATTGTAGGGAAATTAATAAAAGGTTGTATTATTCACGGTAATTTTTCCATATACAAATTGTGGTATGAGGAGATATACTTAACATACATGAGGTGCTAGAAGCCTAATTCATATACAAATTGCATTCGAATATCATAATATCAACTCCTTATTTTGAGTTCATCTTATTGGAAAACGATCATAATATCAGCTTCTTATTTTGAAGTTATCTTACTGAGAGATGACCATAATATCGACTCCTTATTTTGAATTTATTAAGATAATAATATCTCACAAAAGTACTTAAAATAACTAATAACTTCACACCAATCTTCTTGACTTTAATTCATTTCATTAATTAATTATAATAATGAAAAAATATAAGTTACACGTATTTAAATATTGACGTTATTAAGTGAATTTAATTTTGGTCAGTGAAGAGCTCAAATTTAGGAGTTGGGGAAGGGATAATAACTAATATATCCTATTGCAAGATTTTTAATTTTACGCGTAAAGTAATGAAATGATTAATGACAATTAAAGTACCATAAATATAACATTAGATAAGTCAAATTATTTGTTATTAGTTTATCAATAAATAAATTTATGACTATCAATGTACCACGAAGAAAATATATTCACAATAATCAATGAGCCTGCATCTAATTAAGTTTGTGAAAAAAAAGCTGTTAATTTTGCAACAAATGATCAACTTGAAGGCTACATCTTAGGTTAATTTTAAAGTACGTTAAATGTGATCACTTATAATCTTATGGTGATATTGTGTTGCTGACTTCGACTCTGACTCTAACTCTGACTGTAAGCAACTAGCAGGATCGTATCGTAGGATTGAACCGTACGCAGACGATCTTACAAATAAATTTGCAGAAATAACAAGTTATATTATGTTTATATTTATTGATTTATGATTTTCAATATAAAAAAACATAGAGGACACATATATTTTCTTAAGATTTTGCTTTAATTTTAAAATACATACATATCTTCTTTTTAATATTGTTTTTTTCTCTGTTCTTATAAAAACAAAATATTTATATATAAGATATACACTACATATGGAGTAATATTTTTAAACCCATACACACAAGGATATTATAATAAACCATAGTTAGCAAAAAAAGAACAAAGATGCTGGCAATATAATTAAATCAGTAGGTTTAAACTAATGACCCTAGTCAATCCTAGTCGATTCTAACGATCCCACCAACGATCCCACTTGATTTTAGTCGAACCTAGCTGATTCTAATTAACGATCTCACCAACGATCTCAATTGAGTTCAGCCGATCCTAGATGATTCTATCGATCCCACTTAGAAGCTTTTTCGTTCTTGAGAGTAGTATCGACGGGATCAATACAGAATCACGATTCCGGTTTATTATACCCGATTCTAATGTTCCTACCGATGATCCCATTTGAATCAGATTCCACTATAACAATCCTAGTCGTTGGATCCAATTTGTGTCATAAAATCGTACGATTGTACGATCTAGATTGTAATTTTAACAACAATGATAGTACTAATCACTTAACCTTGAATTAATCAATTAGATAAATAAATTGATTATATGAACTCGTTTTATCTTACAGTAAAGATTTCAAAGAAAAATTGTAAAGGAAAATCTCAGCTTTGGGCATGATTTGCGCGCTATCCTTCTCTTCTCGGACCATGACTTGTGCGTGATATTGTATTGCTGACTTTGACTTTGACTCTGACTCTGACTCTAACTCTGACCGTAAGCAATTGCAATGTCAATTATTTGAGAGCAACATAATTACAAATAACTTGGAGATAATAAGTCTAAAATTTACATCAAAATAAAATTTGAAAAAATGAAAATTGTAAACAAAATTGAAAGAGTTTACTCTACGAGACATGGATCCAAACTCTAGTTTCAAAGATATAATTTAATCTGCTAATTTTATAATATATTTGTCAAGGAACCAACTAAACCAAAAGCTTAAGCTGATGGTTGAGACCCCAAGATATGTTATATACTCCAACACGTCCCCTCACACGAGAGCCCTTTGGGCTAGAAGTGTGAATGCAACACCGAACCTGTGACTTCTTGTCACACTGGCTTCTGATGCCATGTTAAGAAACCAACTCAACCAAAAGCTTAAGCTGATGGTTGAGACCCCAAGATATGTTATATACTCCAACAATATTTTCTATATAAATAAAATACAAATTTCCCGCAAAGAAAATTAAATACCTAACTTGTAAAGACAATTTATGAGTGAATTTTTACTTTCATTTTAAATGAACGTAAGAACACAAATTGTTGTGAGAGATAGTCTCTCCAAATACACATTAGTTATATGGGCTAAATAGCTCAATTAATATAAATTAAAATAAAAATAAATATGTAGACTTCTTGTTTTGAGGTCGTCTCTTACAAAAAGTCTCTCATTAGAATAGCCGAAGAAATACATTATATATGTTAATTAACTTGAGAATAATTTACAACAATTAGCAATTTTCTTAAAACTATGCCTTATACAATGGCTTTAAAATCATTTTGTTGATTGCCCCAATATGATTTATGTCCTAAAATTTTATCCTTTTAAATAAAAAGTTAAAATTAGGAACTTTCAACATTTATTAAAAATGAACTATTTAAAATAGTTTACACAAATTTATATGTAAAACGGTCTCATGTGAAACAATTCCTTTTAGATTGACCCATATATATATTTAGTGTATTAAAGTGATTACTTACGAAACCAGCAAAAATGTTTATCTCTTTGTATGTCAACTAAAATTAGGACTTGGAAGAGTTATTTTGGAGCAGCCCATGCCCATCAATCATTACAAACAGTGGGTCACGCACAAATCTAAGCCCAAAGGCAAACCAAATTTTCCAAATGACACACACCCAACAAGGTAACAACCAATTACTAGGTACGGGTGTTAATATCGGATACCAAATTGATTCGGATTTAGAAATTTGTCTTTTCGAATAACTAAAAATGCGATCCTCTTTCGATTCAGATTAAATTGAGTATTCGAAATAATCGGGTTGGATCCGGATACCCGATTTTATTATTGTATTTTTTATTGTTTTTTATTTCATTCAACCATGCTTTTTTTATATTTACTTTATTTAGAGTATTTTTTATATAAATTTAAATATTAACACTCCAAAAATATTTAGCTTAATCAGTCATAAAAGACTAATTTAGAAAATTAAAGAATAACATTATTACACATTAGTTTAAGTAAGAACAATCACAAAAAAAAAAAAAAAAAAATTGCGGGAGAAAAATAATAAGATTCAACCCAATGTTAGCTTAATAGACACCATCATCATTTTATTTACAGAAAAAGTAAAATAAAAAATAAAAAATTACCCAATTATATTAAGATTCAATCAAAGATTAGCTTAATAGATATACGGTTTCCAAAAACATGTGACCCGGATTCGGTATCCGATTTTTTATAATCTAGTACCCAATTCGGATTATCCGATTTGTGAAGCGGGTAAATTATCCAGTTTTGAAAATCGGATACTAATAATTAAGATTGGATATTTTGGATCGAATTTTATGTACACCCATATTACTAAGGCGTTGTTGTACTAATATTGTAAGCAAGGTTATTATGATTTGGGATTATGCCTAGGATCGTTGAGGGGGCAGGATCGAAATCGATAGAATCGGCTTGTAGGATCGTGTGATCCTACAAATATGCATCAATGTACTTTGAATTACTGATTATCATTTATATTTGTTCTCTTTTAAGTTTTAAGGTTAAGTAAAAACTAATTTGACTTAATCTATTAAGTTTTGAACAAAAAATACTTTTAATAATCATTTTCAAACTGGAAAATAAGAAAAACTTGACTTTTGAAAATATTTCAATTATATAAATGAAGGTATAAGTGAAAATTGTATTATATATATGAAAATATTTTCCTATTGAAGCTACCCATTTGGGATCGGATCGTAAAATTTTAGGATTGTAGAATCGTGTTATAATCCTAGTACCTAAATTTCTGAGCTATATAGGATCGCACAATTCTATCAGATTAAGATCCTACCTACGATCTAGATCGATCTCCCATTTTTGGATCGTAAGATCGTAAAATCGTAGATTAAAAACGAGATTTTAATAACTATGATTGTAAGTAAATTTTATTAATAAAATTTCAATGTATGATTAACAACTTTATTTAAGCTATTAAACGATTTTTTAATTTGCAAAACAACAATACAAAGGGGATTCCCTTCAAAACCATAATTACAAGATACCCTTTCCACTTTTTACAATCAATATGAAAATTAGAAATTAGTATCACTTTTCATTTTATTCTATTATATTGATTTTTTAATTTGCACTATTAGAAATTAGAAATCATGATAGAATTCTTTAGGTATCATAAGTGGGCACTTAATATCTAAGGAGTCCTCAAAATAACTTTAGACACTTACATTATATGTAAGGAATTAATTTTTTTACATAATCTACGTCTTCACCTTTGGTTTCTCTCCAACCTTTAGAATTTCTTAACTTCATATTTTTTTATTACACTTAATTTTTTTTTTGTTGGTAGCACTCTAGCTAGAAGAAGCTTTCCTTATCGTCAATATTACACACCCTAACAACACTTCAGCTACTACTACCTATGCACTTACCAAATAACTAAAAAAATAACTCTAAAAGAACTAACATTGTCACCTCTTAAATACATAATAAAGTATAAACGAGGTAACTTCACAACCAAACTACCAAGCTTTTATATATATATATATATATATATATATATATATATATATATATATATATATATATATATATATATATATATATATATATATATATATATATATATATATATATATATATATATATATATTCCCCATAGTGTGATCGTGTAGGTTAGTTTGAATATATAAATTAAAAATTAATCTTGGTCTTGATCTTGATAATCAACCCAGTGTCCTGCATAAAGTCAAAGTCTCAGGAGATAGAGCATGCGCACAATCAAATTAAACCCCAAAGGGTCAAACATAAACAAAGTCAAAACTACTATCCATAAAGAAGGATGAGGCCAAAAAGTTCCTTGGTTCGAGAACGATCCTTAAAAAATGAAATTTCTACAATGAAAAAAAAAAGAAAAAAAAAAAGAAAAGATTGAGTGAAGCTGATTTCGCAAGCTCGCATCTTACGATACAAACTTGATCCTTACATAAATTTAAAATAAATATAAATAATATGCATATAATTAAAATATGAATAACTATGTGATAAATTAAATGAGAAAAAAAGTGATATATATGTAAAAGGCAAATAGACAAAGGATTGACAAAATTAAATTGACAATGCAAATTATAGTAAATGATATTGAATTACATATCAACTAACAACAATTCCAATTAATTAATAAGTAATCTAAAGATAAGTTTGGAGACAAATGAGAAGTTCGGGGCTAGTACAAAACCGTATGTACATAACTCCATAAAACTAAATGCAAATTAATGCCATTATTTTGTGACAAGCCAACACGTCTTATATAAATTCAATAGAAGAGTCTGCAAATAAAAGTAAATAAATACGTACTCTTATTCTAAATTTAATTTCACCATAAAAATTGTTTTGTAGGTAAATTTTATTTATCTGAGTCGTGATCACTGCTGAGTCAACGCAATAATTTTATTTACGTACCAAATAATTACTTCTAATAAAAATAAAGATACTACTATAGTATTTATGTTTGGGGTGGTAGAATGTATATTATTCCCCTCAAATTGGAAAATAATCGATTTTAATTGGCTAGTAATTGATTTAGATTTTATGTTATGTAGCTCCAAAAAAAAAAATAAAGTCAAAGTCAAAGTAGAAAAAAGTAATATACAAACTTAAAAAAAAATGGTTGGCAAGCCTCATCATCATCATACCCAGTATATCCCGTTTATAAACTAAATCTATGATCAGGGTATGGGGAGAGAAGATAAACGGCGTCTCATACCCATAGGAAGAGGGCGGTCAAACGAGTCCCCGGGCTCAAGGGTCTTCAAAGAGAAGAACATGCAGAATCTGAAATCCTGCATCTTACATCCATGTTAGCCAAGCAATTTCAAAAATTAATGTATTGTCATCTTCTTAAGAAATTATTTCCCTCAAAAGTCTATAGACAACTTACATGCTAAGATGATTACGACTAAGGATTCTTATAAGACGATTAATTTGAGACCATCATTAGAAGGTTTTAGTCGATAATATAACATATATTAAAATTTAAAAAATAGTGTAATAAGTATATCAATCAAAGACTCATAAATGCAATAATATTATCTTTAATTTTCAATTTACAAAGCATCATTAATTTATTATTTTATTAAAAAAGATATTCAATTATGTTCAAATTAATTATATTATTTTTAAATATACTTTGAAAAAAATAAAAATTCATAAAAATGTGCATTAAGAAATAATTATAATTTTATATTCTAATCAGCCAAAGAATAAAAAAAGTAAATAAATATTCAACATCAAACCTACTGGAATCATATACACACCATAAATAAGTTTAATTAAAACAAGAAAGCAAAGTGAACTGAAATATTTATGTGTAGAAAAATTAACATGTATTTTAAAAAGCCAAAGAAAATTGAATTAAAAAATTGGATATTCGGTATCCAGTAAGGATTGTATGGATATCCGATTTTCAAATATTCGATTTTGGATCAGAAAAAATGATGATTATCACTATTCAATTTCCGTATCCTAATCAATTATTTGATACTCCCTCTTATTACCCTTAAATGTCAATTTGAGTTGGGCACGCAAATATAAAAGGTAGGGACCATTATAATTGTAGATATATTCTTATGGTAGTTGAAGTGTTTTAAGATAACTTGTAAAGTTAATGTTGATATTTTTAGAACTTATAATAACAGAGGAAACTACAACAATTGCAAAGTTAATAGGAGAATTTTTGTAATAAAATAAAATTTATGAAGACAAAGTGATAAAAGAATCTTTGTTTTAAATAAAAATGGGACAAATGAAGTAAATTTATCAAATAAAACATTTATTAAATGGAATAAGAGGAAGTATATAAAACACCTTAATTACGTGGACCAAGTGGGCTGGGAGTCCTCAATTCCTTTTTGGGCAGTTGAAGAGTCGCGCAAGTCTGGCTTGGTTATTGTGATTGCTTTATTTTTTAACTTAAATTCTTTGGCCAGTTTCTTGAGCGACCGTTTTTTTTAGAGACACTTCTTAGGCCCATTTTACTAGAGCTTAATTCCTATTCTTACTTTACATTTTTCTTTATGGGCCGACCCGATCAAATATGGTCTCTCAATGAGATCATCTCTCACAAGAATTTGTGTAAATTCTTAATTGAAACCGACTTTATAAGAGACGCATATTAAATGGGTCGGCACATTATTATTTAGAAAAAAACTTTAAAAAAATGTGCGCATTGTGTAATCCTATTTGAAGTTGGTATTATAACCTGTTAGAGCTGGTATTATAATCTATTAAAGTTGTTATCTCCAAATAGGTTATAACACCAACTTTAATTAGTACGAGGGTACGTACGGTTGTAAAATGCTCAATAATACGAGGATAGCATTGATAATAAAAAAACTTAAGAATATCATTAATAAAGTGGTAAAATTAGGGATGACAATTCAGTCCGAATCCGACCTTAGTCCGTCACAATCCGAGGAATATAATCCGATTTGAGTCCGAGGAAATAGTCATCCGACTTCGACTCCGACTTTACGATCCGAGTCCGAGTTAGAGACGGACCGGAGTTGGAACTTATTAAAAATCTGCGACTCCGACCCGACTCCGACCCTGAAGGACATCCGACTTTTAATTTGACTTTTACACTGATATTTTGTTTCTTTTAAAACTCTAGAAGTAACTAATTCAAGCTCTCACTCATAGTAATTGTAATTTTCGATTTTGAAAAACTACTTGGTATTTTTATTTGGATTAATAAATCAAAATACGACAAATGAAGATCAAGAGAAATAAAATACGCCACATCAAAAAAGAGAAAGTTTTGTTAAATTGTAGTAGTTGGATTATTTTTCTTGTTAAAATTAATTCAAATTAAAGTACATACTTTTTTGTTAAATTGTATTTGAAAAATATATTTTGTTAATTTTGGATGCTTTAAAATCATTAATACAATATCACAACGATACTGTTTGATAATAATCCGACTCAGCATCCGACTCCGTTGGAGATCCGAGAGTCCGAGTCAGAGCAAACTTGGAGTATGCATAATTCGACTCTGAGTGGAGGTAGACTGAAATCAAAAGTCCGACTGTTATCCGGAGCAAAGTCGAGTATGTATAATGCGAGCTGAGTCCGACCCATTATTATCCCTAGGTAAAATTTAAAGGTACCGTTGATCATAAGAGTAATTAAATAGAGTTTATCCAAGGACAAATCCCATCCTACATAAGACTCAATTTCATTTGGGGATCTTTATAGTGAAGGACTTATTATCAGAGCAATATTGAATTGATAAGAGTGGTCTAGCACAAACGTACCAATATCACGCCTACTCATTTTGAAAACAAGGACAGCAGCAATATAATTGTCTGTAACTTTTTTTTAAATATTTATGAGTATTTCTGCTATAAGACAGCAATTATTATTATAATTTTAAGACATTAACTCAAAAGAATAGCAATCAGCAAAAAAATAAGAAACGTGACTTTTTATGTATTTTATTTTATTTTTTTGTGCATTTTACTTTTTCCACGCATGGCCGGTTCTAGGCAGGGCCGGCCCTGAGGTTTCGGGGGCCCGGGGCGAAATATATTTTGTGGGGCCCTAATTATATATAAAAAATTTAATGTCACGAAAGGAAAATGTATATGAATTAGTATAGAATATATAATATAAAATCAGATAAAAATATTTCTACGAGCATTTTTTGATGCAAAAAATCACTAATAATAGTGTCGAAATCAAGAGACTTAGTCATATTTTTCTCAATGCACAGCATAGCAAGACCATTCAAGCGTTCTTGTGAAATTGACGATTTTAAGTAATTTTTAATATCTTCAACGTTTTGGCATCATCTTATTAATTCTCAATAAATTAAAAAATTATATTAGACTATTACTCTTACTGAAATTGTAATGATATGACATCAATGGAGATCTATAACTTCAAAAATTTTAACAAAATTAACACAATATTACTAAGATAACACAAAATTATAAATTATAATCCTCTTTTAATTTTTAAAAGAGAATACATGTAATTCATTGAATTGTGACAATAAAGAAAATTTTTTAAAATATCCTAATCTTAGCCGCATGTATTTTTTTTTTTATGAAATTCATGTATTTTTTTTAGTTTTATTGTAATTTTTATAGCAAATATGGGGCCTCCATTTTAAAGGGTTTTCTAATTTTTGGGAGTGGGCCCTGGGCGCAGGTCCACTTCGCCCCCTCACTAGGCCGGCCCTGGTTCTAGGGGTATCCTAAGTAGCCGACCGCCTAGCCCCCCTCCCCGAAATATAGGGCCTCGAATACTAAAGGTGCTATTCAAGTCTGATTCCGAGCAACACTTTTTAAATGATTTGTTTGTAAACTATTTTAGATTACTGATTTTTTGAGAGTTCTTCTCCTCATCTTTTCTCGAGCCGGGGGACTCATTTATGGGTATGAGTTGCCGTTATCCTTCTCTCCCCAGACCTTGTCTATAGTTCTCTATGGACGGAAAACACTAGGAAGGATGATGATGATGATGTTTGTAAACTATTTTATTTTGAAGTAATATAAATGTTACAATTCATTTTATTTTGAAATATTTTTTCTTAATGTGGAAAAAAATTTATCTTATAATATAATAAAGGGCTCCACTTTAAAAGGCATCGGAAACATAAATAGGGCCTCTAATATCTTTACTCCGCCCCCGTACGTAATTCAACGATTTATAATATCTCTAAAAATTCATCATAAATTGTTTTAAGTGTCATTAAAAAAATTTATACATATAGATGATACAGATGTCACATTAAAATATATTAGCTTTAATTTATCCTTACAGGCTACAGCCTAAGACTACAAAATCTTATTTAAGTATTTTCTACTCAAATAAAAAATTCTTAAATGAACATAAAAAAAATGAAAATAGCAGTATTAAATGTATAGTTATATTTGGGCTAATATATTTGGGCATTGTTATATATCACCACTTTTTTAATTGTGTTACAATTTTTTATTGAAATTATACAATTGTTCCTAGCTCATTTGTTCTCTACCTTCTGTTTAAAATAAATTCTATCAACTCAATTTCAACATTGAAACAATATAAAAGGAAATTTAACATTAAAAATATCGAGATAACTAATTTTATACAAAGTTTTAAAAATTTTCATAAATGTAACAATGTTTTGAAAAATGAGTTAAAGCTTCAAGTACCTAATTCGCTAATGTTTGAAAGCAAGGGTATAAGATTTTTAAATTTATCAATTAATATTTGATGTCATTGTTAAAATTAATTTATAGAATTTTTATTGAAGAATATACTTAATTTATCAAATTATTAATTAAAAAAATATTTTTTTTTGTGTGCTACTGTACTTTGGTGCAATCACACAAAATGTACGATTGTACTACCAAGGTTCAGTCGCACATTTGTGTGACTTGACTTTTTTTAAAAAACATTTTATTATTATTATTTTTTTATGAAATTTATCAAAAATTAATCGACTAAATATTTAAAATTATGTATATAATATTTATGAAAAATCATATGAATTGCATTTACGTTAATCAAACGTTGAGTTTGATGCATTGAGAAAAAATCAAGATGTTTTTGAAAGGAATGGCGGCAAAATTGGAATATTATTGAAAAATGTGGCGGCACCTAATAAATAGCTGGCGAAAAAATAAAAAGTATAAAACATTTTGATAGCACAATTAAAAATAATTTATAGGAGGTTAATAGTAAATTGGAAGAGTGGAGGGAAGTCTTGCAAGGTAAGGGGTTGCGCATAAGTCGTACGAAGACTGAATACTTACGATGTCATTTCAGTGGGACATAATCGATAGGGGAGCCAGAGGTGACCATGGGGGGAGAAGTTTTTGCATGTACGTCCAAGTTCAAATATTTGGAATCGATGATTCAGAGTAATGGCGAGACGCGAGATTGATGGAGACGTTACTAATCATATACAAGCGGTTGGCTTAAGTGTGAGCAGCAACCGGGGTGCTTTCTGATAAAAAGTTTTCGAGGAGATTAAAAGTAAATTTTACCGCGTTGCCAGAGCTGTTGTATGGGATAGAATTTTAGCCCGTAAAGAAGGTTTTCGAACAGAGAATGGAAGTTACAGAAATATGTATGATGAGTTGGATGTGTGGTAACACTATTATAGATAGGATAAGGAACCAGGAGTTCAGTGAAAAGTTAGTTGTTGCACCTCTCTCCGCAAAGATGTGAGAGAACAAGTTGAGCTGATTTGGGCATGTGCAGTGAAAGACGCATGACGCCCCAGTAAGAAGGATCAAATGCATCATAGTGGAGGGCAAGAAAAGTCGAGAAAGACCTAGAAGAACGTGGGAGAAATAGATTAAAAGTGACATGTAAGAACTTCACCTCTTCAAGAACCTAACCAGTGATAGGAGCAGTTGACAACGCCTTATCCACATCTTAGATTACTAAGTCCGTCCCTTTTACCTATCGTTTATATATTATTGCTCATTGGCTTTAATTAGCACTCTTTACATCCTTCTTCACTTTATTTTTATTTTTAGTTATTCGTACGTATTCTATTGATTCTATTTGCAAGTTGCAGGTTCATCTTTCATTGGAAATCTTTCTTGAGCCGAGTGACTCATTGACTGCACTCCCCTTTATGAGTATAAGTTTTAAATTTCAACATAACTTTTTTTATAAACTAAATTTCAAAATAAGTTTTAAACATTTATTTTGAGACAACCATATTAAATCATATAAATGTGATCTCTAGGCTTCATCTTGTACGATTATTCCATTTCTAGACAAGCAATTGGTTGTATAATATTAAGGTAATTAAGGGCATGTGAAAAAAAATAGTTTCTTGAACTTATTATAAGAGTAAAAATGGATGCACTTTGATAATCGCACCAATAATTTTATATCATTTGCAGGTTTCTTGCTCCTAATAATTGTCCCATGAATTAAGAATTTGTCAAAATAAAGACTATTAAAGGATTTGTACCTTATTCACATTTTACCCACTCCGCACTAATTACTATTTATTTATTTTTTTCTTATGTGCTCTATACATTTTTTTTCCAAATAAGAATTTCACAAAGTTTTAATTTTCTAATGATTCTTTCTTTTTGAGACTTTTTCTTTACAAATATAACCTTATTTGCATAATACTCCCTCTGTTCTTTTAACTTTGTCCACATTACTATAACGGGCAGTTTCATAAGTTTGTCCTATTTAGAATGCTTTCCTATTTTGGAAAGTTTTTATCTTTCATATACTCTCTTTATCCCTCATTTAACCCTTATTTCTCTCTCATAATACCAATACAATTATTAATTCACACCACTATTTTAGTAAAATAATACCCACTATCTATAAAGATTTCACCTTTCTTAATAAAATAATACCTACTATCTATAAAGATTTCACCTTTCTTAACAAAATAATACTCACTATCTACAAAGATTCCACCTTTACTTAATTTGTGTGAAATCTTCAAATTGGACAATCAAAAAAGAACAGAGGGAGTATATTTTACTCCTTCAATTCATATTAATTATTCGGCTTGATTTTGGCACACTATCTAATGCACTAATTCAATCCTAAATATCTCTAATTATTTACAACTAAAATTATAAAACTATTATATTGATAAAATTTACATTGAACGAATCAAACAAGATATCACTTGATCATATTTTGCCGTCGAGGTTAAGAATAAAATTTAAATTAAGAGTGATCGATAAATAGTGTCAAAAAACTAAATGTAATAATTGATTTGAATTTGAAGACGTATGAAAAGGGCATTATATATTTACATTACTAAACTCATCTATATATACATAATAACATTACTAAACTCATCTATACATAATCATCTTAGAGCAACAATGTAATAATTAATAATTACTCTTAATGGAATATTATATCTTATTATTACTCGACTGCAAAAAAAAAAAAATCTTATTATTACTCTTTTTAATTTATTCGCATATTCCAAATGGAAACAACAAAAATTGGATCGAATACTCAAAAAATTGGAATAATCCCGATATATTCATATAACGGTGCTTGGTTCTTTTGGCTTTTAGTTTGTTGGTTGGTCAAATAGTCAAAAAATGTTTGGTAAATGGCTATTAAAGTTGTTCTTGCTAGCTGACTTTTAAAACAAAATAAAAAAAGTTGTTCTTGCTAGCTTGTTTGGTTTGCTTTGGCCTGTTGGCTCACTATTTCTCTAACAAATAGCTAACAGCCAATACTCAATTTAACAAACATATCCACAAACAGCTAGTTTTTTCAGTTAAATTAAAAGCCAACAAATTGTTGGCTTAAACTTGTTGGCTCACTTTTTCTCTAATAAACAGCTAACAGTTAGTACTTAAATTTACCAAACATCTCGACAGACAGCTAGCTATTTTAGATAAATTAAAAGCCAACGAAAAGCCAATAACCAATTTTCAAAACACCCTTATATGTCTTTACTCACCTAAACCTACATAAACAGTTTGTATTTTTTTTATTTTTTTATTGTCATATTGCTCTTACCGCCATTCTTGCACACACGAAGTGAATACACATTGTAAATAGCTAGCTTTGGGCAATCAATAGTGAAGTTCCAATAATAATATTCTTATATAAGCAGTTGTAGCAGCTACATTAGTAACTCCACTAGGCCCTATATTTCGATTCAACACTAGCTAGACCAACAAATATTTCTTTATCATTTTAATGGCCCAAAAAAATAAGGAAAAATTACCCAGAATAATACGACCTTTCACCGATTTTCCAAGAATAATACGAACTTTCAATTAACCACCAATAATAGGAACTTTGACATGCATTTTCCATTGGCATACATGACCTATTTATAACTGGTAGTACAGGTCTTTTTTTTGACCGTTGCTCAGCAGGTTTCATCTCGTATTATTGGTGGTTATTTAGCAACAGTCAAAAAAAGACCTGTACTACCGGTTATAAATAGGTCATGTATGCCAACGGAAAATGCATGTCAAAGTTCGTATTGTTGGTGGTTAATTGAAAGTTCGTATTATTCTTGGAAAATCAGTAAAAGGTCGTATTATTCTGGGTAATTTTTCCAAAAAATAATATTAAAAGCAATCAATAAGCAAAAGTTGATGGATAGCGAGTGGATATAAGTATGAAAAATCTTATCTACTATAAATAATGACTATGGAGGATATATAGCCTTACCCGACTTTGCAACACATTCACCGGTCTGTCTATCTACAATATACTACTTTCTTTTTATCAACTCTATATATTTTGTTAAAAATTATTGACGACAAAGGATATTTGTTTTAGAATAATGATATTTTACAACCCTTAGCGTTGTCTATAAAAGAAAACAAATTCATTTTATAATCAATCATTTTAACTTTTCAAGAGAATCTGATCTAGAAGTTGAAAAATAATTAATATTTTAAATAATTATTTTAGCTTCCCAAGAAAGAGTAAATGGTAAAATAATAAAATATCATTAGATTCTTATGTTTTCAAAGCAAAAATAATATAAATTACATACTCCTTCCGTTTCATTTCAAATGTCACATTTGGTTTTGAGTTACTATTCATCAATTATTTTTGATTTTTATTTCTTAATCCATTGATTAAAACATAGGCAAATGATATCTAGCTTGATTCGTCTCAACATATAAGGTTTATCAATATCCAGTTTTTATTATTATTAATTATATATAATTATCGCTATTAAGTATTGAATTATTACATTGACCAACATTCAAAAAGAAAATAAGACATTTAAAATGAAAGGGAAAGAGTGTAAAATATAAGATTTTTTCATATATATATATATATATATATATATATATATATATATATATATATATATATATATATATATATATATATATATATATATATATATATATATATATATATATATATATATATATATATATATATATATATATATATATATATATATATATATATATATATATATATATATATATATATATATATATATATATATATATATGTATATAAAATAATGTATGCATATAAATTATTTTTTATGGAATAATGGAATTGCAATGCGTGGAGCACATACACATCTAATGTAGACATGCAATAAATGTGAGGCGACTATACGTGTGTATATCAATGATTGATAATCTTAAGTGGCTATAGTAGGTGAGATGAGTTTAAATGTATATTTAGATGAGAAAACCTACGTACTAAAATTTTGGACTTGAGTCCAACCTACGTATCCAGATGGGTATGGGAATGGCATATACTTTTTGAGCGCCCATTTTGTCATCATTTATAAAGATAGTTTAAATCTGTTCTAATTGAGTCCAACCAAACTTAGATGCAAACTCGGCTTAGATTTGACTCATTGATTTTTATTGGACCCATATTAGGTCCCAAACCTTTGGGATTTGAAAACTTTAGAAACAAATTCAAACCCATTAAGTCTAATGGGTCTAGAGTTTGAAATAGGTCCTAAACGAATCTTAATTTAGCTATCCAAATTTGAACTTTTTTGCACTTTAAAAGTTTAATGAGTACTCAAATGGGTCTATAAGTTGTACCTAAGTCAAAATTGAGTCCAAATAAATATAGAAATTACTCATTTTATTCCATAATGAAGTTCTCACAAGGTTTGAGATAGATTTAGTAGGTATGGATCATAAATAGGTCTAAAAAGAGATCTGAGTCTAGATCTAAAGACTCGGACCCTAGACCCTGACCTATAAATTCTTTTTGGAATTGAAACTATATTTGAATCTGCAGGATCTCAAACAATGGGATCCAAACCCTAAATATATAGACGGGAAATTGATTCAATAGGGTCTTGGACTAAAGACAATCCCGACGCTCATTCGTAATTAATAGCACAATAATTATAAAATGAGACAGTCTCACGTTGAGACCATTTTATTGGACTGGCATAATATATAATTTTTGTCTTAAACTGATCACACATAACTATATAGTGATCACCTACATTTTTAAAGTGATTATTTTTTGTTATCTTGGAGTTATCGTTTATAAACTTAAAGTATACTTACATTTTCAAAATGATCAATTAGATTAACAAATATTTTATATAGACTCGTCACATATAAGACTTGTAATTGCAATCTTCTAACGAGTTGGTAAATAGCCCGTTTCCATGGGATGTTACCAAAAAAAAGAAAAATAGAAAAAAGGCTAGCGAAGTATTAGAGGAGCCACTAAATTTTCATCATTTATACAATTTTATACTGCTCTCTTCGTTTTCTAATATTCTTCCCCTTTAGAATATTCTATTTTGGAAAGAAATTTGATTATGATTTTTAAGACATATATCGATGATAAAATATATCCATGTGAGATCTCGTTAGATTCGTCTTAATGTATACTTTTTTATTATATAATTATTACTTATTATTTTATATGATGCATATTATAGAGATAAAAAGGTTCAAAATTTACTTTGTAAATTGTGAAAAAAAAAAATGAAAAGAACATTTGAAATGGAAGGGAATATTAAAAAGTTCTCTAAATCTGCTTTCATATAGTGGCCCTTGGATTTCCAAAATTTTGCCACTATTAAATAGGATTATATTAATGAATAATAAATTTTGAGAATCGATGTTGTCTCAAATAGAAAGTAAGTATTACATTTTAAAAAAGATCTTGAATTCGATTATTATCTAATCCTTTTCGTTTTTTGGCCTATCTTATAGTTATTAAAAAAGTATTCACTAATTCTTAAATGAGATGACCTCACAATGAGACTATATATCTCTATTGGGCTGGCTTATTAATACATATTTTTTGTTTTAAATAATCACTTATAATTTTAATATAATTACTCTTTATAGTCTTAGAGTGATTACTCATAACCCTAAGACGATTACTTAATGATCTTAAAGTAAACAATTGAAAAAATAAATTATTATATGGACAAGTATCATGGTGATACGATTTCGTAAAAGACGAGCTGAAAAGTATCATAAAAAAATATAAATTAAAAAAGAGTTGTACCCTTCTCAGCGCTGTATCCTGGGACAGGGAGTGTATTTTTTTATGCAATCTACTATCCTTTTCACAAAAAGGGACCATATCAAGTCATAATGAAGTAGTATTATATGAATTAACCAATATTTCTTTTTTGAATATAATTAACCCATATTTCTATCTATGTAACTTGTTTTTGCTAATATATTAAGTATTACCTCCTATTTAATTCATTAGTCTCATTTGATTTTTCACACTTATTGAGATAATATAATTTTAACCTTTAATATCTCTAATTGTTTTTAATTAAAAATTATAAAAAATAGATATTAATAATATTTGTATTGAGACAAATCAAACAAGATCCTACATGACTATGTTTTAACCTATAGATTAAGAATAAAATACAAATTAAGAGTAATAAGTGAATAGCTATGAGACTAATAGATAGAATAGGAGGAAGTATAAAACATGACAATATTTGTGCTACATACTATTTCAATATTTTTCTAACATTTTTAGAAAAATTAAGAAATTTAAATTTTTACAATAAATTCTTACTTATTATGTACCTTTTGAATTCATTAATTTGTAATAAAATTGTAGTTTTTTTTGTATGAATTGTACATTTGTACTATCATTAACGTAATATAAAATTGTGGTTTCTAAAGATGTATTAATAAAATTGTACTATTATCATTAAAGAATAATATATAAAAAAAGTAAAAGAAACAAATTTGTGGATAGGGGTAGAGCCGTAGAGCTACTCGAGGACCATGGCCGATCACGATACCCCTTTAAAATAAAAAAAAAACCATCATAATCATCATTCATACCATGTATGAGGCTATCATAAACATAATTTTGTCTTTTTATTTAAATATATAAATTATTGGTAAGATAGCTAGAAATAAATAATGTTTAATAACTTACATGAAAAAACACTAAGGATTATTATTCCACCTAAACATATTACAACTACCAAAAGATAACATGACAACTTAAACTTACATTATTCTCAAACACTAACACCTACACCAACACGAAAACACACTCAAACACTAAGAAAAGAAAAGTAGGGATGGCAACGGGTCGGAACTACACCGAGTCTAGGTAGACTCGGATACAGATCCATTTTCAAGAGCTGGATCCTGATCCGCGAGTCCAAGTCTGGGTATTGTTCTCCAATCCGGATTCGGACCCGTGCAATTTAAACGGATCCGAAACCAACCTGAATCCAACGGGTCTATTTTTTTAAAACCCAGATATGTGAAAACGGATATGGATCCATATAACTTGATGGGGTCCAATACCCATTTTCATCCCCATATAACAAGCACTCAAAAACAAAATCATAACAATCTACACAACATAAGATAGCATAATATTACAAGTTGAAACCACCATCCTTTTAGAGCAAGCCCTAAGATTTAAGAAGCCCTAGGACAAAACACTAATAATTAGTCTTAAATTACTAAATATTTTAACATAAACACCTAACTATTAAACATTTAAACATCACTTTTCTTATTTTTAAGATGAGTCTGGAACACAGACCCTTCTTGCCCTAACTAATGAACACTGCGACATTGAAGCTTCTTCTTAACCCAAGAAGGAGACAAAACCGGACTCGCCTCAAACCCGCCCCCTGAATTGGCACCATCATCCACATCATCTTGCACCAATTTCTTCACCTCTCTTAACAACTTAACCCTCCACACCTTAAAAGTTTGATCCATGCTACCACTATACACCAAAAAACTTGTAGCAAGCTCATCTTGTGATATAGCCGCCAAGCATCTAATAGGGCCTCTATGCCCTTCCAAAACAGCCAAACACTCATGACTAAACCTTATTTTGTCACGTCTCCAAATCCTAATTGTGGCATCCTCGGACCCACTTATGACCAAATTCTCAAGTGTCACAACACAAAGAACAGCAAATTGATGCCCTTCTAAGACCCCACCATGATTATAATGTGTAGAAATTTCTTGTACCCAAAAGTTTATACATCCATCAGAAGATCCTGAATACAAGAAACTTCTTTGTGATTGTGACATACCTAAGGCTAAGGCATAAATTGGGTATGTATGAAAACTAAAAACTTTTATAAGAACATGGCATGATTCCCCGTATACCCTTAACCACATTTTGACTGTTCCATCTGAAGAACAAGTAAAAAGATACCCATTTTGTTGATTTACTACCATATCATTTATGTGGTCCCCATGGGCTACAAATGAGTCTATACATTTTTTATCATATAATTTCCATGCTTTAATAGTTTTATCATATGACCCTGTGTATAATAGCCCTTCAACATGGTAATAAGCCATGCAAGAGATTATGTCCTTATGTTGTGAGGTTATTGGCTTAGAGGTGACCTTATTTTGTGGGGTTATTGTCCTACAAATGAAGTTTTTGAAGTGACTAGAGTTAGGTAGGGTGAAGAGCTTTTTTGCCCTAAAGTTTTGACTATAATTGGTTTTGATACCCCAAACCCTAATTTTGTGATCTTTATGTGAGGTGAAGAGGATGTCTTCATAAGCTAGCATGGCGCGGACGTCGCCATGACTAGCTTGGATGTAGCCTTTTGCATGGCAGTCTAAGGACTGCCATGCATGGACTCGACGACTGGTCGAGCCAGTTAGAACTAGGTCTCCGGAGACACTAGTAATGGAGTAAATTTCTCCGTCTCGACGGAGAGAGGAAATGCAACAATAGAGAAGAGAAGGGTGAGAAGGGGTTAAAGGAGGAGAACGCGACCAAGAGGATTCAGGGCTTGGAGAGAATAATGGTGAGCTTTCAGGGTTAAATGGTGAGCCGAGACGGCGAGGGGATAGGTTTTGATGGAGGTGCCTTGAAAGGTGTTCAAAACTTGGTGAATGTTCTTCATTCATGTCTTCATCAAAGAAATTGGATAGGGATTTCTTGTCATTAAGTTGAGGCTCCATTGCAAGAGAAAAGGAGGAAGATATGAAGATGGAATGTATAGAGATTTGGTGTATGTGGGTGTTGGGGGGCAAAGGGAGAAGGATATTTATGCACACACGACCATGCATTTAATCATAGGCAAAAAGTTGGTTTTACACTTTTTTTTCTTTCTACAAACGTACATGTTTAAGAATAAGGAAATATAGTTTCAACTTTTTGTTTGTTAAGTTGAGTTAGACTTATTGTCAATATCAGCATAAAATCGAAACTGTGCATATAATTCATAGGCCAAGGAGATATACTATCTCAAAATTAAATTAATTAATTATATGACTATTGGCGAAAGGGTTCCAATGACTAATAAAAACACGTCATCTTTAATTGATTGATGTGAGATAAACCATTCCAATAGAGCCTATATAATATTTCAGATCGTTAGATTAATCACCATATAAATGTAATTAATAGTGTAATATATAAACTTATAAACAAGTTAGCTCGACGTACAATAGAGGTGTGTGGGTTTGACGCAATATTAGTATATTGAATTCGCCTTATTATAAGGACTTGGAGCATATACCTAGGTTTTATATTTAACGCCGCCTAAGAAATCTTATATAGAGAAGTATAATGTTTATTGTTTAACGCGCATTAGAATTAATTTAGAGTATATATGGTTAGGAAAGGAAAGGGACTAAAATTAATGTCTTAACTTTCACCCATTTATTTATTTATGATAGTAATTTCTCAAACCTTCTCAAACTTTCATTCTTTATTATACCCTGCTTCATTCTAAACTACAGTAACATGTGCATGCAAAAAAAAAAACAAATATGGTTTGAGTTTATCGAGTCTCACTATATTTACTAAACAAAAAAAAAAAAAAAAAAAAAAAAAAGGAAAAAAAGTGATCATGATACATTGTCTTGCCGTTTGAACGCTAAATGGACGGCGCAACGGTCGCGCGACCACAATCTTCTAGGTAGGGATAGTCACTGGACCAGGACTTGATTAAACCCGCCTTGAACCCATCCCTTTTTTAAGGTTTGGATCTTGTTTTTTGAGACTCATCGGATGCGAGTCGGATCTGGATTTAAAAATAATTGGGGGTCTGAGTCCGGGTCCGAGATCCGAACCAAAGACACGCCCCTCGAACCCTTAAATTGTCCATTTCTATTTGTCTTTTACATATAAATTTTTCCACCAACACTATTTTCTTTTAATATAATCATAATATATATAAATATTCTACTTGCTAAGTGTTAACCCAATTACCTTTATTTTATAGACTCGAACTAGTGTTTATAATAGAATTTAAGTGTATATGGAAGACGCTATACGACTTTAGATGTTAAATTAGTGTTAAATAATTGTAAAATACGATAATAACTTTCTTATAAATATACGACAAATATAATGACTTAAAAATGGTTAAATTTGACAAATCAAAGAGACTTTTTTCGACCCATTAAAGACCCTAGACCCATCGAAGGGTCTGGATCTGGGGATCTCAAAAAATTAAAAGGGTCGGAGTTTGAGTCTGATTGAACCCACTCTAAACCCGCCTCATGACCAACCCTACAAATATTTTATTACTTTAATGTCAATTTGTAGATGTGTCTCAACACATTAATTATGTGTAGTAAAATATTAAGATTAATATAATTGATTTTAATATAATTAACACACTAACCTTTATGACCCGATTCAATGCAAATTTAATTGTGCAATTTAAAAATTTGGAGGTGGGTGCTTAATTTTTTTTTTTTTTTCATATTTTAAAGTCTTTTTTAAATAATGTTTCCCGGCTATTTCAGTTGTACCATTTTTCGCAGTAATATCTCACATATTAAAAGCACAATGGTGCAACTGGAAACGAGCGAAAGTAAATAGTCATTTAACTTATGTATATTTTTCTATTTTTTATAATTATAATATATAAAAAATTAAAGAAATAAGATACTTTGTGAAAAGGTTATTTAATGGACAAATTGAAATTTCAACGTTTCACAGAATTTGTACTTTGTGAAAGCTGAGAATATAGAAATTCTTATTTTTGATCAATAAATATTTGAAGGCCTCGCGAAGAGACCATTTCATACACTAATTTTTTTTGAATCGCTAAGGACAAGCATATTAATATCATACAGTATAATAAAGAGTTGAAAAATGATAAATGACAAAAATCTTGAAACTTTGTCAAATGAATTAAGTATTTAGTAGGATTGAAATTGATTATATATATATATATATATATATATATATATATATATATATATATATATATATATATATATATATATATATATATATATATATATATATATATATATATATATATATATATATATATATATATATATATATATATATATATATATATATATATATATATATATATATATATATATATATATATATATATATATATATATATGTCACTTCATTTTCCTAAATTAAACTTAAAAGCAAAATTACGTTATGATACACTTAAGAGATTATATAACAATTAACATCAATTATTTATACCTAAATAAAAATTTAGGAAGATTAAGAAATATTTATTTACTTTCTTTTCTTATACAAATGATCAATAATATCTTTTAATATATTTATGTGAATGGTAATTAAGTTTATACTATTATAATTTGTGGAAAAAATTAATAAATATAAATATTTTATGATTACACATGACAATTTAAATGAATAATAGTATAATAGAATTAATAATATATTATTCTACTAACTTTTTTATGTGGAGCTAAGTATTTAGACAATGAATATAGAACAATGCATTTGATACATGCATGTAATCATACATATTGTATTCATTTAGAAAAATAGCATATAGGTGCAATACATATATATTGAGTATGTACATAATATGGATCAATTATATTTATTAAAGATTCATATATGTATTCATCAATTACATTGTCATTTTTTTTATTTCGCTATTAAGTGAATAAAATAAAATCAAAACATAAACAGTTTAACTATTGTTTGGAAACCTATACTAGTCATACATTCTATTAATTTTATTGTATAATAGCAGAAAGCAGTTTGATTATGAACATGTTATTTGGACAATATTAATGTAATTTAACTAATTTGCATTTTTGACTTACCATATATATGCATTTGAATTTTTAGAAAAATTTATACATTAATGGATACAATTATTCCATTACACTTTTATATATAAATGTACAATTTAGAAAATTATAATGGGTGATAAATTACATTCATTCCAATTATAATGTAATTTATAAAATTACATAATTGCCCTTTTTTCAGCAAAAGTTGTTTAAAACTGAAATGACATAAAACTCATTTAATTAATCATGAAATCAGTCATTTACATTTTAGACTATCATAATAACAATTTTAAATTTTAGAAAAAATAAAAAAAATATTGAACAAGATGACAATTATGAAACAAATAAATTAAGGCAAAAAAATCAGCCAACTACAAGTCAGTGTGTAGGCAATCACACTATCTAACCTACAATATATAATGAAATAAAAATCAATCAACTAAAAATATTGTCTAATTACATTAAAAATTAATGACTATTAATAAAAGTTAAAGACAAATTAACATTATCCCATGTCGGTATATGTTCCAACTTAAGCCTGTTTTTAGTCATGGATTATTTTATGTTGCCGTTTCTAAACTAGCAGGATAAAACTAAGAATTCTTATATGCGACAAGGATGCTGAAGTAAGTCATGGTACTGAGAATGTAGTATAAAACAGGTGTTTCAAAACCTATAAACTTTTTATTAACAACCCATTTTGAGTTTCTTCTATTTAATTAATTTTTTTCAATTATAATATACATATATAAACACTTTTATTACGAACCTTCATTATATGTTTTTATTAGTCTAAAATTTTATTAAAATATTAAAATATTTAAAATTTCGTGCATCTCACGGGTTTCCATACTAGTTACTTATATTTGCCATGAATATTATTAAGTGCCATAAGTGATAGATTAACGTGTGAAATTTATTACATCTAGCTAGGAAGCTACAAGAAGACTAGTATATTTGTATACGAAGAATAATAAAAGAATGAGTTAAAAGTTGCATTTATTACAACTAGGAGGAATGGAATATATGTTACTTCTAGCAATATCATGCTTTGTTCTTCAAAATAATCGAATGAGTAAAATATTCATCGTCGTTTGAGGAAGCCACACTTCCCATATAAATTTGATAATTAAAAAGTAGATCTTCCAAAATTAAAACTGCTAATTATATAAAGCGTCAGATATAAGGAGGTTCTGTAATGCATTCACACTTTTAGTTTAATGGACTCTCGTGTAAGGGGGCGTGTTAGAGTATATATTATATATCATGGGGCCTCAACCATCAACTTAAACTGATAGTTGAGTTGGTTCCTTAACAATCTATTGGGCTGATTTATACTTCCTCCGTTCCATAATACTTGCTACATTTCACTTTTTTACGCAATCGAATGTACAATTTTGATTATTAATATCTTAAACTACACTTATCTAAAAATTATAAAAATTTAATATTATGAAAGTATGCGATTAAATGATTCAAACAAGATCCCACTTGACTATGTTTTTACTTACATATTAGTCGCAATATGTAAAATAAGCTTGAAAGATGAATAGTGGTACAAAATTGAAATGTAGCGAGTATTTTGGAACAGAGGAAGTATACATTTAGTGTGTAAAAATAATAACTTGTGATTTTAAAGTGATTAATTACAAAAATAAGTAAATATAAGTCCGTCTCATGCTGAGACGATGACATACAACACATACTGTTTTTTCTTTACGTAAGGTAAATGTTTTGTTTTCTCTATTTTATTGTTCTAGTATAGTCTATAGATTATATTTAATTTAATCAAAATTTATTATAGGTGATTGTTTATTTGATATCAAATTATAAAAGTGAAAGTGCAAATTCACAACTACAATCTTGAAGTGGTTGATTTTATTGTGTAAATATGCAGTTTTTTTATAAAAAAAAAAAGGAAAATATGCAATTTTAGGTTTTAGTTAAAGGTTCTTTTGTCGTGTGGATTTTTTCTATACGTCCCAAATAATTTGCATATTTATTTTTTTCATTCAATATATAGTTTTGTTAGTTGTTACGTTTTTATTTTGTAAATGGCTCAAACACTTTTGTAATTCTTTTCTATAAATTTTTTTTTTCTTCTCATTCACACATTTTAAATAGATTTTCCTCTTTTACCTATATCAAAATAACAAAATTTCAAATAAGGTTGAAATTGATACGTGATTAGGATCTGGGGAGAGAAGGACGACGGCGTCTTATACTCATAAAGAAGAATGCGACTTCACCTCGAGAAAGATTTACAGATAAATCCTCATAAAAATAGGAAAAAAAAAGAAAAACAAAAATACCTCAACTGAAAAAAACACCCCTATAAATGAACAACATCAACATCATCATCATCATATCATACCCAATATATCAGAGTTTGGGGAGGGAAGAACGACAACAGCTCATACCCATAAAGGAAAGTATGGTCAAAGAGTCCCTCGGCTCAAGAAAGGTCTTCAAATAAGTGAACAAAAACACATAAATAAATAGAAACTAGGTAAAAACAATTAAAATGATATAAAAGGCATATGTAAAAACAAGAACGCTAACTAGAAAGCGAAATGGTATCAGTTGTCTAAAACATGGATACGACGCCTCCAACTTTCCCTATTTCTAGTCAGGTCCTTAGAAAAGGCATGCAAATCATTCTTTATTTGTTCCTCCCACGTTCTCTTAGGTCTTTCTCGACTTCTCTTACCCTCCACTTTCAATCCGCCACACAGGGGCGTCTGAAGCCTTGCTCTACACATGCTTAAACCATCTCAATCTATTTTCACGCATCTTTGTAGAAATAGGTGTGACCTCTAGTTTCTCACTAAACTCTTGATTTCTGATTCTATCCAACATCGTGTTACCGCACATCCACCTCATAATATGCATTTTTGTTACTTTCATCTTATGTTTAAAAATCTTCTTTACGATCAACATTTTGTCTCATACAACAAAGTAAGTCTGATTGCGACTCATAAATTTTACCTTTTATCTACTTGGAAAATTCCTCTCACATAGTACCCTGGTGGCCGCTCGCCATTTGAGCCAACCCGCTTGTATACGATGAGTAACATCTCTATCAATCTCCCCAGTGCTTAGAATAATCAATCCCAAATACTTGAGCTTAGTCGTACTGACAACAACTTCTTCACCAATGATCACCTTTACCTCCCCTATCGAACATGTCCCACTAAAGTCGCATCGCAAATATTCTTTCTTCGAACGATTTATGTGCAACCCTCTACCTTTTATAATTGCCCTCAACTCTTTCAAATTATTATTAACTTCCTCTTTAGTTTCTGCTGTCAACAAAATATGATCAGCAAATAACATGCACCATGATACTGTCTTCCGAATCAAATTAAATTGACCTCAATGTATCTATATTCATGATGTTTCTTTGAACCTTCTATTTGCTTTTGTAGTCTCTCTTCCTCTATCTACTACGAGGATTAAGAGAACTGTTATTTTCCTTTTAATGTATACCCTAATTATTTTAACTCTATAATATATTGCTTTATTTCAAAAAATTACATTTTGTTTTAAATACCATTGCAATACTAATATAGAATCGATCCAACATATTCATAACATTTACGATTTAGCTAATTTACTACATCTTTGGTCACAAACATATATAGACCTCTCATTAATCCGACTTGAAACCTGCCCGATCGATCATTTTGGTGAGAGTGTTAAAGTATATATAACATATTTGAGGTCTCAATCATCAGCTTAAACTTTTAGTTGAGGCTCTTAGATATTTTATATATACTCTAACATAAATATGGTCTAACAGCGAATAAAAAACTATTCACTCAGTAGATAGCTTACCACTATATATATACACAAATAAAACATATTTATCATTGGTAGATTGAATTCTATTGGTATATACTCCGTTTTATAATACTTGCTACTAAGTGTGACATGTTGTATGAGAAAATATTACTATTAATAGCAAGTATTATGAAATGGAGGAAATGTTTAATAATATCTGTTAATATTAGGGAAATTATCCCCCAAATCGATGAAGCTATGCCCGAAATTAAGATTATACCCTACATATATTGTGGAAATATTTGAACAACGAAATAAATATTAGTAGCAGAAGTAATCTTTTCCATAGTAAATATGAGTTCCAGTAAGCACGTGTGAATAGTATTCACTTACATAACCATATTTAATGATTATGTAACTTTTTTTCAAACAATTAAAAACTTCAACACAAGTTGCAGCTAACATAAACAAATTAAAGTGAGAAGTTTTACCGACATGCATGGGGAAGCACATAATTCCGAGGCTATATTAATTTTTCATAATTTTATAAAATTAGGGCCCTTAATTCATAATAAAAAAAAATTTCTCAAACTAAAATAAAAATTCAATACAATTTTAACTTTAAGTATTAGAAATAAATAAAAGCTCAACAAAATTTCTAATTTAATTTATAAATATTAAATTTAATTATTAAAATTCAATTTTCATCTCTAATGTTAAAATAGAAGAGAAAAAATAGTAATAGATTAATACTTAATAACAAAAAGAGTAAAATTAGAAGGTTTGAAAAAGTAAGAAATAAATTATTGATTAATTTTATAAATTAAATTAGTGATAATTGATATTTGATGAATGTGTATAAAAATTAAATGACGTAAAAGAAAATATTTGAAAGTTTAAGGGTTGAATTGGAAAGACTTAAAAGACATAATAAAGGAAATAAAAACGTAAATAATAGGATTTACACATATGACCAATAATGATATAAGTAAAACTCTAATTTATCTATTTTAGAAATATTTGAAATTTTTTTAACTCTTTTAGCTATTATATGATCACTAAAAATAAAATGGTTTCTAAATAAAGTAAAACTCTTATTTGTCTATATATACTTCCTTCGTTCCAAAATACTTGCAACACTTACCTTATTTGGCTGTTTCACAATACTTGCACCATTACTATATTTGGCAAAGAATAATCTTATTTTATTATCACTTTATTCCTACCCCACATATCACCATCAATCATATATCATCTCATTAATCATTTAATATACCCACAACCAATACCTACCTTCCATTAATTAATTTTTTATTTCAATTATTTTACTATCACTTTATTCCTACCACACATATCACCATCAATCATATATCATCAGACCTGATGTGACAGCCCTTAATTCTTATGCCAAGAGGGTGTGGTGCAACTAAATTGGAACAGAGGAAGTATGTTTTTTAGTACTCCCTCTAACACTATTCAATTGTCCCATTACTTTTTTGTCTATCTTTTTTTATCTAAATACCCTCACTTTTTCAATTTTCAATACTCAACTTCCACCTTTACAATCAATTAAATCAATTAAAATATCCAATTACCACCTTTTTGGTGGACCTCATCCCACTGTTAATATTCGTGCCCAACTCAAATGGGACAATTAAATTGTGTTGGAGGCAGTACATTCTATTTGCCTAATTAAACACAAAGATACTTATTTTGGGAATTAAAATTTACCGAATTGTATTTTAGAATTTTTTTCTAAAAAAGCTCATTTTATTCAATTTTAATCATTTATACTTCCTCCGTTCTTATTTAGTTGCTACCGTTGCATGGGCACAAATATTAAGGAGTAACTATGCAATGATTAGCAATAGGTGAAAAGTTGTTTTTTGAAAATTTTTAATATTATTTGTTGAAAAATGAAAAAGAAAAATAGGAATAATTAGATATAGAGTAGGATAAAAGTAGGAGTAGGTATAACTTTAAATGATTGGTTTGTTACCAAATAAGGAAATGTAGCAAGTAATAAGAAAATTCCCAAAATGGAATATGTAGCAAGTATTATGGAACGGAGGAAGTATGTATCTATTCAAAGGACAAAAGGTGGCAAGACCAACTCCTCTAACATAAATGCAGGCCAAAGAAGAAAGTAATAAGGCAAATATATCTCTTAACTTGAACCTGAACTTTCATGGTAAATGAGTTCTCCATATAACCAACTAAATTATCTATTGCTCGCAAAAAGATGGGAAAACAAAAGGTGTTAAATTTTTGGTTCATTCAAAAGGTGTTAATTAATAATATTACTAAATATATTAAATTTAGCCCCACAAAAATAGTACCAATTAGATTTGCAATAGAACCAACAAGATTTGTATACAAAAGATAAAAACATACGTCATAAATTCATGACAGCAAGAATGAATTGCAAGACAATATCACAATCAATGAACCTGCAAGAAAGAATAAATACTAGAACCTAGTTTCGTAGATTGTCCTTAATTTTTATGAAAAAATAATCATCGGAAACCATAAAAAGCTTTCACGAATTTGTGATGGGCGATCTCCCTCAGGACTCGGTCAGGATCACTGTTCACTCCCTAGAAATTAGGATCCAACTCCCTCTGTCCCAATGAAATAGGCCCAAATACAAACCAACCGAGTAAAAGAGGTAAAAAAATACTCTCTCTAATTCATATTTATTGTTCACTTTGTGTTTGGAGCGCATTTTAAGAAAAATGGTAGTGGGATATTTTAAGTTGTCATCATCATCATTCAACCCAGTATATCCAGCTCATAGAAAACTATGGGCAGGGTCTGGGAAGGGAAGGACGGCGGCAACTCATACCCGTAAGGAGAGCACGGCCAAAAGAAAGGAGTCCCCCGGCTCCGAGAAGATAGAGAAAGATAGAGATTAAGTTTAAAGATTGCATACCTGCCACAGTGAGGTATTTTAAGTGATTATGATAATTGAAAAGGTGGTAGGTGGAGTATTTAAGTGATTATAATAATTGAAAAGGTTGTATAGACTTGTAGGTGGGGTATTTTAAATAATATAAGTTGAGTTAATTGGGGGTATTTAGGCAAAAAAATCTTTGCCAAAAATAGAAAATGGACAATTAAAATGACTTTACTAAATAAGAAAAATGGACAATAATTTTGAATTGGAGAGAGTATTTTTTATGAAACACCGAAAGAAAGAAATAGGCGAAATGAAATGAAAATGAAAATGTAAGTTTAACATATTAAATAAAGATAAAAAAGATAGAGTCATTCCATGTAGATCAAAACAAAAATAAAAATGGAACACATTCAACCATATTCAATTACAAAGATGGACTAAAAATAAAAATAGGACTAATTCCGCATGTATAAATTTAGAAAACTATACCATACATACGGAATACATACGTTTTCTATAAATACTCCAATTCAATGACTTCACCAAACATAGCATATGAAATAAATTGTCTAATAGCAAACTGACAAGCTCGGATATGACGGAGTACTAACTACGAATTGATTTTATGGTAAAGCTTTATCACTACTATATTAGAAGATAATCACATAATCCGTGGTCCTTTTTCAATAGATTTTGATGAGTAAAAATACCAAAACATTTTCCAAGAGAAATTTATGCCCGAGTATGCCTACGTCAAAACTACAGGTGTTCAAATCGGATCGATAATCGGATATTTATCTAGTCTGTTAATCGAATCCGACTTCAAAACGAACGTAAATTATGTAAAAATCAATAATGAGACCCGAAACACGTGAGCCGAAACCAACCCGATAACCCAAATGAACATCTCTAATTAAAACCAACCATTTTATTTAAAAACTGATTAATATTAAATTGTGTAACATGTAATACAGAAAAATGACACTAATCTTGGTTTAGCACACATGTGGATATGAGATTGGGGTACAAAATAGCAAATACTTTGAATAACAATGTAAGGGGTAGATCGAATGATGACCAAGCCAGATGCTCACGTCAAAATTAAAATAGGACGGAAGAAGAGGGCACTAAGGGTAGAATGATAAAAGGTGATAATGAATGTCAAAGTATAGTCTACTTCCTCCGGCTTTGATAGTTTCTACACTTCTGTTTTTCACGCTATTCAATGTACGATTTTAATCTTTAATATCTTCAATTTCTCATGATTTGACTATGTTTCACATTATAACGGAGAAATATGTATCAAGACGAATCAAACAATACGCATCAAGACGAATCAAACAATATCCTATTTGACTATGTTTCACATTATAACGGAGAAATATGTATCAAATAAGATCAACAACAAATTTGAGGAAGTACTATTAAATAGCCAACATTTAGAATAACAATGTCATAGCCTCAACCTCGATAATATGAATATAAGATTGGCCAAAACACTCATTTTCAAGCTTTAGCTCATCAAAGTTATAACTTATGTGAAATGCTTCCTCTGGATTTTAGTAGTTGCTACAGATAGTGACATCTTGTGAGGAGAAATGTTACTATCTGTAGCAACTACTAAAAACCAGAGGAAGTATTATACAAGACAGGGAGTACCTTGTTTGTATGGGGATTGCATTGGTTAATGGAGTAGATGTGATAGAAGGTCTAGTATGGGCATGTAGTTCTATCTATTCCAATCTCCTTTTCCAAGAGAATTTGAGGCGGCTTCAACACCATCTGTTAAAAATAAATAAATAGTTGAAATTCAAACTAAAAATGATGAGGATATCAACTTTAAAATCAGTAATAAAACCAGAGACAGATGCCATCATAAATTCTCTGCTATGTCTTTGAATATGTAGCAATATTATGTTCAGAAGCTCTATCAAGTATCAATAATAATAGCAACTATAAAAGAAACAGAGCAAGTTCTTTCATTGTGATAGTAACATCTCAGAAAAGTCACAAGACTAAAAATAAAACATGAAAAACAAAACAAAAGACAAACTAAGAAGAAAATGCACTGTTCATATTCTATAAATTATAATCCAACTTCTAGTCTGAAAAAATCATTATCTCACTGAAAAACAATTAGTCCCAAAAGTAAGACAAGGTCAAACAATTAGAGTTGTATTAGTATATTGATGTAAAGCATACCATGTCTATGAACAGCGTTCTATTTAAATGTATGATGAATAATTTACTAGCAGAAGGTCTCCTGAGAGACCGTCTATGGCAAAGACGGCTCTCCCAACAGCCCAGCCCAATGATGTTAAATTTTAAAATAAAGCTGATGACTAATCAGAAACTTATTTTGCAGAATGGGCTGGCCCATATTTACCCATCTATGCTATAGACGGTTTATACCAAGAATTTGTGATTTACTAGACGGTATTTGACAAGAGTGCTCTACGGACAGCCCAAAGATACCGAGATGGACATTTAGTTATGCTATGTTTGAATAGCAAATTATGAGAGAAAAGAAAGGGAGGGAAAGGAAGGGGAGGGATAGAGAGGCTAAGTGCACCTTGCTTGTTTAAAAGGGAAGTATAGGGAAAAGGAAAGAAAATGATTGTATTCTTAACAAACTTTGTCCATCTAAACATCTCGCCTGCAAGTCCCTGCCCTCCCTTTATGTTATCCAAATAAGAGATTTTCTATCCTTCTGAATCTCTCCCCATCCTTTCCCTTCATTTCTCTCTATCCAAACACATTGTTAGTTTGTTCTAACTATGACATTTTCTGTCTATGATGGTGTTGTTAGAGGCCTTTATGATGAGTTGGTACAATTTTAAATATAGGAGTAAATTCAGTTCAAGTATGTTTTCGGGTTTGCTTTGATGAACGTCTGGTGAGGTCAAAGTCGAGTCTTGTGCTCACAAACGCTATTATTGTAAGGTCATTTTTGAAGTTAGGTCAAGTCTATTGTGCACTTCTCTAGTTTTAATCCTTATGGTGTTTTAATCCTTGGCTTTAACATGTGTTGAGTCCATGTGTTTCAGGCATAGGCTTTATGGTGTTTTAATCGTTGGCTTTTAGCATGATGCTCTGATCCATTTTGATTGGGAAAAATTCTCATAACCAAAAGTGGAAAAAAATACAATGCATATTGAAAGAGCTTATTAAGTTATTAGCTGTGTACCAGAAAGCTTTCAGGGAATTAGGCATCTAGGACTATTATTTTATCTTAAAACAGTTGGACAGCACAAATACTACTAATTCTAAACGACAAACTATACCCCCTCAATTACAAAGAAGACATGTAGCTGTTCGACTCTGGAAACCTGAATCAATACATCTATTTACTATTAAAACACAGAAATTTCAAACAAAACTGAGCACATTAATATGAAATTGACATTCCTCAAACTTGGCCCCCTAAAAAGCAACCATAGCCAGGTTCTTGGAGTCAACCACTCATTCAAGTGTCACTCTCAGCCATTTCCTTTTCTTTTTCAAAAATCAAAATGATCTATCAAGATCTCATGTTACATGAAGGTCTGAGCAGCACACCCTGGTTCAACACATGCAACCTCAGGGCCGGCCCTAAGGCTGGGCAAGAGGGACTGTCGCCCAGGGCCCATGTCAAAAAAGGAAAATTAGTAGTTGTAGAAGATCCATATATGTTATAAATTATAAAGGAAAATAACCCCAATTTTCTATTTCGCCCAGGGCCCCAAAATATATTGGGCCGGCTCTGTGCAACCTAAACGGAGTAAAATAGCACAACTGAATTGTGAAAAGAAGTTTCGCCAGCACACCTCCAAAATGTCACCTCCAAGGTTTAATCAAGCTCATATTTTTATGAAATTGTACTCGCAATTCGCAAAAGCCAAAATTCAGCACCTAATTACAATGAAGTTTCTACAGACTGCAGTTAAAGCTTATTTTCATGCTATGCAGGATAATTCAAAGGCCAAACAGACAGCCATACAACCATCTATGCTATGATTGCTGGTTCTTTATATAGTCAAACACTTAAACTATATTTGTTTCTTAGCCTACATAGTTGTAGAAACTACCAGGTCTAAAGAGTCAGTAGCATATCCTGATATTCATAAACTACAACAAACTGGAACTGAACAGACAGATTGATGGTCTCATTACAGTAAATATAAAAAGAAAAAGACAAACATGTCAATTTTGCATGAGACTTGATGTGTAAGTACTAAGACAATTCGATTGCATACATCCGAAAATCATGATTCACAGCAAGAAAGTCACAAGCAGCATTAGTAACACAAAGGAGATTCTAATTCGATTCTAGCTAAGGAGAGTATCATGATTCATGATATAATGATACAGATTTGTTAGTTCTAACAGACTTCATTTCTGATTCAATCTTAAATCAAATTGAGATAAACTGACACGCTTATAAAAATCGCTTAAATGGAAACCGATCTTTATAAGGCAGCATGAATATGTGCCTCACAGGTTCCCACATAAGGTTTTGAAATTATTTTTTCATTTAACTTTTAGTTTCCTGGTATCTTTAAAAGACAGACCAACAAGAAACACTGTCTGAACTAGACTCTCAGATTTTTAAGAGTGCAATTTAAGCTCATTTAAGCTCAAGACCCACCAAGGCTCACAAATTGGAGCTAAAAAACGTTGGTGTTGAGCTCCATTTTAGCTACACTTATTTCTTATGAACAGAAGTGTTCGTTTTTTCCCTTTTAGTAGAAGAGGAAAGAGAATATTTGAGTCCTTTATTGCAGTGGGGCGAAAAATTAATGGTTTTTTTCGGTTTCTGATTATAATTAACTATATAAATGGCTCATTAAATCTTGTGCACCTATTGTTTATGTGAAGATAATGTTTGCTACCAAGGGTCAATCGAAAACAACCTCTTTATCATCATTATCAAAGGCAAGGTTGCATACATCCGAAATCCGACCCCTCCTAACCCTACCTAGGTGGGGAGTCAATGACATTGTGGTAACAGAATGGTGTTTTTGAATTACTTATGATCAAGATCTTATACTTTAAAGCAAGCAAAATCCCTTGAAAATTTGATTTTATTTCATCAAATTGACCCTCAAAATCCAACATCTATAACCCTAATTTGAAATTTTACTCCCCTTCTGCCTTCAGTTTCTTATATTTGTTACAGTTTTCATTAGAGGTGTTCAATGGGGCGGGTCGACCCAACGGGTCAAGGGTCGGGTCACATTTTAACGGGTCATTGGCGGGTCGGGTCAATAATGGGGCGGGTCATTAACGGGCCTTTGTGTAAAGGGTCGGGCCGAAAAATTATAAATAATAATTGCAGAAAAAAAATTACCACTTTTTTTAAAAAAAAATTAATTGTAATTATTATATACATAAGTGGATCGACCCAACGGGCCATAAAGAATAATAAAAAAAGCTATTTTATGGACTTTTTAAAAAAGGGTCAAAGCGGGTCGAATTTAAATGGGCTTGACCCGCCCCGGCCCGTTTATCATTTGACATGACCCGCCCCGCCCCACCACATTTAAATTTTGACCCGACCCGCCCCGTTGAACACCTCTAGTTTTCATTAAACTTTTAATACGTCAATAAGGAATTTAAAAATAGTGTTTTGCCTTAAATAAGCCAGGGCTTTCACTCGTGCTTACCGCTTAAGCTCCAGGGACCTTGTATGCTCTAGTACGTCTAGTGCTTTTTAAAACTAAGAATAAACTTAATAGCTGACACATGGTTTATCAATAAGATTTTGCTAACATGCTTTGTCGCTACTTAACAAATCAACACGTACATCACATCTACCTTCTAGTTTTCCAAATGTATAGAACAAACCCATTAATTTCATCTAAAAGATACTATAAATTCATCATCAAAACCCAGCTTCTTGTGTGATGCAATTTTGTGCAGACCCAACTAATAATGCTAAGGCTGGTTTCCGAAAGCACATAAAATTCTTGTAAGATTGATTGGAACTCAAACAAGAAACCGGGAAAAGCAAGAATCTGTAATGCCTGGGCAATGGACAGATTATACTCAAGAATCAGAGAATATAGCAGAACAATAGAGAAAGAAAAGAAGGAGAAGAGGGAAAGCTTGTAGTATTATTTAGCTAGATGAACAGAGAACTCACCCTGATCAAGCGGTTCAGTAGCTCCCTAGCATGTAAGAACACAATTATGAATACAAGCATGAATGAGATCATACACACAGCCCTCTTTATATACATAAGCAGAATCTACTAAGATATGTAATTCTCCCAAGTAGCCATAACATAACAGAATGCAAAACAACCTTCCAGCTGGTATAACAAAATTTGCCCAGTTTGGGTAGTTGTATTATACCCTTCTAGAAGCAACTGATCAAGTACCCTGATTTCCTTTCCTACGGCTGTAGGTGTAACATATAGCTGGCCTAGAACCTCTCTGAGCTGTGTTTGGCGTAATACTAGAATCCATTAAATTACCTGCCCCGAAAGGCTTCACCTTGTCCTCAAGGCGAAAGTCAGGGAAATGAACTCGGATATTCTGACAATGTTTCCAAGCAGCATCAGAACTAGGGAACCCATGCCAGTGAATAAGCACTTCAGCAAGACGAATGCCCAAACAGCTACGGGTTCAGTATCCAACTCAAGGGCAGAACTAATTTGGGAAGAAATTGAAGTAGGAATAAAACAGAGCCATGAAAACGTTTCTATTGGGAAATATGGAAAATAGGATGTATCTTACTCTCGAGGGGTAAGGCAATTGATAAGCTACAGCACCTACATGAGGAAAAGGGCCAAAAACCAAGCAGCCAGTTTGTCACAAGAACGTCGAGCCAAAGATTGCTTCCTATATGGCTAATGTTTAAGGAACACAACATCTCTTACTCCTACTGTAAAGTTACCATCCTGACGTTTGGAGTCAGTGGAGAGTTTCATACGATGCTGGGAGTTTAACAAATGAAACTGTAAATCATCCAAAATAGCATCACGTTGCTGTAAAAGTTATCACATGGAATCAACAGGAGTACTATTGTGGCCAAAGTGAAGTAACGAAGGGGGAAATCGCCCATAAAGAGCCTGAAATAAGGTCATCTTAGTGGAGAGGTGAGTGGAAGTGTTATTAAAAGTAAATGGTCTAATGAAGCCAGCGTGACCGCTAGTGAGGCTGGCCATTTATGAAACAACCTACGTAAGATTCCAAGGCCTGATCCACAATTGCTATTTGGCCATCGGTCGGGGTGACAAGCGGTACCACTTAGGAGAGGAGTCCCTTGCAAACGAAAAAAAGTTATTTCCAAAATAAACTCATAAAAACTTTGACATGATCAGAGACAATGGAAAGAGGACAGCCATGAAGTTTGACCACCTAACAAACAAAAAGGGCAGTTTCAGTAGGAGCTGAAATAGGATGCTTAGTGTTTTGATAATATGTCCACCACCACAAGAACTGAATCAAAACCCTCTGTCCAAGGTAGAACTTCCACGAAGTTCGTGGAAATCTCTGGCCAAACTTGGAGAGGCTGGGAAAGAGGTTGAAGTAAGTCAGTAGGTTGTTGATGGGAAAACTTTTATTGTTGCGAAACCAGGCATTCAGGAACATACTGGGTTGCTTGCTCATACACACCCAAAACCAATGATCAGCCAATATCAAGTAGGTATTTTATCCATTATGCCACAAATAGCAAAATTATGATACTCAAACAGAAACTTTTAGATATAAGGGGAATCACTAGGCAACACTACTCTGCCTTCGTGGAGTAAGTAACCATGAAGAGCAGCTTTCTAGTAGGAGAGCGCAGAAGAATAGTGTTTAAGAAAGGGTCAGTCTCTATTTGTTGCTGCAGTTGTGCCCAATCCACTACACTAACGGAAAGCATAGAAGCCAAAATGAGAGTAGAAATAGAAGGATGGCGAGAGAAGGTATCAGCAGCTTTATTAGTAATTATGGGTTTAAATTTAATTTCAATGTCATAGCCAAGTAACTTACTGACCCATAGCTGATATTCGGCTCCAACTTCACGTTGCTCAGTGATGAACTTAAGACTTTGTTGGTGAGCCCAAATAATGAAATGTCTACCTGAGAGATATTGCCGCCATTTGATAAATGTCGTCACAATTGTTATAAGCTCCTCATAGATCGACTTGGCTTGTCCCTAAACACCCAAAGCTTTACTGAAATAACTATGAGATAAGAATTACAAGAGCACCGCCCTTAAACCGCGGCCAAAGGCATCAGCTTCAACCACAAATGGAATTTGAAAATTAGAAATCCGTAGCACCAGAGTTGTCACAGCTTGCTAAAGGGCCTAAAAAGCCAAGTCAGCCTCTGAATCCCATGAAAAAGAACCATGCTTCATTTGATTAGTGAGGGAAATGGCTATATGCTATGAACAGGGATGAACTATGATAGTTATTAGTAAGTCCCAAATATCCCCGTAACTCCTTTAAGGATTTTGGACTAGGCCAAGCTAGCATAGCTTTGACCTTAGATTGATCCTTGATCCCAAATTCGGAAACCACATATCCCCGCAACTCCTTTAAGGATTTTGGACTAGATTATACATGTTAGACCGTGACAATTCATCACATAATCACCCCATGGGGTGGGCCCACTCATTTTGATTTGAATAAAACACATGATGAGTTTCACTCTAGAATCATATGGTATTAAGAGGATTATTCACCAAGCATCATATACAAGTCCGCAGACCAATATTTTAGTGATGTGGGATCTTCCTCACATGTTAACTATTTCCAACAATACACTTAGCTCCCTTTATATACATAAGAATCTACCAAAATATATATAATTCCCCAAAGTATCCATTACATAACAGAATGCAAAACAACCTTCCAGTTGGTATAACAAACTTGCCCAGTTGTGTAGCTGAATTATACTGTTGGGATTTTATGATTCGAACCTAGTCTAAGATCGGGTCCTAAAATGAATCAAGAGATGGGTCGAAGTGCGCGGGGTGCGAAGTACTACGCGGGGCACGGATGCGCGGGGTGTGATGTGCCTATTTTTACGCTCCTTTATTGAAGTTTAGTGGTAATTTAGGATGATTTTTGGTCCATTTGCTCCGGTATACATTAGCTTGATCATTTAGGAGTAATTGGGACAATATTGATGGTTTTTGGGCGTGTTTGTTCAAAGATTTCGGCTTTTACACATTGCAGGGCATTACATGAAAGAAATCGATGTTTGTAAGCTATGGTATAATCAAGAGAAGCCACAAAACGACCCTAAGTGCAAGCCTCCAAGCCACAAGACAAAGCCTGAAGTAAGGATTTAAGGCAGGTGATAAAGCCGACTCGCCTTTGAAGAAGCATAAGCCACAGACGAGTCGGCGGTGAAGTCTGGAATGAGCATTCAAGGCAGAGGAAAAAGCCGACTCGGCTTCACCACCCATGAACTCTACCGCCGAGTCGGCTTTTAGTTCTGGAAAAATGCTATTTTAGTTTCATTAGAAGCCGACTCGGCTTCTTAATGAGGAAGCCCCATAGCCGACTCGATTGTTCCCACTGACGTCAGTTTTTAATCAATTTTTGGAGCCACTATTTAAAGTGGCGATTACTTTAATCATGATTATTCAGTTTTAGTTTATTTTAATTTCTCTTAGTTCCTAGAGTAGTTTTCATTGAAGTTTCCTTTGTTGAACACCATTGTTGCACTCGAATTCTCGCATTTTCATTTTCTCCGGATTTGTAAGTTTTCTTATTTTATTGTTTTGTTCTTCGTTTTTGTTCGTCATTTGCTATATGTTTTCCATTAATATGCATAGTGAGTAGTTTTCTTATCTATTTCGAAGCATGGATTGATATTTTATCGATTGATTGTGTGCGATTTGAGTCCATAATTGAACCTACGCTTAATGAATCTCGGTTTAAACATCTTTGTTAACCTCTTCAATAAAACGGAAGTTTGAGATTAGGATTAACTTAGGATTGATATATATTTAAGCTAAATTCCTTCTAGTTTAACCAATAGAACGGAAGTTTGACAATTAATACTAGTTGGTCTTTTTCTAGAGTTACGGTTCAGTATTTGAAGTATGTTGTGATATGTACTTGTTTTGCGCATGCTAGAAGTGTCATTTGCAAGTTTGTGACTCAACCTGGGTGGGGGCACTGGCAGATAGAGATTTGTTCCCTCTATGGTTTGCTTGGATCAACTGTTGTGTTTCTTATGTACGGGAATGATGTTAGGTACTTAGTTACATCGATTGAAGCTTGGGTTGTGTTCGCTGAGTTTGATTGTATTTTGATATCGGTGACGGTTCTTTGTGATCAACCTTGGTTAGCTTTGTGTGTTTAGTGATTAGGTACTTGATGTTCGGGAAAATCACAGTGTGGTCAGATTTCATTCGGAATGCACTTACATGAAGATAGAGGTAAAGACTATGTTGGGTTCATTGGCATAGGCCCTTAGAGGCGGTGTGAGGGAGCTCACGTGTGGAGGTGTGCACAACCTCAAGGTGGAGCTTGCCTCGTGGACTCATGATGCAGGTGGAACATTATGAGTGAGTTGTGATCATGGAATAAAAACTCCCCCGTTACGTTACGTAACCCCCGTTATACAACCTATTTGAAAGTTGCCGCGCAACGCTGCATGAAATTTCCCGGTCAAAACGTCGCGTTGACCGTTACGTAACGTGTAACGCCCGTTATTTTATTGTTATAACGATATTTCCCCGTTACAACGTCATTTGTTTCCTGTTAAAATTTCATTAATACCCATTAACTTTAATTATCACACTCACTAAAATTACATTTACTCAGTTTTAAATATACTAAAAGAATCTTAAATATTGCAATTATAATAGCTCGTTGCAATGTTCAACAACAAAAATGCAATTGTAAGTTCAAAACTCTTTATATGTTTTTTTTTTCAAAAATCACACCGCATCGGCCGCGATTCGCGTTAGTTTTCGGTTATAGTTGTTTTCCGTTACATCGCGACCGTTTCCGCAAACGCATCTGTGACCAAGATTTTTTTCCATGGTTGTGATGTTGGTTGAGCATTATGAGTGGTTATACTTGGAAACAAGTATGTGATGGATCTTGGTTGAAGACTTATTGGAATGGGTCTTGGTTGGAGACTCGTCGGGGTATGTGGCTTATGTTTGAGCCTTGCATAGGTTTTGGCTTGAGAATGGTTTTGTTTCACTATGGTTTGATGAGGTAGTAGTTGACTACGGGTTCTCGTCAAGGTGGAGATTGTTGGGATTTTATGACTCGAACCGAGTCTAAGATTGGGTCTTAAGATGAATCAAGAGATGGGTCGAAGTACGCGGGGTGCGGAGTACTACGGGGGGCACGGATGCGCAGGGTGCAGAGTATTATGCGGGGCACGAAGTGTCTTTTGTTATGGTCAGAAAGGAGTGCGCGGGCCGCGGAGTTTTACGCAAGGCGCGGAGCACTGCGGTTTTTGCGAAAAGTAGATATTTTCCGCATTTTGGACGGTTATTCTTGGTTTTTGACGGTTTCTTTTGTTTTACTTAACCTAATTTCTTTTTATTTAGTGGTATACTATATAAAGGCCTATTGTAATTAGAATTAGGGATGCAACACAAAGTGAGGAAAACTAAGAGAGAAAAGGCTTGGAGAGCCATTGTTTTGGCTTCTTGTTCATCTTGTAATCTCCCGGTTTATAGGTGAAAAGTTTATTGCGGTGCCAGTGGATGCAGCTATCACATTGATAGTGAACCACATTAAATTTCTCGGTGTGATTTTCTTTATTGTTTGTTTGAATCTTATTGCTTTCCATTATTGTTTTTCAATCATTGCTTCCACTGTCGCACAACATATACCCTTCTAAAAGCAATTCATTAAGTAACCTGATTTCCTTTCCTCCTGTTGTAGGTGTAATGTATGGCTGGCCTGGAACCTCTCTGGCTATGCTTGATGTACTACTCGAACTCATTACAGAATCCTTGTTCATATCATAAATAGTTGGTGCGTAGAAGCTGATTACATGACAATCAATATCGGTTACAGCCTTACAGGGGCTGCTCATAGTTTTACGAAATGCAAGGGATATCAAAGTTTTTAGGAGTTAAAAGACTTGAAGTGTGCTGCAAAGACTTGCACATCAAACACAATGTGTGTGATTTTTTGCAAAATAGCTGGTACATTATTTTAATCTACTTAAAAAAAATATATAATTGCAAGACCAATGATCATATACCATTAGTCCATTACTGGTAAACAAAATCAGAGAGGAAAACACATATTTTGCTACTCACATACCCCAAAAACACAAAATGATAAGAGGGAAGAAAAGAAGAAGATAGAAGGAAGGAACAAAAGCCAAAATGAAGATGAATTGGCAAAGAAGAAATATAGAACCAAGAAGATCGCAGTTCAAAGAACTAAAGTGAACATCAAAGAGTAAAAACAGAAACTCTAGACCTTCATGGGAAGAGAACTGATGTTGCTAGACAATAAAAGATAAGCAAATCTAGTTGTTGGGCTTTCCTCTTACTCTACCAAAAATGAGTTAAGAGGTAAGGTAGAGAAAGACATAAGCACTCAACATTCAACACTCAACACACTCATCAAGTAAATGACTGACACAACTATAGTGCAAAAAAAGGTTCTCGATAATGATCACAGTAACGATCGCGAAATGGGTTTCACGGCCGATACGGATGATTTTGCGGTTGATTCGGCGTATATTTCCATACAGATAGTGCATGGTGTTGCAAATGTTGCAAATTCATGACTAGCATAGTTAGCTAATGCTATATTATCGCTAGAAAAATACAAATTTTGTCCAACACTTGAATGTGTATGATATGAGAATTCTTCATAAAATAGCTTTTTTACATATAACATAGGTAAATCAAGAATTTCAATTCTTCCAAAGCTACATTATAATTTTTAGCAAAAATTGTTTGGAAAGATCGCTATATAGAAAGGGTTTCTATACATTTTTGAATAACTACTACAAGCATCGTCAAAATAGTATTAAAATATAACAACATCAAAGTCTTAATCTCCATTTAATAGGGATATAGCTACATGCACTTGCGGTCCGCCACAAAGATCCTAGAATGTAAAATATGAGTGAAAGGTAATTTCTGTTAGTTGTGGTGACTCAATAAGTCAAATGCATGCTTGTGTGTGAAGTGTTTTATTAAGTGGTTGATGATATATAAGTGTTGAATATGTTTAGAAGCTGTCAAAGTGGTCTGGAGCACCGCTCGACCAAGTGGCTCGACCCTAGGGGTATGCTCGACCAGTCGAGCAAGAGATCAGAAGCTTCTGTCTACATTCTGATCTCTTGCTCGACCCATCCGCTCGACCACTCTGCTCGCTCGACCCGGTCGAGCAACATGCACGGGAGATTCTGTTTTGCGGCTTATTTTATATTTCATTCAAGAACCACTTGTAATCATTCTTGATTAGTCCAAAGCCTATATAAGGCTATTGTAAACACTTGTAAACATAATGTAAGATCATTTGCTTGTACAATTGGGTTTGAGTGGAGTGCCACAAAATACTTAGGTTTTAGTGAGAGGTTTTGGGGTCTTTGATCAATTCTCTCTAAGTTGATCATCCTAAGGGATTCTTGTGTACAAACATCAAGTGAAGCAATAATACTCATTCAATTGTTGACAAGGGTGGAGTTTTTTATCACATTATCACATTGATATTGTGGTTTTCTCCACCTCCCAAATTTGTGTGTCTTCTCTATTGTTTTTTTTGTGTTCTTTATCTTTATTTTTGGACTTTCTTGATTGTGTTTTGGTGCTCTAATCCTAACAAATTGGTATCAGAGCTTGGGTTGCATTTTAAGGAGGTTAGAGTGCTTAGGATACAAGGTTCTTGAAGGTTCTTGAAAGGGTAAAGTATAGCCATGGGTGTAACAAGGTTTGAGATTGAGAAATTTGATAGAAATGTCAACTTTGGGTTATGGAAACTCAAGATGAGAGCAATCTTGGTACAAAATGGTTTAGAGAAGGCAATGTTGGGGAAAGCAAAGAGGCCTTCAACTATGTCCATAGAGGAGTTTGAAGAGTTGGACATCAAGGCTCTTACATTGATACAATTGAGTCTTTCTAATGAGGTGCTTAGGGAGGTGGCAAAGGAGGAGACAACGGTGGGGCTTTGGCTTAGGCTAGAATCCTTGTACATGACGAAGTCGGTGACGAATCGTTTGTTGTTAAAGAGCAAGTTGCACGATCTTAGACTTGAGGAAGGGAGTTCACTCAAGTCACATCTTGATGAGTTTGACTCCATAGTCATGGACTTGAGCAATCTTGATGTTTCTTTGGATGATGAAGATCTTGCCATCAAGTTGCTATGTTCTTTGCCCAAGGAATATAAGCATTTCAGAGAGACGGTCTTGTATGGGAAGGAAGTCATTACACTTGAAGAGGTCAAGGGAGCCTTGTTGCAAAGGGAGTTGATAGACAAACAATTGACCAAGGGTGATGATGGATCACAAGGGGAAGGACTTGTGGTGAGAGGAAGGTTCAAGGGCAACTTTGGGGAAAATAAACCCAAACATGGCAAGTCTAGATCAAAGTCTAGACAAAGAAGCGTAGTATGTTACAATTGCAAGAAGAAGGGTCACTTCAAGCGATTTTGTCCGGAGTTGAATAAGGGCAAAGGGAAGTGGAATGGGAATGGATCTACTTCTCATGAGACGGCGGCCGTGGTTCATAGGAGCGACGATGGGGATTATAGTGATGATAGTCCAATCCTTCTTGCGGTGGAGTCGGGGGACAAGTCTAGGGATCAATGGATCCTTGACTCGGGGTGTTCTTACCATATCACCCCAAATAGACATTGGTTCACTACATATGAGGGAGTGAACGGGGGTGTAGTACTCATGGGGAACAATGCCTCATGCAAGGTGGTGGGCATTGGTTCCGTTAGAGTGAGGATGTTTGATGGTATAGTACGCACGTTGAGCAATGTGAGACATGTACCCGATATGAAGAAGAACTTGATCTCCTTGGGTGCCTTAGATAGTAATGGGTGTAGGTGCATTCTTGAGAGGGGTGTACTTAGGGTTACCTTGGGGGCACAAGTAGTCATGAAAGGCAAGAAAGTTGGGTCGTTGTATGAGCTTAGTGGGTCGACGATTGAAGGAGCCGTGTGTGTTGGGTCTTCCATCAAAGAAGCGGATCATACCCGATTGTAGCATCTACGTTTGGGGCACATGAGTGAGAGAGGTTTATTGGAGTTGTCCAAGAAAGGGCTTCTTGGAAAGCAAGCTATAGGTGCCATGGATTTTTGTGAGCACTGTGTTCTTGGGAAGCAACGGAGAGTGAGCTTCAAAGCGGCCACTCATAGGACAAAGTCAACCCTTGACTATGTCCATTCGGATTTATGGGGTCCATCGAGGGTGCCATCCTTAGGCGGGTCTAGGTATATGCTCACTATTATAGATGATTACTCTAGGAAGGTGTGGGTGTACTTCTTGAAGAGTAAGGAAGAGGTCTTTGATGAGTTCAAGGCGTGGAAAATCATGATAGAGAAGCAAACCGGGAGGCAAGTGAAACGACTTAGAACGGACAATGGGCTGGAATTTGTGAAAGAAGAATTCACAAGGTTTTGCAAGAAAGCGGGAATTGTTCGACATAGGACTTGCGCCGGTAGACCGCAACAAAATGGGGTGGCGGAACGGATGAATAGGACTCTTCTTGAGAAGGCTCGGTGTATGTTGTTTCATGCCAACATGAGTAAGGGATTTTGGACCGAAGCGGTCAAAATGGCGGCATTCTTGGCAAATAGATCACCTAATACCGCCCTTGAGTTGAAGACGGCGGAGGAAGTGTGGTCGGGATCACCGGTGGACTATTCCGGTATTAGAATTTTTGGATGCCCCGCTTATGCGCATGTGAATGAAGGAAAGTTGGAGGTACACGGATGGCGTCAAGGGTTATAGACTATGGGATCCTAGCACTTCAAGAATTATCACAAGCCGGGAATATGTCACTTTTAATGAATCGGTGTTTCTTCATGTGGAGAGTGCAAAGAAAACATCCAAAGAAAGTGTGAAAGAAAATTGTGATGATCAAGAAAAGAGTGTTGATGAGATTCTTGATGATAATGTTGATGAGATGACACCTCAAGCGGGTGGAGATACTCCTTCCACCAACTTAAGGAAGGAGATATCGCCAATTGTGCAAACTACTAGCATTGCACAAAGACGTCCTAGGAGGGAAATAAAAGCACCCTCTAGGTTGGGATATGAGGAAGGAGATTTTGATTGGGTGAAGAAGAGATTGAAAGGCCCGGTGGAGACTCCAAAGAATATGGATTTTGAGGATATGGCCGCCTATGCTCTCTTGGTGGCTAATGAGGTGATTGATTTGGAGCCTTCCTCATATGAGGAAGCCATGGAGTGCAAGGACTCCGGAAAGTGGCTTGGGGCGATGGAAGAAGAGATGCAATCTTTGTTGAAAAATCAAACATGGGTGCTTGTGGAAAAACCAAAGGTTAAGAAGCTTGTTGATTGCAAATGGATATACAAATATAAAAAGGGTATTCCGGGGGATGAAGAAGCAAGGTGCAAAGCGAGATTGGTAGCACGTGGCTTTAGTCAAGTACCGGGAGTGGACTACAATGAAATTTTCTCACCGGTGGTAAGACACACTTCTATACGTATCCTTTTATCTCTTGTTGCTTTGTTTGATTATGAGCTAGAGCAAATGGATGTAAAAACAGCGTTTTTACATGGAGAGTTAGATGAGGAGATATACATGAGGCAACCGGATGGGTATATTGTGGAGGGGAAAGAAGACCATGTGTGTTTATTAAAGAAGTCTTTATATGGGTTAAAACAGTCCCCTAGACAATGGTATAGACGGTTTGATAAATGTATGCTTGATCATGGGTTTATTAGAAGTGAATACGATAGTTGTGTGTACATAAAAGATGTGGGAAAAGGGTCTTTGTTATATCTTTTGCTTTATGTAGATGACATGCTTATTGTGGCAAAAGACATGTTTGAAATCAAGAAGATTAAAGAAATGTTAAAGGGTGAGTTTGAAATGAAAGATTTGGGAGCGGCAAAGAAAATTCTTGGTATGGAAATTAGTAGAGATCGTGATAAAGGGAAATTGTTCTTGTCTCAAGAAACATATGTGAAGAAGATCTTGGAAAGGTTCCATATGGAAGATGCCAAACCAATGTCCACACCTTTAACATTGCAAACCAAGGTGTCTAAGGAAGATTGTCCTAAGACCAAAGAAGACAAGGAATTTATGTCTTCCGTGCCATATTCTAGTGTAGTTGGAAGTATCATGTATGCCATGGTGTGTACTAGACCGGACATTGCTCAAGCCGTAGGTCTAGTAAGTAGATACATGGCGAATCCGGGGAAAGCTCATTGGCTCGCTGTCAAAGGGATTCTTAGATACTTATGTGGAACTACTAGTGTTGGTATTGAATATGGGAGGAGTAGTGAGGGCCTTCAAGGGTATGTAGATGCTGATTTTGGTGGAGATCTTGACCATAGGAAATCTACATCCGGGTATGTGTTTTGCCTTGGAGGAGCGGCTATTAGTTAGAGGTCTAGTTTGCAAGGTGTAGTGGCTCAATCCACTACGGAAGCTGAATATATATCGGTTTCGGAAGGCTTCAAGGAAGCCCAATGGCTTAAGGGTTTTGTAAGTGAACTAATGATGGAAGAATGTGTGCCTACGGTATATTGTGATAGCCAAAGTGCAATCGACTTGGCATCACATCAAAATTGCTACTATAGGAGAACAAAACACATTGAAATTAAGTACCATTACATAAGAGACATTATAGAGAAAGGTAAGGTACTCTTAGACAAAGTTCACACGGAGGATAACCCGGCGGATATGCTTACTAAACCGGTTCCTACTCCAAAGTTTGAGCATTGCTCAAACTTGATTGGTTGTGTTTGATGTTGAGCACAAATCTCCCCTTGGGAGGGAGATTCACCTCTTTGAAGAGGTGGAGACTCATCTTGGTTGAAAAGATGAGGGTCAACATGAATGAGTATTAAAACTTGATCGTTGTTGTAATGAAGATTTGACTTATGTTCGTCACGGTGGAGAATTGTTAGTTGTGGTGACTCAATAAGTCAAATGCATGCTTGTGTGTGAAGTGTTTTATTAAGTGGTTGATGATATATAAGTGTTGAATATGTTTAGAAGCTGTCAAAGTGGTCTGGAGCACCGCTCGACCAAGTGGCTCGACCCTAGGGGTATGCTCGACCAGTCGAGCAAGAGATCAGAAGCTTCTGTCTACATTCTGATCTCTCGCTCGACCCATCCGCTCGACCACTCTGCTCGCTCGACCCGGTCGAGCAACATGCACGGGAGATTCTGTTTTGCGGCTTATTTTATATTTCATTCAAGAACCACTTGTAATCATTCTTGATTAGTCCAAAGCCTATATAAGGCTATTGTAAACACTTGTAAACATAATGTAAGATCATTTGCTTGTACAATTGGGTTTGAGTGGAGTGCCACAAAATACTTAGGTTTTAGTGAGAGGTTTTGGGGTCTTTGATCAATTCTCTCTAAGTTGATCATCCTAAGGGATTCTTGTGTACAAACATCAAGTGAAGCAATAATACTCATTCAATTGTTGACAAGGGTGGAGTTTTTTATCACATTATCACATTGATATTGTGGTTTTCTCCACCTCCCAAATTTGTGTGTCTTCTCTATTGTTTTTTTTGTGTTCTTTATCTTTATTTTTGGACTTTCTTGATTGTGTTTTGGTGCTCTAATCCTAACAATTTCATTACAAGTGATACAAATATTGTCACAAAATTGGAGAACCTCATTAGTATCATGTCACCCTAAAACATGCCTATCGCCCTCATATATATGACTCAACCAGATGGCTCAGCAAATTAAACAAAAAACACTTAAGAGAGCAAGATATAGCAAGAACTTTTGTTAATTCGCCTAACACAAGACATCATCAAGGATAATATCCAGACACTAAGATTAAAAGTTGATTTAATGGGTGTAACCTCTTACTCAAAAGTCCAAAACAAGGAAGCAATATATCCATTATCCAAGAAATTGTTTCAACCAAAACAGATAACTAGGTATGGCATTACTCAAAGTACACTAACATGGAAGTCTATGTGGGTGATTTCATCATCAAAAGGTAAAAAAAAAAAAAAAAAGAAGGTATCATTACACAACTAAAACAAACTTTTGTAAAAATTTGAGAAATCACATAATGAGACGATGCGTTTGCGGAAACGGTCGTGGTGTCGCGGAAAGCGGCTATAACGGATAAATAACGCGAATCGCGGCCGATGCGGTGTGATTTTTGGAAAAAAAATCACATAAGGGGTTATGAACTTATAAATGCATTTATGTGGTTGAACTACAATTATTATGCAATAATATGCAACTAGCTATTATAATTGCAATATTTGATTCTTTTATTAGTGTATAATTAGTTAACTTATTAGTTATTAGTTAATTATCTTGTTTATAAACTAAAATAATGAATAACTATAAATTTAGTAATCATAATAAATAAAGTTAATGGGTATTAATAAAATTTTAACGGGAAGACAAATAACGTTGTAATGGTGAAATAGCGTTATAACAGTAAAATAACGGGTGTTACACGTTATATAACGGTCAACGCGGCGTTTTGACCGTGAAATTTCGTGAACCGTTATATAACGGGATTTAGCGTCGCGGCAACTTTCAAACAGGTTATATAACGGGATTTACGTAACGTAACGGGGGAGTTTTTATTCCATGGACTCAATCCTATGAAATGTATATTTGGAAAAAAGTAACACAAGCAATGTTATTTGGAATCAAACTCCTAGGTTTCATCCTAATACTCCTCATATAAATTCTACCCTTAACCCACCAATAATAGGGCAATGAATCTTGATTTCAAATATTCATAAAAACATTATAGCTTTCACTATTTCACTACTTTATTACTCTTACATTCTTCCCATCATGTGAATATTTCAAGTGTAGAGAAATTCAAATAGTGTGAATCTTTCTCATAAAGAACCTCACGTACAACCCAAAAGGACATCTATTCCTTTGCATTTATGTCACTATTCACTAGATATTTAAGAAATCTAGAGTGACAATCCTTTTTGCCACTAAGTACTACTTAGACCTTGGAGTGGGTTTTCCCGGATTCACTTCACATGTATGATCCAATCAATTCCAAGTAGGGATGAGAGTCTCAACTTTCTCAATATTCTTTGTGGGGCAAGGATCCCAAACATCACATACAAATAGCCAATTGTGTCATCACCACACAAGTGAGCTGGAACACTCATCATTTAAACCCATGTGTATATAATTCAGCTTAGATTCCATCCAAAACCCAAAGGTACTGAGAGATTTACCACTTAGCGGAAAGGTTTAATATCAGAATGCCTTGCGATGATTCTTCAACCTCGGACACAATGATTTACACAATTATACAAGAATTAGCCCCTTAATGATATACACCTATCGTTCCCTTGAACAGAAAAAGGAGAAACCAAACACCCCACTGATACACACATTTCCCTCCAAATTTGAAAAGTAACCACATGCACGCACACAAATACAAGCAACAATGTCTCCATATGACTATTCATAATTGTCCGAGGGAAACCCAAAGGACTGTAAGTTCACAAGCTTCCAATTTCCAACACAATATCAAAAGAATAATATAGCAATCTGTCAAAATCATACGTCACCAACTCATTAAACCATGACTGGAACTCACACATGAATCTAATATGTTGTGTTGAAAACAACTTCGGACCAATCATACATGCTAGTTTGTCAATGACATATAGAACAAATAATGGGTATTTGGTATATAGTACATCCTTTTTCTTTTTGTATCGTATGCCAAAGAATCAATGTAAGGATCTTTGCACACATACAAACCAAGTTAGTCGTGAGCAATGCTTTCTTTATGAACTAATTAACATGATACACAAAATCACAACTTCTACGCAAAACTTTTAGCTGCAAAAGGCAGTGGCATTATCACAGTTTCGGATATCTAACTTCCCAGGCTAATTCACCACTACATGTTTATTACAACCAAGGACACCCCACGCATCAGCACATTTTGTAAAATGTTTAACCATCATTGTAAACGAAGGCAGACTTAATCAATGTTAATCTTTACACTTCAGAAATAATCGCTATTTTAAATAAGTAATGTTTAACAAAGTATAAGGCTCTAAATCATGTACTGTCGCGATTAGAGCATGTACAAATATCTCCTAAGTTCCTAGGTTTGATTCTCATTGACCCCCTCCCCTTCCTCCAGCCTACCTTGCGCTAAGAAAAGGTATAAGGCTAGTAATACCCATTTCTCCAACTTACTTGAATGGAAATTGATAATTGGATAGAAGCCTTGAAATCAACTTCCATGATCCTCCGACTACCTCATCATGGTAACACTCATTGCCTGTCCTACATAAATGCGGTAAAGTAGTTTCTTCACCAAAAATATTATTTATAATCATATAGCAAAATTAATCCTAGAACAACAAACTATTTCAAAAACTATTTCGTACCGAAGATTTATTATCATGCAAAATGCAGTAATTCATTCACATTCAAAAGCACTGAACAAAAATTTAAATCAGTATCCAGCTTTTACTTCAAGCTTTTGCAATGCAATGCAAAAAATCTTAACACTATAATCAACTGTTCAACAGAATGAGTTTTCAATTGCCAATAAATGCCGTAAATTCACCACATTGTAAGTATAATATAATAGTTATATCAAACCAAATCGATGTTAAATTAGGCAAAAACAAAACGCAAAATCGCCATCACACACCTGGAAACGGCGATACGAAGACAATCACCATATATGCAGCTCTTTCTTCGAATCCTAACAATTTTTGATTCCAGTAGCGACCATCGACCGCTGCAATCCGCGGGATTTGGAGTAGTCTTGGCACAAAAGTGGAAATGGAGATGTTTTTGTTCGGTCAAGAATTATAATGGACTTTTGGCTAAATTTCAACATAATTACAAAACACCTCCATTTTCTTAATGTTTTTATCAAAAAGTATAATCGCTCGATTTTCATTTGTTATTTTGGACGTACATTTGTTGTTGCTATAAAAAAATTTTTATTATATATAAATTTTAGATAAAATAAATTTATTTATCCTAATTTTAATATTTCTCTTTTCATTTACTTTTACTCGGTTTCAAAGTAATTTTTGTGTCTCTATATGTCTAATACCCATCATAAAAAATTATAAAAAATAATATATGATAAGAAAGTATACATTTACACAAATTAAACACGATCTCATATGAATATATCTTATCTTCAATATATCTCTCTTTAAAATTCTCTACTCTAAAGTAAAATATGTCAAATAAGAAAAACATTACCGAACGGAGTGAGTAATGTTTTCGGTCTACACTTAACTTTTACCAACTTTATTTTAACTTTTTTACTTCCTTCGTTCTTTTTCACTTGCAGCAACGTTGACTGCGAAACTATTCATTAAGTAAATTGACTTTTATATTGTCGGTAATCTAAAAGTTAAAACATAGTCATATGAGATCTTGTTTGAATCGTCTCGATTCAAAGTTTATTAATTTTGAATTTTTATAATTTTTCGATATGTTAAATATTCAATTCGTACATTGAAGAATGTGAAATAGCAAATGGTGCAACTAATATGAAACGGATGAAGTATTTTTTTTATGGTCCCCACTCCCCACATGTTTTCCACTAATTTTATAAAAACATTTTTTATTAGTTGTGTTTTCATTTTTTTTCCATTAACCTTCTTTAAATATTTTTTATTGTTTATTGTCCCCGCTTTTCTTTCATCAAATTTATAATTCAATAAAATAATAGATTTTTTATTTGAAAAAATTCTATTTTTCTTAATTCTTGTGAACCTTCTTGTGAAAACATAATTAAAGAACCGCAAGAGTATTACAATTAAAAACTAACAAGGAATGCCTCATGATTCATGTATTGCTATTTGCTAGGAGTAAACATCATCTTCATGGAATAAGTACATGATTTAAATTCTCACCTAATTTCATTTTTTTCAACATACTCTATATTCAATAAAATAATAAAAAAATTTATCTAGAATAATTCAACTTATAAGTGATTTTTTAATAATAATCTCACCTATTGATTAATCATGAATAATACCAACTTTAAGGGGTATTTGCCTAGAGTAAACTTGGGTAACCCGATGAACTGCTATAGTAGATAATTCACCAAAAAAGTAAACTGAAAATTAATTTAAATTAGACAAAATATTTGAAATTTTACATAAAGATTCTAAATGATAAAAAAGATCATTATTTTTTTTGAACATTTTTACAATATTTTTTTCGATATTTTTTAAATTTATCCTTTTTTTTTTAAAAAAATTTGTTATAGTAATTGACATTTTTTTTCAAAAAAACAAACGTCAACCTCATATTTTGAAATTTAGTAGAAATACGTACGTAATTTAACCAAAAACTTGACATTTTGTCTACTTCATGGAAAAATTTAACGCTTAAGGTCACCACGTGAATTTTAAAAGATATTTGTGAAAAAGTCTAAAACTCAGGATCACTACATGAAATTTTCCAAGATTATACAGATCAATAAATAGATAGCTAGTCTCTTGAGAGTCCGTCTTTTTAAGAGGCATATCTCAAACCCAACACATCATCATACATTTACTAATTTAAAAACAATTGTGACAAGTGTCACTATTTTAAAACTACTTTGTCAAATGTCACTCTAATAGTTAAATTGTTGTTTTTGAAACTTATCTCTCCATCTTTCCTAATGCAAGTTAAATTGTCAATGAATAGTTTTATTTAAAATGGTTTTAATTGTAATAGAATACTCAATATGAGGATTTTATTGAATTTTGTAAAAGGTCCTACATGTTATTAGCCAAAACAATTTATAAATATAAAAGTAAACATACAATCGTGCATTGCACGGGTATAATCCTAGTTAAAGATTAATACCTACTTACTATATTGTTAATGTTTACTTACATTATCCTTAATGACTACTTTAAATGATTATATACATCTTTCTTAATGTTTACCTAAAAATTTTTAAAAATTATATAATAAGCCGATGCAATTAGAAATGATCTCTCACAATATAAATAGATATTACTTATAAATTAAATAAATAAATAAATATACCAATATAAAATTCACCAATTTTCACTCACCGGCAACAAACGGCTAACTACCCACTTCATTGTTCAACTTACAATGTAGAGTTGACTTACTCGACAATGACACGGTGTCACTTTAAAATTTAAATTATGTCCATATTAGGAATAAACATTTAAATGTACCAAAAGTCTAAATATATAACAAATTTTGTAAAAGATCTTCTCCCTATAAAATTAGCTCATATAATTAGTTTAATTTTTAAATTGATCCTTTTAATATTATAATTAATTACTTTAAGATTATATATAATCATTTTAAGAGTACATAAAATAATCACTTTAAATCTGTAAATGTTAATTTTAAGTTATAAGCGAGCAATTCAAGACACTAAGTGTATATTAAACCAATCTAATAAAAATAGTCACACCAAAATACTGTTTCATTTAAGAATTTGTGTTAAATATATTGTTTATTTCGTTGATAAGTTAGCCATAAACAAATTAGTGCCATTCAATTGTGGCTGCTTGGCATAATCAAGACGGGCTTATATTTGCTACTCCCTCCGTTCCTTTTTGTTTTTCCACATTACTAAAACGGGTAGTTCCATTTGTTCTTCCACTTTCCTAAAATGGAAAGTTTTTTTTACCTTTATACCCCCCAAAACCCCATTTAAACTTAAAAAAAAACGGATTATTGAAGATTCCATTTGTTTTCTTCGTTTTCCTCCCTTGGTCATTATGACCTGCCTTACCTTCTGTCTTCTCCAAGAAAACTAACCGCTACTTTCTCTCTCTAACTTAAAACCCTTCCATGGCTTTTGATTTGACTCCCCCCTGTTTATTTAACCTTATTTCTCCATTTTAACTCCATTAAAATGTAGATCTGGTTCTCCTTAACATTTTGAGGTGCGTTTTGTTTGATTTGGTTGAGTTCGAAATTGTTGCCCTCTGTTTTCGATTCTGTTTCTTCGTCCACCATTGTTGGTGTTCTTCCTTGATTTATTTCCAATAGCCGACGATGAATCACACAGTGATTCTACCATACCTTCGTATCTTTATGAAGGTTTATGTCTCAATGGTAAGTGTTGTTCTTGTTCCTATAATGGTAGATCCCATTCCTATTCCGATGAAATTTTACGTTGGACCAAAAAAGATCTTCTTTCATACCAAAAGGCAATTGAGGATGATGCTATTTCAAGATTTCGTGATATTTTACCTTCTCCTACTCCTGAAGAAGAACTACCATCAAATGTTCTTGAATATTTTAAAGAGTCTCCCTCTATATCTGAAGAAAAACCCAAAACTCCTGTTAAATCTGAAGAAGACATTGAAAATTTGGTTGTCCCTGATACTCCTGAGGAAATTATTGCATCAAGGGTTGGAAAAAACCCTAAAAAACGCAAGTGATGGTTGTAAGGTTTAACTTGTACTCATTTCGTTTTTTTTTTTTTTTTTGTAAATTACTGATCTGGATTATGATTTTGCTGGTTTGGACTGTGGTTGCTGGTTTTTGATGTTTGAATTAATTATTTGATGTTACTGATCTGGTATTGGGACTACTGTTCTGATTTTTTGATGTTACTGGATTTTGTTCTGGAATTTTTGATGTTACTGGATTTTGTCGATGAACCCTAATTTTTTTTGTGCCTTAATTTTTGAAAAATGATGTTAAAACCCCTGTGATGTATGCAACTGTTTAATTGCTTTAACATTTCTGAAAAATAATGTATGTACAATTTGGTTGAGCAGCTTTTTTGTTTAATGAACTCAATAAATTGTAGTTTAGTCATTGTTTTGTGATTATCTTCATTAGTTGTTGATTATTGATAAACTGAGAGGTTTCATACCTCAATGATGAATCAGGGGGCAAAATAACTGAATTTCTCATTGCATAATGAAGTAATTACATGAACATGAACTAGGCTACTGTTTTTTGATGTTTGATTCACAATTAGTTGCTCCCAAATGTCTTACATATGATTTTTAATGATGAAAAAGCATAAACTGAGGGGCTGTTTTTAACATTAGCTTTGTGTTTCTTCCATTGCTTCATCATATGCTTCCAAAGCTTGTTGACTGTTTTGAGCAGCCTCTTCATTCTCAGTTTGTTGATTGATTGGAGTTGTGTTTGGGTTTAGAAATCGAACACACTCCCTAACTAATTGGCTTGGTACTCGCACTTGTAGTCGTAGTCTTCCATTGTCTTCTTGGACCTTCTTCCCAAAATGAGGTTGAATGTAATCGTTTGACCCCTTAACCTTGAGGATTTCATTCATATGATGTTGTAATGAAACCCAAACGTTTGTTAATGTTTTTGGGTGTAACTCATCGAATGCATCTTCCACGGCCTTAATTAGCTCATTCATGTTCTTAGGCATTTTCTTGTGCATTAGTGATTGTATGCTCCTAAAAAACCCTAAGTCTAGAATGTTACAATCGGGAGTATTCGGTGGTTGTTGCGTTAAAATGAAAGTTAAACCCCCCCGCCTATTGTGTTGTTGCCAAATCGGGTCATCATTAGTGATGTGTACCCTTGCATTGTCTTGTTGAATGAAAATAGTTGTGGCACCATCTCTTGGCCACTTCCTAAGTATTGCGGGAATTAGTTGTTCGATTACCATAGTCCTATAAACCTCTTGAGTCACCGACTCGGTTGGTTTAATTTCTATAGACCCCCTTGGACGATTGATTGAGCTTCTTTGTGCCGCAACTCTATTTATGAAAGGGAATATACCAATTTTCCCATCGAAAACGCATTGGCCATGTTGATTCCATTTTGGCCTCGCAACCGCCCCTAAAAACATCGCTTTTGGTATGAATTTAGATGACTTTCCCGCTCTATATGGTATTTTTTCCTTGTTTGATAAGTAAACGCATTGTGTTTTTTTGGTTAAGTAGAACCACTTTTCATCTATATGTATAAAGTCATACATGGCTTTATACATAGGGTGATGATGAATGGTGTCTTCTTGAATTAGACTTAAAATCCACTCAACCCTTCTAGCCTTGTTTGCATCGGTCAATGAAGGGTGGAGTGGATTTGAGTGTGCCTTTATTTCCCCCCTTTGAATAAGTCGCCAAACCGTTGTTGGTGCCAAATCAAGACATGTTGCAACGTCTCTTATGCAAGTTCGTTCACCCATTGGCTTTGATTCAAGTACATTGGGTTGAACTTCAACTCTTTTTCTTCCACAATTACGAAACTTGGCATCGACAACATATGGCTTGTTTTCTTCTTTGCTTTCGATTGCTCGCTTCCATAAGTTGCGTATTGTTCTTGGTGTGTAACCGTATTTGTTTGCCATTTTCACAAATGTACCATGAGGAAGGTTGTCATCCACTTTGATTGACAACATTTCTTGTAATATGAGATGCCTCAATTCATTCGTAAGCCTTGGCTTACGTTGAGGCAGCTGTTGTACTGCTGGATCGTTTTCTATTGGTTCCTCCTCCGACTCTGAGCTGGACTGTGGATCGTATTGGTTTGAACCGAAATACCAAGCCCCCTGTATTTCTTCCTCGTTTTCTGAAGCCATTGGCTAATGATGCTACTGTTATTGGTGATTTTTTTGGGTTTGACACTACTGTTCTGGTATTTGGAAGCTACTGTGCTGATTGTTTTTGAGCTGGACTGTTGTTGCTACTGTTCTGGAATTGGAACTACTGTTCTGATTTAATTTTGGTTTGAGATTGCTCTGTTTTGGAAGCTACTGTGCTGAGATTGTTCTGGTTTTCAAAGCTGCTGGAATGCTACTGTTCTGGTATTTGGGATGCTACTGTTTCGGTTTGCTTGGAGTGTTCTAATTTTCCTCCTTTAATAGCCTAATTAGGAATTTGTATAGTCAATTTAGTTAGATTAAACTTGTAATGATTGAAGGTTGTAATCCATGTAATCTTAAATTGGCCAATGCAAGGCCAAATTTTTTTTAGTTTGGATTGATGTATTGATGAAGATGATCAAAAGAGGGGTATTTTTCCCTCCAGAAATTTTGGTGCTAAATATGGCAACTTTCCCAATTTGGAAAGTTGTTAAGTTTCCCTCCAATGTAATTCTCTCTCTTAATAAAATCAGATTTTTTTTTTCATTATTTTATTATATCTTCAATTATTTTCTCTCTCATAATTCCAATAACATCATTACTTCCCACTACTTTTTAATTAAAATAATACCCACTCACCCCCAAGATTCTCTTTTCCTTAATATGTGTGATTTTCCCAAATAGGAAAATCATTTAGGAACGGAGGGAGTAATTTATTAATGTTACAACAAAAAATAAGAATCAGTCATTTAGTATAATCTTGTATTATGTCAATATTGATAGTTTTTCCTATTATTCTATGATACGAGTTCGTTTTCATCACTTGTAAAAAGTTTAATTCTCTTATTTTGTAGAAATTCTTTAGCCTACGTTTTATTCTTGAATTTATAAAAAAAAATTTCATCGACATCCAAGTAACACCTATATGCTGCATTAATTCGTACTCTCTTCAAAACATAAAATTGATAAAAAAAAGACATGAAATATACAACAATCTTAAAAAATAAAGCATATACTCCCTGTTCTAAGAAAAAAAATTTAATAAATCTTTGATTGATCAATTTACATATTGCTATATATAAATTTTAAAAATTTACGAAAATTATAATTAGTTATACATTTTTAGGATTTTTCATATAATAATCCTAAATTTTGACTTTTCCGCCTTCCGCCTATGTGTTGTGTTTAGTAGATAAAATTTTATTGTACTTGTTATTTATGTACATACTTTTAGATGTCGCAAAATAGTTTTATATGACTTAAATGACTTGAAAAAATCTAGAAATTGTGAGGGTCGTAATCCAACTGTATATTATTTTGGTTGTTGTTTCATGTAGTTTAATTTATGTGTTGCTTATGTTTTATTTGTTTGTTTGTTGTGTTTGTTAATGTTGGATACGTTTTATGAAGTTACTTCATGCAATGGTACATTGGGGACCATTGGTTTGCGTTGAGCTTGTTCTTATACATGGTTATTGTGTTCACTAGTTGGGTAGGACAACAATTTATGTAAGGTCATTAGGGTTTGGATCTAAGTTAGTGAGTTTCAGACTCAGATGTAACACAGATTCCCTCTAGATATACCAAAAACCCAAATTTTAAAATCTGCCCTATACCCATCTATATAATCATTTATATTCGTTTAAACTTATTTTAGTTTGATGAACAGTAGCCGTCTTCCTTCTCCGAACTTATATTAGTTTGAATTTATTTTAAACTTATATACAACTTAGATACATTGTAAATCTGATTTAATCTTAAAAGTATAAAAAAAGATAAAGTATGAACAATTAGATTACGAATCAATAAAAATCTAAATCCATTATCCTCAATGGATATGAATCTAAGTGTAAATATTTAGACCCTATGTGTGGGGGTTAGGGTCTTGGTGACAAAAGTTGTCCTTTGATCAACTATAATAACTAAATATAATTAAGATGAATTACAAAGATAAAATATATTCAATTATTTAAGTGTTCATAACACTTTTGCCCGAACAAACTTTGATTTGTTTAAATACATTCAAATAATAGTCTGTGACATGACACGAGTACAAATGCCATGTCGCAGGCCAAAGAAAATTTACAAACTTTTCCTTCCAATTTGCTTATAAATGTTGAGCTCAAATTGATCCACTTTTGCTAGCCGCGTACTCAGTCGTTTCATTTTTAACAGGCCATAACGTGTAGGACCATGAGAGGTTGTGCTCAAACCGCCTTAAATCCAGTCGGTCTAATTCGTGGCCATCTCAATCACATATTTGTTGCCGTAAATATCTTTAATCAATGAATTTAGAATAATTTTCAAAATACTGCGCTTAAATTAGAGGTTTATGCGAATTACAACCTAAATAATTCATTTAGGCGAATTACAGGCAATCAAAGTATAAAAACCACACCATTTAGACCATGTCATTAAATTTTTGCTAATTAACTTCCTATGATCGTTAGCCATCCTTAATTACCTTTGACTTTCTAATTTTTTCATTTCTATTTATAAAAAATATCCCACCACCCTTTACACCACCCACTACAAATAAATAAAAACATAGCGACAACCCATTTTATCGCCAATTGATCGTTAAATAGGCAAAAGGTGGTCTGGGTGATGGGCTGGCGACGGCCCACAGGGCAGATGCCATTTTGGTGGACGCTAAACTCAAAATGGATGCCAAAATCCACTGAAAAGTGGTGACGACAATGACGATGCGACGACCCGTCACCACAACCCTCTGTAACTAGCGACCAACCGTCCATTGCCCTCCCCTTGCCCCTTTTTCAGCTCCTGGCGACCTTTCTTCCGTCGTCCTCCCCTCGCTAACTTTTTTGTGAATTTCCATTTTTTATTGGTTTTTTCTGTCGAACTGTCTTTATGTCTTACTTAAAGTGATTTTATTAAAATTAAAGGGTCTGGACTTAAATGTATTAATAGTTTATGGGAGACTCGTTCTATGACTGGATTCTATGATGGGCTTAATAA